>JBAMBO010001629.1:0-382500 GCA_037044535.1 Lordiphosa magnipectinata
TATAAAAAAAGCTATATAAAACTATATGCACGACTCCTGGGCATCTGCCACTTAAAACTGTGTAGAATTTTAACCAAAACAGCTGGAAAATGAATACTGGACATTTTGGAAATTAAACTATTATGCCATACAGCATCGAATGCAGCTTTGATGTCTAGCCACACTGCCATACAGCATCGAATGCAGCTTTGATGTCTAGCCACACTTGCAGGCTAATCACACAGAGCACATCTAACATCCCACATTCTGAGCTTAAATGCATAATTACCATATTCGAAGCCAACATTTTTATATCCTTGTAGAGGGTACATTAAAATTGTCCAGATGTTTGTAACGCATAGAAGGAAGCATCTCCGACCACAAAAAGTATATATATTCTGGATCAGCATGACGTCTGTTTCTATGCTATCTCCTCCGTCAGTTTAAAAGCTATCTTAACCAAACTTTGCACGAAGTCTTTTGGTACAAATACGCTGCACATTTGTCGGAACCGGCCGGATCGGATGACTATAGCATATAGCTGCCATAGGAACTATCGGTCAAAAAACTTGTTTTAGTGAGAAAATTTTTTTTTGTTTTCAATGCAAACGCCGCTAAACCTCATAATTATCAGTTTGCTATAATTCTACATAATTCCACCAAGTTTGATGAAAATCGGACAACTATATAGTATAGCTGCCATACAAAAGTTAGTTCAGAGAAAAAGTCTTAGTAGGAGAAACTTTTTTGTTTTCATTGCTATCGCTCTCAAACTTGTTACTGATCAATACTATATGATACCACACAGTTCTGTCATGTTTGATTCAAATCGGATGACTATAGCATATAGCTGCCATTGGAACGATCGGTTGAAAAAGTAGTTCTAGTGAGAAAAACTTTTTTGTTTTCAATGGTAGCGTCTTTAAGCTTTCTAGCTATAAATATTATTGGTTTCCACACAATTTTGACGAGTTTGATCCAAATCCGATGAATATATCGTATAGCTCCCATATAACAAACAGGTAAGCAAATGGGCAAAGTAGTGGCGCCATCTATTGCTGAGTTTGGAAAATAACTCAGCTAAGAATGTTCGACGAAAATCATTTAAAACTTGACTACGAAGATAACGAATTCCACCATGGTAAATATATATGACTCAGGATGTTGGATGTTAGATGTGCTTAGTGTGATTAGTCTATAACCGAAAAAAGCCCCGTACTCAGAGCGACAGAAAATTCCTATCGTCACAGTATTTCATTTAAAGGCATGTATCCAGCACTACGGAATATTCCTTTCGTCACAGTATTTCACATAAATAGAAACACTTTCTAAGTTTGGAAAATAATTCAGCTAAGAATGTTCGACGAAAATCATTTAAAACTTGAATTTATATAAATTAAACAAGTTACAAGGGTATATAAACTACGGTCAAGCCGAAGTTAGCTTTCCCCTATTTTTAAACTTTTGTTTTGTCAAAATGTTAAGAAGGTCGGTGTCTACGAAGATAACGAATTCCACCATGGTAAATATATATGACTCAGGATGTTGGATGTTAGATGTGCTTAGTGTGATTAGTCTATAACCGAAAATAGCCCCGCACTCAGAGCGACAGAAAATTCCTTTCGTCACAGTATTTCATATAAAGGCATGTATCCAGCACTACGGAATATTCCTTCCGTCACAGTATTTCATATAAATAGAAACACTTTCTAACAGCAAAAGAGCATTAAAGCAATACCAAAATTTTTCTAGTTATATGAAATACTGTGACGAAAGGAATTTTCCTTAGTGCTGGATATAAGATAAATAAACCTTTGCTTTGCTTTAATGTTCATGTGCTGTTAGAAAGTGTTTCAATTTATATGAAATACTGTGACAACAGGCTTAAAGCAGTGTTGCTTTTAGTCGTTGGAATAAATTCGAAAATTTGGTAGTGCTAGCAAAAACGAAAAGTAAGGCACTGGCAATACCGACAGTTCCATTTTCTCTTATATGTGTGTTTCGAGTGCCGACAGTTGGCTAACAAATAGTAAGGTCGACCTAGGCCGACGGTTTTATAATCTGTATCTACGAAAGTGTAAGCTCAAATGTTTGTTTTTGTATAGCTGCTGCGAACTTTCTTTTGCTTACAACTTGAATATCGATATCTTTTCAATCTTTCGAGGATCGACAAATAATGCCGATTAGTAAATACGACGAAACTATGAATTTGTTATTGTATAACTCAAAGAACGTATGTTTTTTGAATTTGGTAAGGGTAACTTAGACTCTACTTCTCCTCTGATCATTTCAATGATTTGTTGCCTTTTTTTTTCCAATTTGCATTAAAAGGTAATCATCGATAACAGCGCAGCTCTGCAAATTTTCACACCGTTGTCGTATTTTGTATGCCTGTCATTAAGTCATCAGCGGGCTCAGTAACAAGAGCCAGAATGGGGACGGGGAGCAGGACGCAATCAGTTGTTCAGTCAGCCGGCGACGCATCAGTTTAAATGACTCGTCATGCCTCGCTGAGAGGACGGACAGGCAAAGATGCTGTTTGCACTTGCTGCACTTGAGAGAGCAACGTGTTGCCATTGGTCTGAACCTCGCGCACGCTTAATGACACTAGAATCAGTTTTCATTAACGATATATGTATTCAGACGGGCAGTGCAGACTTGTACTTGAAGTGGAGTGGTGGGGCGGAGTGGTGCAGAGTGGATGAGTTGGAGGCTAAATAAAAAAAGGACTGCATGCGTGCAATGCTGGCATTTTTCTCTTCATGGCGGCTGCTGCGGCTGCTGTGGCATCGGCGCTGGCAATTAATAAAACACACACCTTATGTGGAGCATTTCGCCCCTCGGACTGCACAGTGGTCTAAAGCGCTTATTTATGCAACGGCTGTCGCTGGCATTGGATTCGGCATTGGCTTTCGTACTTCTGTGTCTCTGTGTGTGTGTGTGTTTGTGGCTCCTGGGTCGACTGACTCTGGTGTTGAAAATTGAATTTAAAAAGCTCAAACGCTGCAAAATATTTCACACGCACATCGAGCGACACCGCTGCTTGTTGCTGATGCCGAGATTTTCGTATAAATCACATTTGCCAGCGAAAAATATAAATAATATATGTATGTACGTACGCGTCGCATACATAAATCTTTCAGTTTGGATTTTCACTTTGGCGGCATAAATTGACACTGGCTGACGACGTCGCAGCCACATTTGAAAACCGCGCTTAAAAGCATACTCCTCGACCCACTCCCGCCAGCACTCTCACATTCGTGCATTCGCACATCCGTCCATCCGTCTCTGGCCCCAAAACTCCTGCATTGCAAATTGCTTTTTTGTCAGCTTAAATAAAGCAACGCGCGCTGACAGTAAAAACTCATTTACGCGAAATTAAATTAAAAGTTAATTATCGCTGTCAATGTGCAAAGCACTTCAACTTCCAGCTGGGCCAGCCGGACGGGCAACTTTCCAGGCAACTATCGGGACAACTACCTGCAACTGCAACTCTGCTGGCCAAGTTGAAAAATCACCGCAAGTAAAGTTAAGCATATGTCCGCTTAAATTGATGAGAACTGGTTTTAAATGCCACTTCAACAATTTACGTCGTGCTGCCGGCGCTGCCTGGCGACTTGTTTGCCTGGACATGGGATTGGTTTGCCGGTTGGGTGTGTCGGTGGCTGGGTGGCGTTTGTTGGTTTGTTGGGTTGATGGCTTGGTTGGCCTGCAGTTATGCGCAATGCACACAGTGCGTATGGTTAATGTGACATGACCAAGCTGGCTGCATGGTTGCCTGGTCTGGATGGGCGGCAGAATCAACAAACAGATTCAACATGCTGATAATTAATTTTTACGTAAATCGAAAAATCATTCGCGTCACCGCTCCAGAAACAGGAAACATGATACTAAGCTAATTGGCATACGAAGAGGTTGACACTTGAGATACAAACCAGAGTCTCCGATATTCAATACAGAAACCCACCGCAATGCACTAATTGAATTATGCAATTTTGAACACCAAAACTAGCCACAAAATTAATAACACTTTTAAACTAATTGCGAATCGAATGAGAGCTACTTTGCCAGTGAAAAGAGCAAGGTCAACATATTTGTTGAAAACTTAAGAGCAGTTATTTGGAAAATAATTAAATTAACTTGTTGGTGTTTGCTTTGATTGTGACAATTATGCACTTTAAGTCCAGAAGACTTTAACATACTTTCAAGCTTTGTGCACATGGGATATAAGGAATGTCTTCAACTCAGTGGTATGAAATCACCTTCTTGAAGCACTCTTCTTTCATTTTCACTAAAGGTGTTCCACAGGAATCTGTTGTTGGTGCAATGTTGTGGAACATCATGTACAATGGCTTTAACTGCCAGTCGGATCAACTGTCATTGGTTTCGCTAATGATATTCCTGTGGTGGTTGTAGCAAAATACCTCAACGCTGTGGAACTGATTATCAACAGAGGGAGGTCAGCAGTTGGTTAGAGAGTAAAGGCACAACGTTAGCCGCTAAAAAGACGGAGGCAGTCCTAATTAGGTGTCGTAAGGCTTAAGAATCGGCTTAAATAATGGTAGGCGCTTGATAGGCAAGTGATGATCCACCTCAGCCTCAACTTGTAGGACCACCTAGCGAAAAGCAGCTGCACTGTCTAGAGTCTTGTCTTCGAGCTTGCACTTGAAAAAATCGGTGTTGATTTTAACCTGCCGGCAAAACAGCAGTGCATTATATGCTATACAAAATTGCAAATAAAAACCCAATTTAATGTGGAAAAGCATTTTAAAAATGTGCATAGTTCCATAGCATTTGCATCAATTGACATAATAAAACAAGAAAGAAAGTCGGTCAAGCCCGACTATAACATACTCTGCAACCTTAATGTCGCAGCTCGCATTTGGTCACGAGTCAAACGGCCAGTTAACACACAACGCACAACGCAGTGCGCTCTCTAAGTCTCTCTCTCTCTCTCTCTCTCTCTCTCACTAAGATTGTTACTGCTGAACGCAATGCTTAGGTTATGGGTGGGGTGGGTGGGGGGTGTTAACTGACCGTTTTTTGCTCATAACTTGAGTATCGTTCATCCGATCTTTATCATTCCTTCAGCAAATCGATAAATAATTTTGAGTACTATATATCTCTAGAAAATACTAGCCATCTATTATCAAAACTGTAGGAGATATGATGTTTTTTCCAAATTGTAGAGGCGCGAGGGGGCGTGGCAAAAATTGAAAATAAACTTGATCTGCCTGCAAGTATAAGAAATATATGTCCCATACATGTCAAACCTCTATCTCTTACCATCTCTGAGATCTCTTCGATCATACGGACGGACGGACAGACGGACAGACAGACAGACAGACAGACGGACAGACGGACAGACGGACAGACGGACAGACGGACATGGCTATATCGACTCGGCTGTTGATGCTGATCAAGAATATGATTCCTTCTCCCTGTTACATACTTTTCCACAAACTTAATATACTCTATGTACCTTCGGTACAGAGTATAAAAACTGATCTGTGCGTTTTTTGTTTATGATGCGCAACAAATCCTGAACTATATTGAAGATTATTCGGAAGAAATAAAATTTCAAAAGCATCAAATTGAATGTGATAATACTCAATCCATATCTGTACCATTGAAGGCATCATATGTGGCAAACTTAAGCATCGCCCAAAAATTAAGATCATTTTCTGATGGAATTTTTATTAAAAAAGTATGCCAATAAATGATGACTTGTTTTGCAAACTCAATTGAGCCAGTTTCTTTATACCGACAATCAGTGACCCGCCGAATTGAGAAGCTCGGCAAATACTTAAACTCGCTCATTAACGAAAAAATTAAGTGTTGCTCATATTTTTCCCTGGCGCTAGTCGAGTCAACCGATGTTTCCCATATAAGTCACCTAATATTGGCAATTAGAATGGTAGACCACAATTTCAATAAAAATGAAGAGATTCTTGCTGTGATACCACTACTAGGATATATAAGAGGCGTAGACGTACATATTTAATGCGGTAATCGGAAGGATAGACCTTAAAAAGGAAGCAGATAAATTAGCTGCCGTATGCATAGATGATGCTCCTGTCATGATTGGAAGAAAAGAAGGCTTTGTTGGTCACTTAATTAAAAATGGAATACAGGTACCTTTATTCCACTGTATCATCCATCAAGAGGCATTGTGCGCTAAATGGACGAGTGCTATTCACACAATGAATGTGGTTGTCAATATTGCTAATCGCATAAGAGGTGGACATAATTCATTAACGCATCGGAAATTCCAAAAATTTCTACAGGAATGTGAATGTGAGACGAAATGAGACGTGAGATGGCCAAGTAGATGAAAATGTCTTGAGCGTTTTTTTGAATTGCGAAAGGAAATTATCGAATGAAATTAATAAATAAAAATAAATGAAATTAAGTCACAATAATTTAACATTAACTTTGCATTTTTAACCGACTTAACAACACACCCAAATCACCTTAACATTTCTCTTCAAGGAAAAAACAAATCAATCTTTGACTTAATTAGTTTAATCGAAGGATTTAAAAAAAAGATCAACTGATTTATATTCGACTAAAATTTAAGCAAAATGTTTCATTTTCAATGTCTAAAAATATCATTTGATGAGTTTAAAATTCTGGTTTTTGATTTTTCTGAATACATACAATTTTTTGATGAATTAAAAAGAATTTTGGAAAAAGATTTAAGGATTTCGAATGCATTATTCAAATGATATCCATTTTTTATACCCCAAAGACATGCAGCATATGCGATCAAAGTCAGCTTCACCCTACTTAACACCATACCGGTATAGTCAGTAGCCACTGAATAGTGATCGTATGTTTGTGAACCCAATTCCTTGCTCCACTTACTCAGTAATTTTAACCTTTATTTTACAAGCCTGCATCACCATCTTTCGGACACACTTACTTTCTCGCAATATTTGTCGACTCCCGTTTTAGCTCTTATTCCCCCACACTCTTGCTCTGTTCCAGCATCACTCACTCTCGCCTTGCCGCTACCTTGTTGTTATATTGCTTTCTCGATATCCGCCAGGACCTGTTAGGGCCATTTCTCGATCCCCTTGGGTGTATCCGTCTCTAAAAGTCGCCGTGTATCAAATCTCCCAAACTTTTGTAGATAGATGGTTCGTCCCTTCTTGAGATATTTAGTAATCAAGATTATTTATCGATTCCCTAAGGGAATAGTGAAGACTGGATGAATGATTGGCGAGTTATATAGAAAACAAACAATTTTTGCCACATTGGCGATGGGCAGCACTTAACTTACTTTATAGAATTGATGTTGTGTCAGAGATGGCAGCTGACCGCAGTGCAGTCAGTGTTGGGTGGTGTGGCGGCTCTGGCCACACTATTATACTTTATGAGGCAGCGGAGTGTTTAAGCTTTGTCCATCGCTGGCACGCAACAGACAGAGTCTGGCCGACAATGGCACGTCCATTCGATTAAACGAGAATTGCAAGCATTTAAGTTATATTAAATTAAAATGGGTGTGGCGTCTCTGGCCACACTAATCATCGTTATCACGGGTTGACGTTTTGTCCACCCCTAAAGAGCCAGTGAATCAGCACGTCATTTCTGCCACTAGACTACAATATCTAGACTGAAAAATTGATCAGTCGACACCGCTTCTGTCAGAACTTAGTCAGCTGTACGCTCTCTCGTATGCTCTTTGGATACATTTGTGATATGTCCGTCTCGCTCTAACTACTGTGATTTTCTACTGGCGCTATAAGTTTTACGTTGGGTACTATCGCTTAATACCACTCAAAATTGAGAGGCAGCGCAATTGAATGGCTAGTACTCATGCTCCTTGATTCTGCCAAAGAAGATTTAGCATAGAAGCACAATTTGAAACACCTCTCTTTTTTGAGTAATGTTAAGTCCATTGTGACAAGGAGATACTCTACTCAAAATTATTGTCGACATAGGAAAACACGGTGGCTGGAGAGAGACGGAAATAGTCAAAAAATAACACAGCGAGTCAAAAAATAGCTCAGAGAGCCAAAATGACAGCGAACAGCTAACAAATAGCTGACTGAAAAGTTGTCGACGCAGCAAATTCTGCTTTTATGTTAAATTTTCTTCTTTGATTCTGCCTGCAGAAAGCGGTATAGACAAGAACATGGTGGAATTAACTAGGTGAAGCCGTCAGCATTTGCTGAGGGCTAGCAGATGTATGCCTGTCAAATAGAAAGAGACGGCAGAAAGGGATTGCAAATTGCTTGCTTTCTTTTGTGCTGATTTATTTTTGATTGTTATATTTTTGGAGTTATAAGTGAAAACGCATTTGGCAACAATTGTCGGCTTTGTAGTCGTTTTCCAGTCGACCGGATCAAAATGATTTTCGCAAATTCTAGTATTTTCCTAAATACTAATGCTTATGGACTCCTCTCAAACTGTTTTTCTTTCCAAGTCTTTAGGCACACGTATGAGTTTAACGTTGTTTTGCGCAATGTGACTGTTTTTGTGACCTCTTTAAAATCAATCATAGTACGGTCCAGGTCAATAAGTAAAGTTTGTTCATAACTTTCAAAACAAGACACACCCACACCACAAAGGAGGCTGGTCTACAGTTTGTTAACTTAAATCGAATTATTAAAAAATTAATTACTAGAATTGTTTTTTCTGAGAGCCCGTTTTTTTTTTGGAGTGCAATTGCCTTTCTGATAAGTTGGTCTCCCATTCCGCCCGGCTCTACAACTGAGACCGGCTCAATTAAAGCGCCGTAGAAATTCTGAAGATCCTTCAAAGGTTTCTTGCCAAGGACACCATCTACGTTGAGCTCAATGGTTACCTGATCTATGAAAATATTTTTCATATTTTTTAATGGGCCACCAGGGTGTAGCAGCGATTGGAAAAGTTTCACCTGTTGGAAAAGTTAATTCAGTAGATAAATTCTCTTTTTTAAATAAATGAATAACGGATTCTTACATATTCAGAGCGACGACCGTTTTCCAATTCTGCGTCGAACGCGATCAACTCGTCGCTGCTATTTATGGGGAAGTTTCCGTTAAGCTGCTGCTCAGACTTCTTTTCGCTGCACAACTGAGACACCATCACTTTTAGCTCTGCCACCTCATTAAGGACAGCTTCAAATTGGCAGGCCACATCCTGTTTGATAAATTCTTAAGAAAAATAGGACAGAAATGATAATCAACCACTAGAATAACACTATTATTAAAAACTTACCAAAGTACATTCCAATTGTTTTGGGCAGGCATTCTCCTTGTCAGTTTCTTTGACTTGGAAACTAATTTTTTTGAATTTTTTCGGCTCGGGGGGAGACATATCTCATCTGTCAATATTAATGCAAATGCAACATTGGCATAATAACAAAATAATCTTTATATGGAACACAAACTGCTTTACTTTCTAAACTTTCTTCGCAATCGTTTATATCAATGACATATGTATATACCTAATGCTGTTGAGTCTAATGGCTCTGTCTGTCCGTCCGTCTGTACGAACGAACAGATCTCTGAGATAGTAAGAGATAGAGGTTTGAAATGTATGGAACATATACTTCTTATATTTGCAGGCAGATCAAGTTTATTTTTAATTTTTGTCACGCCCCCTCCCGCCCCCGCAATTTGGAAAAAACTTCATATCTCCCACAGTTTTGAGGATAGATTGTTCGTACCTTCTAGAGATATCTAGTTGTTAAAATTATTTATCGATTTGCTGAAGGAATGATAAAGATCGGTAGAACGATACACAAGTTATGAGCAAAAAAAGATAACCGGCACCCCCCTTCTCCACGCCATTCACACCAACCACAATTTTTGAGAGAGAGAAAGAGAGAGAGAAACTTAATAAATATAAAATATAATAAAAATATTGCACGATAAACGCGTGACTCCTTGGATGTATTATAATATTATACTCGGGAGCAAATGAACTGCTACAGAGTATGTTATAGTCGGGCGTGACCGACTTTCTCACTTGTTTTCTTATACAGGGCTCAGAAAAAATGTTATTTATTTTTGTAAAACATATTGTCAGATCTGCTAGAAAGTTGTACAGGATGTTGTTAAGAACCACATAGAACGTTTAAGCAAATAAAAAAAGAAATGGAAAAAAAACCATTTTCCATGGGTAGACCCCTACTCTTAAATCCTTCGCTCCAAGCCAAAGTTAGCTTCCAGTCTATGTAAAATTGCCATTTCTTTAACTCTTTTATTCTTAATTTAAACACTGCAATAAACACTTTCAGTTGGCGCTGGGGTCGGATCCATGTTGTCTATGTAAATAAATAGGCTTGCAGACTGGCAATTCGCAATTGCACTCCTACGACCAATTTCGTCATGAAAATTAAAGATAACATAAATGCGGCTCGCCTGGCACGGCACGCCAGTCAACCAGGCCTAGACACGGGCCAGGCTGGTTCAAGCTGATGCCGTGCCAGGACATCAATGTCGGTGCTCTGGCGTGCTATTTGAATTGAACAAGTGTCAGCGTCGAGGGGAAACAGCGTCGAAGCTGCCATCGTTGTTGTACAGCATTTGCATGTCCTGCCAGTGGTGCACAGTCGACGACGACGCTCTCAAAACTCAAAATATTAACACTTTAACGCCAAGTTTTTTATCCGGTTGCCGGAAACAGACAGCAGCACACTCACACACACACACACAAAAAGAAACACAAATACAGGGCTCCTGGCGTCGGCGCCAAAACGCCATGTTGGATTATTCAACTCGACGCCATTTCGCGTCACAATGCGCGCTATGCACCGCCATCATTGCACTCGACAGCGAACGGTAGCAAAGGCAATGCCGGCCACCCCGGCGGATGAAGTTGCAATTCAAAGTCATAAACACGTGCAGCGTGGGCGCAAAGTCTCAGGCTAAGCTGCGGAGCCGGCGCTGCCACTAACAGCGGCAGCACTTCCTGCCCAGAGCTTGCTCCCCCACATACCTAGGTACATATAGTTTTATTGTTATTATACACGGCACTCATAGGGTATCAAAAGGCGCACACATTGAGGCATCCTTTGATGTTGTTTCGTTTATGCAACTAGACGGAGGCCCAAATGTACGGAAAAATCACAATTAATTGATTGAAATGTGAATAACTCAATTTCGATTCCATCAATTTGAATCGAATTTCGGCTTAATCCAATTGTAGATTCGTTAGGGACAAATAAATGTAATGCCCACTTCATTTGCCAATATCGAAACCATGGAAGCACATTCGAAGCGATCACTCAAATCATTTCAAATTGTACGTTAAGCTTTAAAAATTATGTTTTCTATTAAAGCTCATAAGATATAAGCACTGGGGGCAGCCTTACAGCCTTAGCCATTAGCGAAGAAGTCAAGAAAAAAAAACATATTTCATTTGGTCATTCTATGTAAAGCGCAAGCATACTTCATTGAGAATTTCGGTCTGAAATCTAATTATGAGTATCTTGTGCAAATAAATGTTAGTCTAGGCTTGAGTACGACGTGGTTAATAGCTGCATACACCAACAGCATCAATTTCCTGACCCACTGGCATTCCACTTAAGTTACATACTGTGGTTGGTTTATTTACACGCTATCGGTGTGCGGTTTGTGGAGAGATGGACAGTTAGTTGATTGAAATGTATCCAGCAATGCGCAATGCATATTGTGCGTGTTTGTTAATGTGACATGACAAAGCATATTGTCCAGGGGAATCAACTAATTATCCTGTTAAACTGAAAAATAAGAACCCGGAAACTTGATACCACTCCAGTTGAAGCTGTAAGCGTTTTCAATTATCCAGCGCAGTTCGATTTGCTTAAACAATTAGTTATAAGTGACAGTTTAACTAATAAGGGCTTTCGAGATTCCGTTAGCCTTAGGCCCGATTTTGTGTAGCTTCTACTGCACATTGAGCTGAGCAGCATGAGCAGAGTTAAAAAGTTGATAGCGTTGAGACCAAAAAATTTTGAAAGGGTGCGATGGTAGTATACAAACCCAGTCTTGGTTTGGTCTGATTAGCTGCCGTTTTCTTATTATTGCACTTTGATCTTTTCAGCTTCAGAATAGGACTAACGATTTCATATCTCGTGAATTATTGTCAATTTTGCTTTTAAGTCTTGGTTTGGCGTACAAAACATTTCTTTGCATTGTGAATATTCCAGTTTTGACCACATTTCTACAGTTTTTCAACTTCATCTTGAAATCCGTTTCAAATTTGTGCAAGTAATACAGCTCAAACTTGTAGCTTAGACCAAAATAAACAAACCGTTAGAACGAACCAACTTCATTTAGTTACTCTTTCAAATAGTTATAGGCCCACAAGCACGTACAACAGTCATAAATAACTCGAAAAAACGAACATTTTTGGTAAAAAGTAATAATATTAAATTTTTAATTTTCAGTTTTTAAGTTATGTTTTCTTACTATTTTCTTGATTTCATACAAAACAATCGAAATTTTGTAACATTGTCGGCCAATTGGTACCAAAAATTGTCATTTTTCGAGTTTTGGTTCCAATTCTACATGCTTAAGGGTCCCCAACTATACGAAGGACCAATTGAATCAAGTTAGTATGTTCCAATCGTTTGTTTATTTAAGTCCAAGCTACGTTTCCTGCCTTGCTTAGTATATTTCGTTACAGTTTTCAAGACAAAGTTGAAAAATGGTTCAAAATGAGGGGAAAACATGATGATTTTAGACATTTTTGTAATTTTGAGTATAAAGATGTGATTTTTTTGACTTGCTACTTAAGAATGTTTTGTAAGCCAAGCCAAGAGCAACCACTTCTTCTAAGACGTCAGAGCGAAAATTTCAAATAGTTAACGAGATATGGAGTTGCGAACGGCAGCTAACCAGACCAAACCCAGCGAAGGTTATTGTACTACCTACCATCATACTCTTTCAGAATTTTTTGGTCTTTTGGTTTTTGGTATAGAATGCATAATATATGGAAAAAATGTTGGATAATTTTGGACACGCCTACCCTTACTGCCCATATTAGAATGCATTGCGCATACGTACAAATGTTAAATTTAAAAGAAATATTACCATAATACGGTCATTAGGCCACATTGGGCCCATTGCGATGCCATATTTATTCCCTATTACCCTTTTTAAAACTGAGGGTACTAAACCATTGTGCGGACAAAATGAATTTGAGTAGAGCAGGGATTCTAGCCCGGATGTCTCCGCAAGGTGGAGTAGCAGAGGTTGACCAAGTGTCCTGAGTCTCCTTCTACTCAAGGCGGGGCAATGGCAAAGAAGTTGTTTTGTCCCGATTCCTCCTCTTCTTCGTATTCGCAATTTCTGCAGAAGTCTTGTTGAGTGACGCCTAGTCGTGCTGCGTGTCTAGCAATAAGACAGTGATCCGCGAGGGGCCCCATCAGAAGTGAGATGTCGTTTCTTCTGTGAAGTAAAAGTGCCTCGCCACGTAAGCATCGCTACTGCACAGGAGGAAAGGTTTTTCCACCGATTCGTAGCGCGACGAAGTGTTTCGACATTTATGTGAAGCTTATAGGTAGCCATAGGCATCCCTATCGTGCTGTTCTCTGAAAGGAGCTCGATGATGGTACATATTCTGGCCAGTTTGTCCGCAGACTCATTTCCTTCTATGATGCGTCCAGGCACCCATATAAGGTGTATACTGAAATGTCGTGCTATCTCATTCAGAGATAAGCGACATTCCGTAAGTGTTTTAGCATTGTTGGTATGTCAGTCAAGTGCTTTAAGGGCGGCTTGACTATCTGAGTATATAAATACGTTTACTTCTTTGACCGTGAGTGTGCTAAGGCAGGTGGCAGCTTCCTGAATGGCTACCACCTCTGCTTGGTACACACTACAATGATCAGGAAGACGGAATGATAAGCTGAAGTCTAGCCCACTCCTACTTTTTCGTCGAGCTTAGAACCATCAGTGTAGATGTTAATGGCGTTAGCTCTGCTATGGGGAAGGTTGTCCCAATCGGGTCGGCTTAAGATATAGATGGCGTATAATATGTCGTAGTAGTCCGTATTTAATGGAATACTCTCTTGTTCTTCGATTAGGGTAGTGTGTCCCTAATTACCCCTGTTCCAGGCATCGGATTCTCTTAGTATTGGGGCTGTTGTGATGGCCATTTGCATTGCTACAAGGTATAGTGGTAGAAGGTGATGAATAGTATTTAGCGCTTCCGTTGGTGTCGTTCGGAGAGCGCCACTAATACATATTTCCGCACTTCTCTGTACTTTATGCAGATTGTTCAGGGCTGGTTGTTTCCCAAGTGCTGGCCACCATACAAGTGCTCCGTAGAGTAGTATGGGGCATACTACGGCAGTGTAAAGCCAATGTTCTATGAAGGGGGAAATTCTATGGCCTTTTTGCAAGAGAATAAAGTAATGGTTGCTATTATGGTATGGTATGCTAGTATTTGGCATTGTCACCAAACGCAAGGCTTACTCCGTTGATTTTAGGAGGGTCAAGATCAGAAAGTTTGTACTTTCTAGTGAAAAGCACTAATTCCGTCTTAGCTGGGTTCACGCCCAAGCCACAAGAAGTTGTCCACTGAGAAAGTGTTGTCAGCGCGGTCTGCATGAGGTCACACAGCGTTTGAGGAAACATTCCACATTTAAAGATGGCAATATCGTCCGCGTAAGCCACCACTACGTGTCCCTCCGCTTCCATAAGTCGCAGCAGTTGGTTAACTGTTACAACCCACAGCAGCGGAAGAGAACACCTCCCTGCGGAGTGCCTCTGTTAACACATCTGCTAGCAGTTGCACCCCAATTTACTGCTGGTTAGCAATTGGTCGATGAATCTTACAAGCGGCACATCTGCTCCCAAAATATGTCAAGGACGAGGTGATGGCGATAGGTTGGACCGTATTGAAGGCAACCTCAATGTCGAGAAATGCTTCTAAATAGAAGTCTCTTACTTCAAGTGATCTTTCAATCCTTGAGACCAGAGAGTGCTGGGCGGTTTCAGTAGACCTACCCTTGCTGTATGCATGTTGCGTATGTACTAGATGAGCGGGACTTATCTATAAGTCCCACAAGAGTTTTAAGAAGAAACGAGGATAGGCTGATTGGCCTCTAATCGTTTGGCTTCACATGTGAAGCTTTGCCCGCTTTCAGTATGAATACCACTTTAGTTTCTCTCCACCTTAAGGGGATAGAGTTGACCTTAAGACAGCTTACATAGATGGTTTAAGGCCAGGTCATTGTGTACCCAATAGTTTGTTGTAGTTGGGCAGGATATATGTTATCAAGACCTGGCGACTTAAATGGTTCGAATACGAATCGATAGCCCATTTAATTCTGGTCTCCGTGACTATGATTAAGTCATATTGCTTAGAAAGGACGGTTGGCCTAAACTGAGGTGTTAAGTTAAGGGAGATTTCAGGAAAGTGAGTGCTTAGGAGAAGATTTAGGGATTCGTCGCTCGAGTCGGCTCGAGTCCAGGTTCCGTCTGTTTTTTGTAACAGTCCTGGCGGCTCTCTGAGCCGTGATGCATCAGAAGTAGATTCAATATTACTACAGTTATGGGAAGAGCGTTTGGCTCTCCTGGTAGCTTTCTTATAGGTACATAGCTTTTGTTTATAAAACTCCCAAGCGGTTGTTTGGTCGTTATATTTGGCTACGTTAAATGTATGTCGACATTCTTTCCGGAGCTTATCCAGCTCTGCAGACCACCAAGGTGGTTTAAAGTTGGATTTTATTTTTCTAGGAGGGCAGGCCCTATTCAACGAGTCCGTATACGCGATGGTGAGCGTATCGACAAGCTCATCTATCTGTTTTTCCGTACTTGGTATGTATGGTAAGAACGGTCTAAGCTTTTTAGAGAGAAGTTTGTTGTGGACTTCCCAATTGGTTTTTTTGGGGCTCTGTATCCTTTTGGGTGAGGGACACTTATTTGTTAGTACGACTTCCATGTATCGATGGTCAGAGAAGGAGTGCTCCGGCAGCACCTTCCATGATATCAATTGGTCACAGAGGTCTTCGGTGATGTGGGTTATGTCTAATAGGCTAATCACACTGATCACTTCTCAGCGGAACGCAAGGAATTTTTTGAAGATGTGAAATTGCGATTCACACTGACATCTGACATCTAACATCTTTAGTCGCCCAAGTTATTTAGCAAACTGCTAAAAAAAATTCATTAACTGAATTTTAAAGAACAATTGGTGGTTGTTGTACCTGTTGTTACAAAACAGCAACTTTTAATTCGGCAGCTTATAGCAGATTTAGTCAATAATGCGATTGTTGCAGAGATTGAAGATGAAGAGGAGCTGCTGCCCATGAGAGGTATGAATCTGCACATACCAAGAAGCGCTTGGATGTTTGTAAGTGGTGCAATTTGCTTACAAGTTATTATTTTATATTTAAGAAGCGGCTTGACATGTTTAAAAAATACATTAGGATGGCGCAATGAACCTTCTTAATGCTTGTAGGCAGGCTTGAAGTGTTAAGATTAAGAGGCACAAATTGACGCAACGCCATTCCACTGCTATATATTGCACAATATCTTAAATATCCACAACAGTGCCTACAATGGTAATTGGAAACTTGCCTCAAATGAACTCCCCTTAAGAAGCCAAACCAATCTAATACTTCTGCTGACTACTCTTCTGGTGCTGAAGAGATAAGATCTGCTATTTTTAGGTTTATTTCGAATGAAGAATAAAAGCGTATTGCAAGGCACAAATGATTCGGACTGGAACCTTCCAGTCTGACTCGCTGCCATCTCACGAAGCATACTACGAAGATCCCTTTGATGCTTCCGCTTGGTGGTCAGGAATTTCAGAAATGGTGCCACAATCCGACACCTCTGGGACGAACTCTATAATATCATCCGATACGAATTCTTCAACATATGCAATAAGGTCAAAACATGTACATACATCATTAAATGTCTTATCATATAATTCAGTTAATAATACTTACTATGATAATCGTCGTCTGTTTCTCGTAATTGTTAGTTCGGAATTTTTGATATTTTTGAATTAATTATGCATATTTTGCCATTCCCGTTCGTTGATATTGTTCATGTTTCGCAGTGAATGAGAAATTTTTAGTGGTGGACAAAAACTATCGTGAAAATACTGATTGGAACGAAGTAAAACAGGAACATCCCCAGAAGATGTTGGAATGATGATACAATTTTGGCACGGCAAATGCTTATGGAACATCTTTGATAATGATGTTAGATGTGCCTCAGTGTGAATAGCCTATAAGACCTCTCTTCTGTTTTTGATAATAAAGGTAGGGTAATTCCCTTTATTGGCAATATGCAAAATAATACGGTTATACAACAGTTAAAATAAAAGACAAGATTGCAAATTGATACTAAATATTAAACACGGTTCTTAATACAAAAATAAAAAAAATTAATTATCTTCTACTTCTATTTCAAAAGAGTAGGAACTTGCAGCATCACATTCAGACTCAGATTCGGAATCGCAGTATAGTGAATCATTCCTATTATAAGGTGCGATAAGAGGTGTTTCTAAAAGCGAAATGTCTTCGATTGGCAATCATAAGTTTTTTAATTGAGCTGTCTCTTTTTTAATCCAAAACTCGAAAGAAGTGGATCTGAGGAGGCAATTGGTCTGTGAAACACGCCAATCAAATGGTCGACACGCGAATTGGTGCATTGCTTCCGACTCAACCTACGACATCCCATCGACCCTTGTGTCCATTGAGGGCATCTCTCGGGCCCTTCAGCAACTTGGCATAAGTGTCCCCTACCAATATTTGCGCGCCGCTGGTTGCCCAGCAAGATCTATCATCGTCATAACAAAAAGAAAAATGCATTCCCACCAAATTTTCTCTCATCACTTCCAAAATAATTGTAAACAAAATATTCCTGAGCAGTGTATCAGCTGTTCTCTCGATCCACACGCCCTATCGATAGGCCAGGCACTGTTTTTATACTCTGTACCCAGAGTATATTAAGTGTTAAGCCATTTCAGGCTTCTTTTGGTGCAGCCCTCGCCCTAGATTACATAAGTAATCTACGTTGAATTCGCACTTGCATGTGCACATCTTCTCCTTAATGTTAATCTATTAGTAGATAACTCTCTCTCTTGTTACCTCTCTCTGCCTCTGCAATGATCTGACGCCAGATAATTGCTGTCGCAGAGAGCAGCGATTTATATGCGCCCATGAAGGGCAATAAAGTTAGTTGTGAAGCGAAGCTTAAGCGGAACAATCCCGCGTGTCCACAAATTTAATCGCTCTTGTTGCTGCTGCACCCTTGCTGGTGTATTGATCCTCTTTGGCCAATTGGTGGTCAAACATTAAGTTTGTGCAAAAGTATGTAACAGGGAGAAGGAATCATTTCCGACCCTATAAAGCATATATATTCTGGATCAGCATCAACAGCCGAGTCGATATAGCCATGTCCGTTTGTCTGTCTGTCCGTCGGTCCGTCTGTCCGTCCGTCTGTATGAACGCACAGATCTCAGAGATGGTAAGAGATAGAGATTAGACATATATGGGACATTTACTTCTTATACTTGCAGGCTGATCAAGTTTATTTTCAATTTTTGCCTCGCCCCCTCCCGCCTCAGCAATTTGGATAAAAGTCATATCTCCCACAGTTTTGAATATATATGATTCCTTCAAAAGATAATAATGCAGCAGTGCTGCATTCAGCTGCTACTGCAGGTACCGAGTATGTTACAGTCGGGCTTGACCGCCTTTCTTAATTGTTTTTACTTACTTTACTGGGAATTGAACTTCGGACCTCGAAGACTGTAACAATCAACACACACAGTCGACTACTTAAGGCAAACTTAAGAATGTACGCAGTTGGCAGTTTGCCGCTCAGCGAGCAACACTGGCCGTGGTCGAGTGGACAACATTCGCTTCAAAAACGTCGAGGTCGTGCATAGTTTTTCTTTTTATACTCTGTACTAAAGGCACACAGAGTATATTAAGTTTGTGCAAAAGTATGTAACAGGGAGAAGGAATCATTTCCGACCCTATAAAGCATATATATTCTTGATCAGCATCAACAGCCGAGTCGATATAGCTATGTCCGTCTGTCCGTCCGTCCGAAAAACGAAGAGATCTCAGAGATGTTAAGAGATAGAGGTTTGACATGTATGGGACATATATTTCTTATGCTTGCAAGCAGATCAAGTTTTATTTCAATTTTTTCCATGCCCCCTCCCGCCCCCGCAATTCCGAAAAAACGTCATATCTCCCACAGTTTTGATGATAGATTGTTTGTACCTTCTAGAGATATCTAGTAATCTAAATTATTTATCGATTTGCTGAAGGAATGATAGAGATCGGATGATCGATACACCAGCTATGAGCAAAAAAATGTTAACCGGCACACACGCACCCCCTCTCGCTATTCACGCCAACTACCGCTGTATTCAAACAAACGCCATTTTTGGGAGAGAGAGAAACTTAGAGATGCGCGTATAATAAAAATATAGCACGATAACCGCGTAACTTCTTGGTACAGAGTATGTTATAGTCGGGCTTGACCGACTTTCTCACTTGTTTATTAATGTGGTTTTTTTTTCGAGGTGTTTTTAAAATTGTCTTTATTTAATACCATCCTTTAATCGATTACATCTTCACACTCGAAATGTTCAACGTTAAATGACATAACGGCATCTACCCCTCTCCCATGAAAAACACTACACTACAATATAAGGTATTCTAATGAGTAACAGTGAATTGTAACAATTTCTTATTAGGTCTACTAAGGGCCGATTTCCGTTCTTCCAGATAGCTGCTATGTGTCAGATAAGCTCACAATTTATTCTGATATTTGCAAGTTTATGTGACATATAGCTCTATGTTGAAGATGAGAAATCGGCTCGTAATGAATAAATGAATTCGTTTTATATTTAAAAAAAAACTCTATGTTTGCTAGCCCTCTCCCTCCCTTGCCTATTAAAACCAAATTGAGAACGAATTTAGCTCGATTTCAAGAGCGAAATTCTTGAAAATTCCAGAACGAATTCATTTTTCAAAAGAAAACAGTTTCGATCATATAAAGTATATATTCGAGTCGATATAGCCCTCTCCATCTGATCGTCTGTGTCAGCCGAGAAAAAAATCCGTCTTCGGCGGCTGTATTTTTCGACAAAAGAAGCTGGAAAAAAGCTCATGGCTTTTCTTATTATTTATGCAATTATATATTTAATATATAATCAGAGTAATGAAGTTCCTTGTCCTCAGCCTTGTCGTAGGCCTCCTATTTGGTTATGGTAAACAGGAAGGACCTTATAATCAACGCAGCATTTCGCATGTCGACGTAGCCCGTATCTATAACTACAAATATACAGTATATTTTTAATTTAATTTCTTTTTTCAGTTTCACTAATATCTAATACATAAAATTGAGTTGAGCGTGTTCACATCTATTAGATTTCTGGATTTTGATTTTACAATATTAACCTGACTGAAGACACGCTCAACTTCAGCGTTGGACCATGACAAGAACAACATCTGAATCGCAAGCGAGACTAACTCAAAAAGTCTTTGATTACTTCCAGAGACCTTGGAAGTGAGTACATTACTCCAAAACTTTAGTTTCATCGTCGTTCTTCCATTGTACTAAATGTATATCATGACTAGACATCGGATTTCGCATATTTGCATATTTTGAGCCGCATGTCCGATTTAAGTTCTGATTGCACACGTCCGCTAAAAAACATTTTGAATAAATTGCATATTTGCATTAAAAAATATGCAAAACACCAATTTTTTTGAAATTACATAATGATTCTGTGCTCACCATTTTCTGATTTTGTTGCAATTCTGTTTGAACTTATAAATCAACCTCACCAATTTAACTTGTAATCTATTAAAATACCGAAAATGAGTGATTAAAACACACTTTTAATTCAAAAAAGTCCAAGAGCTTTGCCATTAAACTGTTTTGCAATATATATTTATATAGCAAGCACCCGGCGTGCGTTGCTGCGAAGTTTAATAGACAATTGCCATCTATCAAATCGTCATTAAATTTTTTTTCAAATTTTCCGAGTTTTTGGTCCGAATGACGAACCACCTCGAATTTACCCATCGACATCTTCGTGTCAATTTAATCTCACATAAGAATTCGCAAATGTTAAAATTTCTATTAAGCCGATTGACCGAAATCTCCTATTTACCCGTCTTTAAGTGCCAACTATTAAATCTTCATAATCTTCTGAACTAATCATAAAAGTTTGTATATATCCGAATTTTTGGACCGCTTGATCGTGACCCGTCCACATTATAATCTAACTCATGCAAAAGTCTTGTAAATTTCGCAACTTTTTGGACAGTTGGATTTTACCATTTACGTGTCAACAATTGCCATCTATCAAATTTTAATGATTCCCAAAACTCATAAAATTTTGCAAAATTTCTCGAAAAATCTAAGCTCAAATAATAATTTTTGGACAGTTCGGTCTACACTTCCTATATTTTGCCGTCTGCTATTGCCGTCTATTAAGTCTTCATAATAATCTTTGGTCATATGAAAAACTGGCAAATTTAGCGATTCTTTTAACAGTTCGATCTACACCTTCTATTTTGCCGTCTACATTGCCATCCATAAAATCTTCATAATAATATTAGGTCATACGAAAAATTGGCAAATTTTTACCTGTTCAATCCACGACTCTTATTTACCAACGCCTGCGCTTTACTCAAATGAAAATTTTACATATTTCGCGGTTTCTGGTCTTATCCTCATACATACGCGTCTTCAATTGCCATCTATCCAAACTTCATAGTTACCTTAGGTCCTTTACAAATTTTTCAAATTTCGCGATTTTCTTCACCATTTGATCTACTCCTCCCATTTACCCGCCGGTTTACCCTTCTTTATGATAATCTAAACTGAAATGAGAATTTTTGAAATTTTGCAATTTTCTTGACCATTTGTTCCACATCTCCTTTATTGGGCGGGTAACATAAAATCTTCATAAAAATCTGAAATGAATGAACAATTTAGAAATTTCCCAATATTTTGCAACTTTCAACGTACACCTTTCATTTGCTCGGTCTACAACTTCCATTTCGTCTTGTTCTTCTTTATTGGCCCGAAGTTGCATCACAACCGCTTGACGGTCTCGGCCTCTGCAATGAATGCCCTCCACTCGCTTCTGCATTGTGCGAGCTGGCACCAGGTGTTCACACCGCACTTGATCATCCCATCTTAGTGGTGGGCGACCCCTCCTGCCTTGTCCTCCAAAGTCAGCCGCCTTCGCTTTGTACGTCTTTTTTACTGGAGCTTCTTCATCCATCTGGATTACATGTCCTAATCAGCGCAGCCGCTGTTGCTTTATGCGCTTGACTAGACTGATGTCCTTATAGAGCTCATACAGTTCGTGATTCATTCGAATGCGGTATCCATCGCCCTTTTAAAGGTCCATAGATCCTCCGAAGGATTTTTCGCTCGAACACGCCAATCGCTTTCTTATCCGCTGCTGTCATTGTACATGCTTCTGCGCCGTATTGCAGGCTCAGGATGATGAGCGACTTGTATAGCGCTTTTTTTGTTCTTCGACAAAAGGCTCTGATCTTGAACACCCTACTGAGGCCGTAGTAGCATCGGTTTCCAAGAGTAATTCTTCTTCGGATCTCCAGGCTGATGTTGTTGTCGCCGGTAATCATCGTCCCGAGGTAGACAAAATCCTCTACAACCTCAAAGTTGTACTCCCCCATAGTAACAAATTGTCCAAGACGCGTAGACTTCTTGTCCGTGGATAATAGGTACTTCGTCTTGTCCTCGTGCTCATAACTTGAGTATCGTTCATCCTGCAGCCAGCTGCGTGCGCTTGTACAAGGCAAATGGACAAATAGTCACACTTTCGATGGTATTTTTACAAAGCACCGTTACAATCAAAGCAAAACAATTATGGCATTGTGAAGCTTGATCAATTAGCTGCAAATTTAAGCAGTTACGGTTTGAAAATTGAAACATTCATTTTTTGATCTTTGGCCTATGGCCACTGGTCTGTCTGTGTGAACACCTAGATCTTAGAGACTAGAAGAGCTAGAGCAACCGAAATTTTAATGTAGACTCCTTTTGTTTCATATATTTGCCACGCCCGCTCCCGTCTTAAGCAAGATGCTTCGCTTCCTTTCTATCTGTCTCTACCCGGCCCAAACTAGTTTTCGACTGAAGTCAATTAGGGTAACGCATGTTCGGTGCTTTTCCCGTTGCCTTTCCACTTGTTCCTTTTTCATTTGCATGCAAAATTCAAACATCAGCATAAAAATGCAGTTTTTATTGCGCAACATTTCTCAATGCCCGCTGCAAATATTTTCGCGGGCTTTATTATATTTTGTTGTTCTACTCGTCTGACTATTGTTGTTTGTTTTGGTCTTTTTGTTCGGCTTGTTGCTGCTGCTCATATTTATTTTCACTGTTTTTCCTTGTTTTCTTTTTTATGTTGTTGTTTTTGTTATTGTTTTGGCCCTGCAGCATGCACACCGTTTGGTGGGTGGCTGTAAGGGGCGTGGCTTTTATTATGAGCTGCACTTTATGAAACTGCAGTTGCCAGCCCGCTGTCGTTGGAGTTGCCCCGCAGAGCGGGATGGGAGCGACGGCTTTTGGAGTACATTGCAAATATTTTATTATTGCACAATTTTGCCAACTTATCCCGCTCGCATATGAATGAAGGTGCGCGGCAGCGGGAGCGGCCACTCTTGTGCCCCGCCGCAAGGCCGCAGGAAGGATGCAGGCAAGCTAAAATAATATTTCGTAGCTGTTGCTGTTGTTTTTTGTGTTTGTGTGTTTGTTTATGTTTGTTTGTCGGTTCGTTTAGTTGAAATTACGTTTTGTATGCCACTGAATTTCATAGCAGCGGCAACTACTTACAACAACACCAGCAACGAGAGCCGAAAAACTTGCTTCGGTTTGTTATTATTCTTACGTTCACTCCCGGCAAATTTGCCGTGTGCCGCCCTGCCCCATCCCGCTGCCGTGGCATGGCTCCTGGTATTGCCGCTGCTGGTTCGGACACCACTCGGCGCCACTCCGCTCCGCTTATGCTCCTTGACTGTTGCCACTGTATTCCGTTTCGCCCGCCCACCGGCCGACTGTGTTTTGGTTTAACTTTTTTTCGTGCTGTTTTTCCAACATTTTAACTTCCGCTCAATTTACCTTTAGGCCAAGTAATTTAAAAGCTGACGTGTTTGTACAACTACAATTTCGACTCATGTTGCCGTTGTTTTTCTTGCTGCTGCTGCTGCTGCTGCTGTTGGCATTGCCTGTGTAGAGCACTTCCTGGTGTGGATTTTTGCTAGGTTTGGCTCTTGTTCTGGGTCTTGGTTTTTCGGCTCTAGGATTTCATTTCGTCTTCCTTTTCGCTTTGGCCAAATATTAAAAATGGACGAAAAAAGTTCTGCTGCTTTGGCATATAAGTATTTTGTTTATTTGCCCTCCGTTTGACTTGATGGAGCGTCAACGGTCTAAAAGCACAAACATCCAAAAGCTGTTAAAACTGTTTGCCCTGGCTAATAGACGGCAAAGCGGCGAAAGCCAGCCAAAGGTAAATATTAATTAAAGTCGATAGTAAATGGCCGAAAAGCGTTTGCGTTCGTCCTGCTGCCGCTGTTTAACATGTGAGCACGCAATTTCCTTGATTGGCAACGCAGCGCAGCGGCCGACAATGAAGTTGAATGATTGAAAGCGCGGCACTAAGCTGTCGGCGAGAGGGGGGGAGTTACAACCTACCTATATATGCATAGCGAACCAAAAAGTGTAGCATACTTTTTTGGCACCGCAGTGCATTAAACACGCGCTGCGGCGTGTGTGTGTGTGTGCGGTGTCCGAGGCAGGGATCCTGCTGGGCTAGCCAACGAGTCTGTTAACGAAGCCGCAGGCTGCAACCAGAGCTGGAGCCAGAACCAGGGCAACTTCTGCTGCTGCATTTAGTGAAGTATTGTTTCTGCTAGATTAATCCGGTTTTAATTAAATATACACGCTGCCAGCACAAAAACCAACATGGATGTCGACTCCGGCAAGCGCAAAAAAAAGCTAAAGAAACGAGATGCGGGCAAGGCCTCTCGGCGAGCTCTTTCGACATCTGACGTCATGCAAATGTGTGAGCTGGATCCACACGAAATGACAAAGCGACTTGACTGACTAACTGACTGACTGCTGGAGTGCAGCGCCAGCAGCATTCGACCTCGGTTTATTTATTTATATTTTCATTTTTCCCCTTGTTCTGGCTGCTGCCGCCTGTTTTTCCTCTCGAGCAGTTGATGTTTCAAGAAAAATGTGTTTCCTCACGCAGTCGCATCGCCTGAGTAAATGCAACAGACGGATCTCCCCCCGCCCCCTTTTGTTTGTATTTTCTGTAGTAAATTAAAAATCCTGTGGTATATTTTTAAGTGCTCTACACAGCAACAGCTCAGCCAGGTTCTTTTGCTGCAGTCACGGCATTTGTTCCGCATTCAGATGGCTGCGCTGCCACGGGCAACCGAATGCTGCAGCATAGCTGCTGGCTTAAGAATGTTATGAGTTTTTAAGTTAATGAGCTGAAACTTATTTAGCGTCAAGCGAGCGCTTTGTGCTTGGTGTGGCTTTAAAATGCGAAGCGTGCACTCGAGAAGATGATGCCGACGAGGCTACGTGGGTAGCCCAGGCGGATTTTATATTAAGTGGGATTTCGTTTGCATGGATCGGACTACTGACAGTATCAAAACCTGGTGCACCAGCATTGCATCAATTAGTAGGAATTTTTCAAATTTAATCCCCTTGTATACTAAGACTCAGTGAAGCAAGTAGGTCTTATGTTAAGAGGGTCTTATTAAGAGAAAAGGTAGGAATAACACGAATGGTAAACAGCAGGAAATCGCGTCTGTACAGACGAGGTTACTCGTAGAGTAGAAAAGGGTATGCGCAGTTTTGTAGATTGATGATTTTTACTGAGGATTATGAGAAGGCGGTGCCTTTAGCTGCCACTGCAGTAGCAAAATACATACCGATCGTACACTTTCGCAGGTATAGAGTATATTAAAGTCGGGCTTGACCGACACTCTTACTTGTTTTATAAAAGAGTTGCCTTTGCATGAAAAATCATAGCAGATTAGGGATAACTAAGATAATCGTTACAGCCCAATTACATTTTTAAGAAGCTTTTACTTTAACATGTAAGAAAATCTGTCAAGCCCGACTGTAATATACTCTGTCTTGGCCACAATTTGACGAATAGATGGCGCCACTACTGTGACCATTTCAAAACTGAACAATAGATGGCAACGCTATGGAGACCATTGTGGCAGCCCTGGCCACCTCTGGTCACACTATTCATCGACCACCATCCCTAACGCAGTAGCAGAACACCAACACGCGCCATCCCTGGCGCTCAGTTTCTGGCTTGGCTTCGGCCAGCGCGGTTCGCGCCCGATCGCTCCGTTCGACTCAACTATATTGTTAGCTTAAGTTATAGTTCATAAAGTTAGTCACTAAAGATAACCAAAGTGGTGACCCCTGACTAAGTTACAGAACACAAACAATAGACATAAACCAAACAAATTCATAGCAGTGTGTTAAACAAATTAATTTCAACCTCTGACGAAATTCACACGCACACACACACACACTCACAGGCAAGCAGCCTGCTCTGGGACGCAGCCCGTACTCACACACCCATACAGTGACGCGATTCATTTCGACATACAACTTTCGATCATCGAAATCAAACAGTATTAAGTTAACTATTTCGACAACAGCGAGCCAGAAACTCAAGGACAGCAACATCTCTAGCCTTTTTGGCCAAGTGTGTCCCACACACACATACACACATGCTCACGGCGTCTGCAGCATGCAATCACGAATTTTCGCGCGTTCTTGCAAAACACACACATACACACGACAGACGCCGGCAAAGCGGACATACAGAGGCGAGATTTTTGGCGCTGAGATGACATTCGGGACAGCACACGGCCGGCGATCATCGAGCAGGCCTTACTCCAACCAGGAGTCGCTCATTCGTACTTTTGGCAGTGGATTTTTTTTTTTCGCAATTTGTGAAACACCATCGACAAACCTCCTGGTTAGAAAACGACGCCGGCAACGCCTACACACATTCACACACACAGACACCAACGCATGTGGTCATATGTATACATATGCTTTAGCGCCCATTTCGCTTGCATGACATCGACCTCTGCCCACGCAAATTGTCCACAGTCCTGTCTGTCGCCCGGTCCTGCACGTCCAACCGTTCACATCCTGCTGCAGCCCAGGCTGTCCACCAGCCTGCCTTCATCTACTGCTGGCGCCTACTATTTACGTGCGCCCAATCGACTCTTCAACTACAAGTAACCGATCTCACGTTGGTCAAGCATCCGACCAGCTTTTCAGATCTTACATTGTACGCAGCCTGCCAGACGGTTCGATCATACTTATGGAAGTACGTCGCGCAGCTGAATTCGGATCATCATCGCATCTTTCGTCGTCGCCGATGTTCATGATCAGCGATCCGCTCACCTGACCGACCACTAGCAACATGCTACGACTCGAGACGCTCTTTGTTTGGCAATTGATGCCAGCCTGAGTCTGTCTACAAGCAACGACCTCAAGCGAAAGTCCACAACGAGTGGCAAGCGAAAGTCCACAACGCGTGGCAAACGAAAGTCTCTACTCGGGGTACAATACCCAGTACTATTGACTCTTCAACCTCAACCCTGCATGGGCGAACTTGCTTGTCGACCCCCACTCGAAGCAACGGCCTCAACGCGAGGTTTTCATCGACCCAGCTACGACACAAACATCACAGCGAAAACTATACGCAAGCATTCCTCCACTTTGGGACTTGTGCAAATCCTGTAGATGATCATCACTCACCCCGGACATACACTCATCCCGGCTATACTCAGGGCTTTCATCATTCGTTCCCACATGGTCTCTGGAGGGGGAGTACTGTGGCAGCCCTGGCCACCTCTGGTCACACTATTCATCGACCACCATCCCTAACGCAGTAGCAGAACACCAACACGCGCCATCCCTGGCGCTCAGTTTCTGGCTTGGCTTCGGCCAGCGCAGCACGCGCGCGCTTCGCTCCGTTCGACTCAACTATATTGTTAGCTTAAGTTATGTTAAATAAAGTTAGTTACAAAAGATAACTAAACCATTTCAAAACTGACCGAATTAGCTGGAAACATCAAGCGGTCAGCGATGGCACACGACCATATCGAAAGCTTTCCATTTATATAGATCTATCGCCTTGATCGGTGGTGCCACAGCTACTTCCTCGGGAGCGAACCTAACCTTACAAACCTTTGGTTGTTGTGAGCCATTTCCAGTTTCTTGTCCCTTCGTCACAAACGCCTGCTTAAGGCGTTCCATCGATGTAGATGACAAATACGCGATCGCTAGTTCGTTTTACCACCTCGTAGGGCCCAGAATATGGAGGTCCCAACTGTTGTCGAACGCTGAGAACAATCATTCATGTGTTTTAACACGAACATACTTCGGTTCAATCCAAGTTTGAAGGTTCAGGAGAGCTTGCTTCTTCAAGCCGAAGATTATATATACCCGTGCAGCTTTTAAACTCAAAGAGTAGATTGAAACAGGCAGATGGACAGGAAGACGGGTCGATAGATATTTTGGTATATTGAGGTTTGTACGGTTTTTTTTTTAAACATAATACATTTTGTAAAGATATTATATTTTATTCTGATTCATTTTTTTATAATCTAATTTATAAATATTTTTGTTTTTAAATTAACCAACAAATTTTTTTTTAATACATTTTTTTTAATAACGCTTATGTAATTGTTTAATTTTCACTAATATCATACATTTATTCAACTTAATATTAAGTTAACATTGAGACATTAATTTCATACATTTATTCAACTTAATATTAAGTTGACATTAAGAGATTTTTTATCTATATAGAATAGCCAAAGCTGTATCGGAAGGTTCGTGTTCAGAGGATGTCGCCAACATGAAACCGGGAAAAATTGTTCATTCGCGCTGGTTGACAAAAGCAAGCAGAATTTTACGCCTTTATGTCCCTAGTAGTTTAACATCAAACAATTTAAAATTTTGACTAATTTCAATATGAAAGTTTACATACCAATGTATTCTAATGTCAAATTTTATAACTCTGTGGTATACGGCAGTAAACTTTTATTTAATTTTATTCGGTCAGCCCAGTTCTTGCCGAAAAATCTTCAAGAAATTGTGAACGAAGCAATACAAAACAATTCATTTTTTGCCCACACAGAAAATATTTTTTTAGCAATGCTTTTCGATGAAAGAAAATCTGTTCGAGAAAATGCTATTAACAAAATTATTTACTATCGCGAAAAATTACAAAATACGTCTAAGCTCCGGTCTTCTAAAAAGAATATAATTAATTTCGACTGCACAGATTATATGAATTTAGTTGACTTAGATAACGACGACATCTTATTTGAACCTCAGTTATTTTTTAACATTCCACATGAACACTTATTGGAGTATTTAAATTCTGAGGAAATACCACTGGCAGATCCAGAAATTCCATCCCACATTCAGGGAACCGAACGATGCGTGCAATTGTTGACACATGTCGCACGACGCGTAATGCCGCACAATGTAGATGACGTTATGTCAGTAACTTTAGAAAGTCGTTTAAAATATCCATAAATCGATTTGAAGCAAGACTTTAAAAATTGACTTTATTTATATTTAATATTAAGTTGAATAATTGTATGAAATTAGTGAAAATTAAACAATTACATAAGCGTTTTGTATTGTGACAACATTGTTTTCATTAAATTGGTAAATTTTTAGATATAAAGAAAAACGGCATCTAATGTATTTTACGCCCCCTTTCGTGCCACGCCCACTTTTTTTTGAATACCTTAAATTGCAAACCTATATCTTTTATTGTCAAAAAGTTATAGACTTTTGGTTTCCACTTCATCAGTGTATGGCATGTTTTCGTTATTTTTATTAAAAAAAAATTTATTAAAAAAAAATTTGTTGGTTAATTTAAAAACAAAAATATTTATAAATTAGATTATAAAAAAATGAATCAGAATAAAATATAATATCTTTACAAAATGTATTATTTTTTTTTAAAAAAACCGTACAAACCTCAATATACCAAAATATACTGCAACCTCAAATTTTCATGCTTCGCAGCGGGGGCTAGGAATTCATTTTAGACATGGGGTTTCTTCGCGAAATTTTCTTAGAATTCATCACAGATTCCGAATCTGCTATACGCTTACCACGTTTTTTTAGCTCCATACAAATTGACCCGCCCTAATATACATACATATACTTTATGGGGCTGGAGATGCTTCCTTCTGGCTGTTACTTACATTTGCGCAAACGTAATATACTCTTTGGTACACAGTATAAAAAGATGTATGTGGGCAGCCGTGCATTTCTTTTTCTGTAGTAAACATGAGGGGAAAAAGTTTTCTCGTAGCAACATAACCAAACCCACAATGCTTAAATCAAACAATTTTTATGTGTAAAATCAAAACTTTTCTTTAAGTAATTCTTTTTCTCAGGGAGGGTCCACGTGTGGCCACAAATCGTCTTCAGAATCAAACATAAGTAAGGAGCAAGAAAGCAATATCCTATAGTCGCATGTCTGGCGACGCTCTTCTGAAGCAGCGCACAAAAACCCTTTTTAAAAACGACTTACAAACTTTTTTCGCTACATTGCGACATATTTGCTAGCCACTTAGGTGGAACTTGTCGCTTTGCCCTATGATAACTTGGAGCTAATCAGCGCAGCACTTGAGCTCGTGCTCAACTAGGAGTCGTCTTCCCCATTCGCTAACTTGGTCCCACAGTTTGGAGTGCTAAATCAAAACGCACCAAACTTGAACAGACTTTTGCACGTAGGGTGCACCATAATCGGCTGGAGTCAAACAATTTTCACATTTTGTTGTTTGTTTGTTTTCATTTTCATTTGCGCGTTTCATTTGCTGCAATTGGCGCCCTAGGAGAATGGCTCCACTGGCATGCGATTTTGCTCCATTAAATCCTACGCGTACTTAACGATATAAGTAAACCTCGTTACGAGTGCGGCGGGGCTTCTCTTTGCCATGACAACTGCAAAAGTGTGTGTAAACATGTACGCATATTTCGCACTGTGCGAGGGTGGGGGCGTGGCTCCCACAAGTGTCCATTAAATTTTGTCATCAATTTTCGCCAGCCGCTTGCTGACATTACTTTTGCTGTTTGGCATTTCCTTCTCGTTATTGCATTTATTTACCTTGGTTTACAAATTAAACACTGAATGGAAAAATGGGTTCTCATCTTTTTAAAAGTGTTTTCCCTTTGGAATGCATTTAAACAACCTCTTTCGTTGTTTTTCGCAAGTGCAGTGAGTTTTGCAGAATTGGTACAAATCGAGAATCAATCTGGGGAATTTATTTGCTCCTGTGGAAATGGATAGACACACACGCACAACATGTGTGGCTAGATACAAGGCATAACACAGTTTTGTATGTTGAATTCAGTTGCACACATCGAACCTCGAATGGCTTATCGTTGGGTTTTTTGTGGGCGTTTTTGTGTGGTTAATAAACGCAACATTTACAAACATTTTTGTTATAAATCTCGTTTATTAGTTCAGTTTGCTGTTTGAATAATCGAAGCATTGAGCTGTAATTGAAATCAAATGCATAAATATATTGAACTTGCAACTTTTTGCACAATAAATACACTCGTGGCCAAGCAAATAGCACAGCAAAAGTTGCAAATATTGTTCATGTGTCTGGAGAAGTTCATTTTATAATGAACCTGAGTTGAGCTACTGCTGAAGTATAGTTTTAGACCAGATACATATGAAGTTAATCACTTATCAATACACAGCTACTTGTTTTTCCCAACGAAACCATTTGTCATCAACAACAAAATCATCCGTCGAAGTCAAAAATCACCGTCGTAAAACACTCATGCAAACTTGTTGTTGTTTTAACTTTGCCACAAGCATAGAAAAAGAATGTGCTGTGTCGGTGTGTCTGTGTGCTCGCAATGGCTTTGAGCGAACCAACCACAAATGAGCTCTGCTTGTTAAGGCCGTGGGACCTCCTTTGAGTGCTTAAGTACACTGAGAAAAAAATTGTATCTAAACTTCTTTTTTGAGAATCCTGCAATCTTATAAAGAAAAGATATGAAAAAGCCTTGGAAATGGCTTAGAAATCTCAAAAACAAGATTTATCATCTCACAATTTATCCACCTACCTACAGTTTTCTGCACAGCTTCAGTTGGATTTATTAGGTTAAAATAAAAAAAACAAAAATAAAACAATTTTAGTTAGCAATGCAACCTGCCCCTACTGGGATTGAAATTTCGTCGTTCTTAGGCACAGTCGAAGCATTAGCTTCACTAAAACTAGTTTTTCGACTGATCGTTCCTATGTCAGCTATATGCTATAGTCGTCCGATCCGGCCGGTTCCGACAAATGTGCAGCGTATTTGTGCTAAAAGACTTTGTGCAAAGTTTGGTTACGATAGCTTTAAAACTGACGGAGGAGATAGCAAAGAAACAGACGGAGAGACGGACGGACAGACGGACATGGCTATATCAACTCAGCTCCTCATGCTGATCAAGAATATATATACTTTATGTGGTCGGAAATGCTTCCTTCTAATGGTATAAAAAGGAAAAGATATAATCCATTTAAAAAGTACGAAATACAGTTAGAATCGCGTTTGACACCTTGCTGAAATATAATATTTAGCTAAAATCCATAATTTACAATACGATATGGGAAAATTGAGCATTTTTAAAAAAAAAGCTTACTTCGAAAGATTAATGCATATTGTTTTATGCTCCACAATGTATTCTTTGGAGTGTGCTATGCAAATGCAGCGTAGTGTTCATATGTACAAGTAAATGTTTGCACATCTAAATAACAATTGATAGCTGCAAAAAAGAATAAAGTTGAAGTTGAACGAAATTGACCAACAGATACCTAAAAAGCGATAGTCAAACAATTGAAAAGAATTAAAATCGAATTTACAAAGTTCGACTTTAAGTGCCAAGAAAGTTAAACTGCTAATTTTTGTTTGCTTTTTAGTCAGACAACCTGGGGAATACAATTAGAGTGCACGACTTGGAGAGTGCAATTTCAACGGAATGTTTTTTTTTAAGGTTGCAGCTCTGAAATTTGACAGCCTGCCATCAACGATCACTGTATTTAAAACAGAGGAAAGCTAACTTTGGGTCGGCCGAAGTTTCAATACCCTTGCAGATCGTATAATATATATAAATTAAGGTTTTAAATGATTTTCGTCGAACATACTTAGCTGAGTTGTTTCCAAAACTCAGCAATACATGGCGCCACTACTTTGACCATTTGCTTGCCAGTCTGTTATTGGGCAGCTATACGATATATTCATCAGATTTTGACCGAACTCCCAAAATTGTGTGGAAACCATTGAAAACAAAAAAGGTTTTCTCACTAGAACTTCTTTTTCGACTGATCGTTCTTATGGCAGCTATATACTGTAGTCATCCAATTCGGCAAAATTGTGTGGTAGCATATTATATTAAGCAAAAACAAGTATGGGGGCGATAGCATTTTGATAACAAAAAAGTTTTTACTACCAAAACTTTTTTTCAGACCTACACTAAGAAAAAAATCTATTAAAAACCATGATTATAATCTTAAAACGAGACGAAACGGTGTCAGAATTCGACAGAGACGAGAGAATCTTAACCCAAGATTATATTCTCAATTTGAATCTTAATCCAACAATATTGAATAAGTCTGTCCGTTCGTCCGTATGAATGAAGAGATCTCAGAGAAATAAGAATTTTGTACTTGAATCAAGTAGTATTAGTAGTAAGTGGTTTTAATTTTTTGTATATTTGTAAATAGAATAATTGAAATGGATGTAAATCTAAGGTATGGAATACAAAAAATTAAAAAATAAAGGTTTAGTTTTGTACACTTCTCTTGTCCGTCCGATTCTCGAGTATGGATCATGTGTGTGGTCTCCGATTTATTCGACCTATCAAGATAGAATTGAATATGTGCAAAAACAGTTTTTATTGTTTGCTCTTCGTGGTCTGGGCTGGAATCCTGAATTCCGTTTAGAGTATGATGCTCTTGTAGACCTCTTTTGATTAACCTTCCCTCCCTTATAAACCGTAGAGTTATGCTTGGAGTAATCTTTATACATAGACTAGTTAATGGAGAAATCGACTCAACTGAGTTGGTTGGTCAAATTAACCTAAACGTTTCTAGTAGACCGACTCGTAATTTTATCCCCCTATCACTAAATCGTTGTAATACTAACTATGCTTTGCATGAACCGTTTCATGTCCTCTGTGCTGATTATAATAAACTCTACCGAATAATTTTTTCTGAAGCTTCTCTTCCTGCTATAAAAATTTATATTTTAACTTATTTAGCCCGTAGTTAACATTACTTTATTACTAGATTTTCTTCATCAATACCTTATTATCTTTGCATAAGTGCGATTCTTAATAGGGCGTTTCTACTACAGCTGCGTCCGCGTTCGCATCCACTAATCGGCAAACGCGCGTTGAACTCCATATAAAAAAAAGTCAGTTATGAGCCGAGGGGGTTGTGAGGGGGGCGGCAAAAAAATTGCATCCACTTTGAACGCTGGTTCTGCCAACTCGTTTTTTCATGTTTATACGATGAATATCGATAGGTATCGATATCGATAACACTTTTGATAACAAAATCAGCTGGCTCAACAATTGGCGGTAAATGGAAATGGAAGGTAAGATGTTTTTATTTTGTTTATTTATATAAAGGTTTTCCCTTTCTACAGGATTAAAAAAAATGGATTGGACCCCAGCGGCGACCTTCTTCCTTCTCGATTTATGGGAGGAGAACATTAACGGACTTCGAGGTGCAAGGAAAAACACGCACATATATAAGGAGATGGCAGAAGAATTGGCCATGTACTGCTACATGCTCCAAAACACTGAGGAAATCCGAGCTTTTCAAAACCTTTGACGGACTCTTTCACCTTTTCATCGGTCAAGAAGTTCGGTGGCAGATACTCGGGATATCACCTCGTTGCAGAACTCGATCAGTATTTTGCAAACCATTGATTTGGATATACCAAATAGTCTCCCAATCGTTCGATATTCCGCCGATGAACCAAGCGTGTAAAGAGCAACTGCGATTCGCTTGTCCAGTGGGATTGCAAGCCGAAAAGGAGTGTCTTGCTTTGCCAGCGCAGGCAGAAGTTGGACTTAAGCCTGAAATGTTTGCCTCTCCACACGAAAACATTCCTTGAAAAATGCGTCTGTATTTTTAGGGACGTCGGGCTCCCAAAAGGAACCATATCGACTCTAGGAAATAAATAAATGATTAAGAACTGGAATACTAGTTAAATGGCTTGTGACTTACAAACGCCCAAATGCCACGTGGGTGAAACTCCTCGTACGCAACGCTGGTCACAGCACACTCGTTCATTACTTGCAAAACATTTTTATTCAACTGCATTATCTACAATTGTTGCTTTTCAATTGCATTTAGCGAAACAATGTCACTTAAATTCATTTTGATTGATGGAAACCCCCCCACTTTCAGCCAACCACCGCGGTATTCAAACAAACACAATTTCGGGAGAGAGAGAGAGAGAGAAACTTAGAGATGAGCTTAAAATAAAAATAATGCACGATAACCGAGTGACTCCTTGGATGTATTTTAATAATATAATCGGGAGCAAATGAACTGGTACAGAGTATGTCATATATAAAATCATAGAAAACTGATAAATACGAGATTTGGGGGCGTTAGCATTGAAAACACAAAAGTTTTTTTTTCACTAAAACTAGTGTTTTTTATCTATCGTTCCTATGAGCTATACGCTATAGTCGTCCGATCCGGCTGGTACCGAAAAATAAAAGATGCTTCCCTCCAAGCGGGGTATCATAGGGAAAACCCATTACAAGAATGTTAAATCGTGCAGTCTTATTGGGATACCCTTTAACATTAATAGGGCAATATTATATTATATAACGTACCTTTAATGTAAATCTCTTACGGTGGAAGAATCTTGGACAAATTTAACAATGATTTAATATCCCCGTTTCTGTTTCCAAATTTCCCATATTTTCAGAAAGAAGATTTCGATCCTGTCAGTTTAGTTTTAAATTTAACTCCTGGAAATATTCCGATAGCTTTGAATCTAAATGTAGTTTTTTTGAAGTCGAAAACCTTGGAAACGGAGAGCATCAATTAGAATTCACAAGGAAAAGCAAAAGAATGTTATCTTTTGAGCGTGAAAATCGAGCAAACTAGAAAGTACCACACAAGTACAATATCTCTGCTAAACGTCATCTAATTGGTAAGGCAGCCAAGAATTCCAAAAGGTCGAGGCGCTTATTCTGGAAACAATGTTTCGGAGAATCCCAGTAGTAAAATGTCTGGTTCAAGTTATAAACTCTTGTGAAAGGTGTTCTAAAGTTATTGAGCTTGAAGCTTCACTGGCCAATGCACACTCTTTTGTTAAATTTAGCTTTATTATTAAATTTAATTCTAGGAGCTAGCTTAACATTCGCTTAGACCAGGGGTTGGCGAGTCGATGCGCTGCTTCGCCAACAATGCCGCCGACCAATATAAACTTCGCGTCAGTGGCTACACTCGCACATACGCAATGCCAAAATGTGAAAGTTTTCTTTTGCCGACCGCTGGCTTTAACCTAAGTGTGGTGAAGAGCTCTGCCTGTTTGGTCTAGACAAGCTGAATAATCCTTCCTCACTTAAGCATCCCGCTTAATCATCATCAAACACGAAGGTGAAATAAACCAAGCCGAATCTTGGCTTGAACTCTTAAATGCTGGCTCGACTTCTTTTCTATCTCCGAGGCAAAGAAACATGTTCTAGCTATTCAATTTCCAAACTTTGCTGTTGACTTGTGTCAAACCACATGAATCAATAAAGTGGAAGAAACGCATGTTGTATCTTTGGACTATTGAAGCCAATTTTATACATTTGTAAACTCAGCAGATTTCGAAAAAATAAGGGTTTTGATTAGGTAGTTTTCTAGGAACCAGTACGCGAACCGACTTTAAAGCTGTATAACAGTTTCGAACCCACAGAATTTGGAAAATTGGCAGCCTATTCTCCTCGTATCCCCAATTACCGACTTAAATTTGTATAATTGACTTCTTCGATGTGAGAACCACTTTCCAAATTTAAGTAATGTCCAGCCGTTTAAATATCGGCTCACATATTGCACAACCATTCAGAAAATGCATTTGCACCTCTGCTCCATTCAATTTATGCGCCCTGCATTGCAAATGGTGGAAACTTTACAGGTGAAAAATCGCCACGCAAATGGCAGGCGCTTTCCCATGTAATAACCAAAATTGATAACAATCAATATGTTGTTGGCCTCTCCCGCCCAATAATAGCTCCAGCTGTGGGTCGACCAGCAACAATGTTCGCCATGTTGGTGGCATTTAACCTGTCGTTGACAGCCTTGCCTGGCGCCGCCCCGCCACGCCCATCAGCAAGCACCGAGTGCACGCATTGAGTTTTGATTGCCACACACTTTCAAGCGGCAGCGACTTAGTTTATTTGAAAATGCACTTAAAATTTAATTTAAATGTAAATTTGTGCAACGAAATGTTTTGTGTCGAAAAAAAAAATGATTATGTAAACAGTGTAAGAGTGCCGCCGCAACGGCGACGGCAACAACAACAAGCGACAACAGGCAACAATAGGGAAAAAATTGGAATAGAATGCAAATGCAAATATTGGCAGCACCGACCGAAAAAAGTGTGTAAGCTGCCTGCTGCGGCCAGCCCGCTTCCCCTCCTGTCGGGGTGTGAACAAAAATGAGAGGAATTTATATGCAGATGTGCAAACACTTTGCACCCTATTCGCCTCGACATGGCCAATGCCACCGGAGCTCTCCAGCATGTGCATTCATTTTCAGGTTCGGGTTTGCCAGAGCGCGTAGCGTGCGTGAAATTTAATAAAACTCAAGTTGGCGCCGGCGACGTTGTCGCTCTTGGTACGCGCTTACAGAGGCGACGACACAGTTGGTGTTGATGTTTATTAAATTTCATTAAATTATGTAATCTTTGAGTAAAATTTGTACACAAGCAGCAGAAGGAGCTCCAAATGCAATTCGGAACAACTTAAAAAGCAAACGCACCGCAATAAAAGTGTCTTCGAGTATGCCCTGCCATCCATTTCCGTTACTGCAGTCCATGATGCAATAAAAGGGTGAGGCAAGGTGAAAATGCTGGATGACGAAACTTCTTTCTATATTCGAATGGTCCAGCCGCACTTAAGGCGCTTCAAAAACAAACTTATTCAGCGGTTTCACAAAAATCTCTAGAGATTTCATATTCGGTTGGTGTCACAGAACTTCAAGAGATTTCATTTTCTTATTTGAAATTAGTTGGAACAGAAGCTGTTCCAATTGAAGGAACCTCTCTAAAAACAGGGCTGCATCTCTCGCAAAAAAATTTCCCTTTTTTTAGTTAAGGGGTAATTTGATGTTCAAGTGATATTTATTGATTGTGTAATATGATTTTTAATGCATTTTTCAATTAAAATTCAAATTTATATATATTCATTTCATGTTCTCCAAAAATAAAATTCGAAATTTAAAAATGTATTCGCGCCACTGATGAAGTATAACTTGCCAGCCCTTAGTCAGCTGACTGTCACATAGAGGGCGTCGCAAGCTGCAGATGGCGCCAGGTGGTGGTTGCTTTTGACTAATATGAAAGACTTTGGTTGGTTTTGAGAATGATAATTAAATCGCAAATTTCAATGTTTAAACTAATTAAATATTTTATTAATTTGATGCAACATATCCAAAAAAACAATGTTGTTTACATTTCCAAACTAAAACTTATTTTACTTGTCAAAATTGTTTGGGTGGTCAATTTTGCTAAATCTAATGACAAAACACGAGAGATTTGAAACCAACCGAAAAAGATTTCTGTGACACCGATAATTGGATTTGGGTTGGAATTTGGTTGGAAGAGATTTCTGTGAAACCGCTGATTATGCTAAAACTCTCGCCGAATGTCGCCTTAACATTCACCTCATATGGAAATGAAAAGGAAATGAGTCTGCAGACAAACTGGCCAGACTAGCTGCCACCATCACCATCGATCCCTTCAAGAGACATACAGTGAACCAATAAAGTATTTTCAAACTTTGTTTTCAAATATTTGCGTTTATACGACATACAATTAACAGGGGTGCCACAGTGATTTCGAGTGATTTCATTTTTTAAGCTTGTTCACAAACCCTTTCGATCTTGATTGCATAGGATAGACACCTCACAAAAGCAAATTAGTGTAATCAGTTGAATGCGTTTTTTAAAATTATTTTTAGTTATAAGATATTCAGTTCAGTTAATAGTTATCCGAAATATAAAAAATTTTCTTGAACTGATTTTCTTCAATTTTGTTTATTTCAAACAAAAAAAGTTCAAATTTGCCGCCCGCCAAAATAAAAATGTTACCTTGCAACTCAAGCGGCTGTATGGTTACACGTGAATGGCAAAACAAGATGTAAACCAAAGAATCACAGTGAATTGCAACTTGTACAACTAAAAATATAATTTAATAAAATTGGCACGCCGTTGTTCCCATTGCTATTGCTTCAAGGATTAATTTTCGGCCACTGACGCCTCTCCGTCGCAGAACCAGAAGCTACTTCACAAATTCGTGATGATATCGCCACTTCTTTACGGCGACATTAGAGCCGATTTAGTGATAAAATAAAACATAAAATATATGATATTTAATTAAAATTGTTTATAGTTTTATTTAATTTAGTTAAATTTCAATGTTATTTAATTTTTTTTCTCAATTGCTAAAACTAGTTTTTCTAAAATTAAGTTCGTTTTTTTCCGCTCTTTCAGCATCTTCACTGAATTTCGCTGAGCTCGTCTCTTATCTCCTTCAGCTCTAAGTTTTCATCCGCCACAAAAGAAATCAGCCGGTTTTCAGTTAGTGGTGGGACTTTGCTGCTTGTGGCCTTTGCTTCCAGTTCCAACCTAGGCCGCTTTGAAGAGGATTGAATGGGTTCTGGAAAGAACGAGTATAAATATTATTATACTTATGTAAAGTAAACAAATAGTAAAAGTAAAATTGGCTCAAACAGCACCTCCAGGTGGGCCAGGGCCAAGCTTCTCTCAATCTCTTGGCGTGTGTGCCTATAATTTTTCGCACAAGAGAAAGGGACCTACAGTTTAACGCCGAATCCGAACGGCAATAGTTAGAGAATTTGCTTTTTCATGGCTAGTTAACTTCACAGCTGGCGCCAGTAGCTGGTGAAGGTGATCGGGTGTGTAAAAGCTTTTTTCTAACGACAGAAAAAAATTTTTCTATTAGATGGTCCGAGGCGGGATCGAACCCACAACCTCCCGCACCAGCCGCCACACATACGACTGGTACGCCACGCCCGACCACAGTAAACAAATACTGTAGTTATTTACCGTCAGCATTGTATCCTTCAATAATGCTGCTTTCTTTGTAGTCATTCTCGACTTGCTCAGCCACACCAAATACTTGGGCACCGGCCACGACATCCACTCCCTCAAACATGTCTACCAGCAGGGCTATTTCTTCCTCTGAGGCAGAAAGAGGCCGCCTCCAGTAGATCAGGTCTCCTTCCTGTTGCTGGTAATTTTCTTTTTCCAGTCTTTCCACACCTGCAGACCACAGCATTAAGACCAAAAACGCGCGTTATGATCTACGAGTAACTTACATGACGCCATTCCTCAGCCGATTTTACTGTAGGTCCATTGGCATTAAGCTTCTGGGCCAGTTTGGTCCAGGCTGCAGCCACAGTTAACTTGTCGCCCTTTGTGAAATTCCGGGCTATGTCCTTATGCTTTTTTATGAACGCCAAGACTCTCTTCATGAACTCTGGGATTCTGTTCGATGCATTCCCCATAATAATTAATTAAAATGTTAAACATTTCGGAAACAATCAAATTTACTTACATTTTAGCGCCTTCTTATATTTTTTTTGACAACAGCGACGTTGCCACTTTATTGAACTCAAATTGGCAGCAATAGATTTACAAATTGCATAATTAATAAGCAAAAGATTACCGCAACAATTATTGCGAATAAAATTAATTTGTTTATCTCTGCTTTAACACAAAAAACACTGTTGTATACAACTTAAAACTAATTTCGAAATTAAAATGGTAAAAGGTGACATCACTGAAATACTAGCGATTTGGTGAGTTGCAGTGAATGACAAATTTAACTAGCGATTTACTAAAATGCTAATTTAACAAACTTAACATGCTAAATGTTTAATTTTTTTGATGTAGATTATTCACAAATTGATTACCCTTTATGAATCAATAAGATTTTTATACCCTTGTAGAGGGTATATTAAAATTGTCGAGATGTTTGTGACGTATAGAAGGAAGCATTTCCGACCATATAGTGTATATATTCTTGATCAGCATGACGAGCTGAGTTGATATAGCCATGTCCGTCTGTACGTCTGTCCGTCTGTTTCTATGCTATCTCCCCTCCGTCAGTTTAAAAGCCATCTAAACCAAACTTTGCACGAAGTCTTTTGGTACAAGCTACGTTGAAAATCCCGGTCAAAACGTGTAGAAATCACACATTTTCGGGTAGCTTTTGCATCAGATGCCTTCTCAGACGCGCGGCGTAGCTCAGCCGTCGAAGGCGTCGCTCCAACCGTCTTTTTTCTTTCAGTCCAAGGGCCCCGATTTTTATCGATCGCTGAAAGAATGATAAGGATAGGATGAACTATACTGAATTTATGACCAAAAGTCAGTTCCAGTGGTTACAGTAGTGGCGCCATATACTGGTCAGTATATGATGTTTCAACATCAAAAACTATGCTATTGTATTTGGGCAGTCGCACCCTGGTCTCAAAAGTGGTACACTGGCCAAGCCCTTTATACCACCCATGCCAGTAATATATCCCTCACGAGTGACTGATTTGGTAATTGACAAGAATTGCTTAATGACATGGTAACGCATGTACGCCAAGTGTTTGCCTTGCGCGGCGATGATCTCGAGGAGGAAAATAAATTAATTTAAAATAAAATAAAATTAAAGAAAATAAATCTAATGTGGAAAGAAAAATAAGAAAAAAGCTGGTCCACACACTTCAGTGGCTCGACACTGACTGAAATTGTAAATTGTTTTGTAAGTTAACTGAAGACAAATCTAGAATGTCACTTAAATCGTGGCCAAGGTGATTTCATTTCTAATTTCAAATAGATAAATAGTTAGTTTTTTATTGTATATTATATTTGCAAGCATCAACATTTTCGCCACAGCTTAAGACATTGAGAATGATCCTAAACCTTTTAATGACATGCAGATAAATTCCTGTTATCTGAGCAGATGCCTCATCGTTGCAAATGTACTGGTACAGAGTATGATATAGTCGGGCTTGACCAACTTTCTCACTTTTTTTTCTTGTGTTAATGAAAATGTAGGATTTCCTTACGTTTTGACCGGGATTTTCAACCCATATCGTTTATGTAGCTTTTCTGCACGACGCGTTTAGTTTTCTCATTGCAACACGTGGCAGGTAGCTTTTCTACATGTTGCATTTAGAAATGAGAACACTAAACGCGGCATGCAGAAAAGCAACTTGCTACTCAATGCACATCAATTTCAAATTAGTCACATTAAAATATATTCAGCGATTGAATTGCCGCCCGCGAAAACCACTTGTGTTTTTGTCCCGTGCGAATGCCCTGGTTTTTTGCATCTATCTTGAAAACTAAAAATTTCCCAAAATCAGCACCAATAAGCCCTGTTAAGAGATATAAGTGAAGCCTATTTTCAAAATAAGAATCCGTTTAATTTTGACTTATTTTTAACTTTAAATGTGTGCGACGGTTAAGTTCGACATCATGGTTGCACATGAGTGTACCCAGCATTGCAGATTGGGAGATCGCATATTACTTAAGCACACTTTTTATTACATTGAGATTAAGTTTTTCAGATTCTCGGCCACGTAGAGCAATTTAAAGCCCAGATTCTGATTCAGCAGGCGAAAATCCATTATAAACACCACAAGATTGAGCTTACCCAAACGAATCCATAAAGTGTCATTTTGCCAGTACTTAAATTTACAATCGGGTATCGTCGTAAAGAGCTTGGCTCGTTCCGGACGTTACATGACACCCAATCTTTCAAAAAAATATTAATGTTAATAAATACTTAACAATTTTATTTTAATATTATGAGGTCCACCTCAATCTTGAAATAGCAAAAAATTGAACAAATTTTGGACTATGATTTTTGAAATATAAGAAATATATTTTTATATATGGTGTTGGTATATATGGTGAAAAACAACATAAGTTGTTGGACCATTTTTTGTTGTAGACTGTTAAGAATTGTAGTTCATTGTCTAACTGAATTTCTTAAAGGAAAATTGTTTTCTTTAAGGACTCAAGCAGATTTGTAATTAAGTTAAGGAACGCAAACTGCCATACGTTTCTGGTATGGGTATGAAATACCTGTTTTGCTTACTAATTCCTTGTTTAAGGAAGCGATTCGATATTTAAGTCAGGAACGGATAATGGAAATGAATTAAACATTATTATTAATCGCACTGAATTCACAAATTAACCTCGAGGCAGCCACTCTTCGATTAATATTCAATTCAAATTTGCTTGCAATTTTTTTCCACACCCCCTCTTTCCCAACCTCTTTTACCTATCCTCTTCCACTGTTCCCCGTTGTTAACCCACTGTCAAGTCGCTGTTAAGTCACTGTCAAGTCACTGTCAAGTCACTGTCAAGTCACTGTCAAGTCACTGTCAAGTCACTGTCAAGTCACTGTCAAGTCACTGTCAAGTCACTGTAAAGTCACTGTAAAGTCACTGTCAAGTCACTGGCACTGTCAAATTTATCACATTGAATTCACAACTTGACCTCATGGCAGCCCCTCTTCCCACCCCCACTACCCCCAATCAACATCGCCAAATTCGATATCTTTGAAAAGAATGTTCCTCGCGTTTAGGACTGATGATTCTAGCAGTTTTCGTCTAAGATCTGAAGGTGTTATTTGTAGCTCCGAAATCCTGATTAGCGAGGTAAGCAGACAGTGCCCGTCACGTGGTATGTCTATCTCGTTATGCAAAATGGCATCAGGACTAGCACATGACAGACTTTCCGCCTAAATTGAAATAGGTCCGTTATAAATTCAGGAATCTCAGGAAATGTCAGGATTGTCTTGACATATTTACATACCTTGGACTTCTTCAATTTTCATCTTTGATCTTGATTTTGTTTTAATTTTAAGTTGTCTCCGTACTTTTTACAGTTCGGTCCGTTTGTTTTGCCTCTTAATAATTTTTGTTCTTGCAAGTTCCTGTTGTTCAATAAAAGGAAATGAAAAAAATTTTAAGTATTGCTAAGATTTTAATACTGAATCGACTGTTTTGCACACTTTTGTTACAAGAATGAATGCAAGCAAGAGGTAAAACCATCCATTCTTAAAACCATATTGCTTATATATTTTGAAACTTGAATATGTATCCCATTATTCCATTAACAAACATTTGGATTTAGGGTAACTTCAAATTTCTGACCTCGGTTTAAAAATTTTCGGATTATCCCATATCTTTCAGAAGAAAATCAGTCTTATGAATGAGCTGCAATATCGTTGGAATAAATCGATATTCACCGAAAGAATCGCAGTCCGATCTTCAGTCAAAACTGTTTGTTGTATATGAAAATTCAGAAAAAAAAGGCGGCGACACAACCTTTCGTAGCAATTGTTAGTGCAGAGCGTTGTGCCACCTCACCCTGTTATGCTGCATGCTGCAGTCCTTGTGTGTGTGTGAGCGCACCCCTGCAGCGCTGTTTTCACATTGTTGCTTCCCACTAATCTTCTGTCAATGCAATGCCAGGATGAGTATGAAAGCGACAACAGCTTGCAAAGACTTTCCTGGTGCACATTTAGTTGCCCACACTGTCCACCACCACCCGTCTCCCACACTTTCTCACACACACACACACAGATGCACAACTTCAAAGACCAAAAAGTGCAAACCGCAGCCGCAACCGTTTCAATGTCCGCTGCAGGCTGAGCTTTGGGTTTGGGATAAAGATTTCATTGCCCCCACCCCCTGGAACATGCAGAGAGAGTTGTTTTCTGGGCGAATCTCTGGTTTTGTCTTTAAGTGTAAAAACATTTTGCTTTAGGGTAAGCGAAATCCCTAAGCGCCTGCTGGTGCTGTGGCAACATGTTGTCACCAATGTAGAAAGCGTGTCGCCAGCTTTGGAACGCCGCTGCAGTCAAGTGCATGTGCCAGTGCCTGTGCCCCGTGATGGTGTGTGTGCGGTGGTGTGTTTGGATACATGTGTGCTACCAGTTTGTAGGTTGTTGGGCTGTCAGTGCGGCTAATGCTTTTAGTCGCTGCTCAAGCACTGACCACCAGTCGGAGTCTAATTCGGAAAATGGAACTGCAACTGGACACCAGCCACTTGCTACTCTGGGTCTCTATCGTCATCTTCTGCCACTGACCGGTGGCTGAAACTAATGCAATATTCTCATTATTTGGTTTACTTCATGTTATTTTATTTAATTTGGTTTTGATTCTACTGCTACAGCTTCTGTCCCAGCTTCGGCTTGTTTACTGTCCCAGCTGCTGCAACAATTTGTCTTGGCTCTGCCACTGCCACTGCGTGTGTGTTTTGCTTCTGCCACTTGTTTGTTTTCTGCCTTACACTTTGCTTTTGTTATTGTTTTGTTTAACGTAATTGCTTTTACACTTGTAGTTCGCTCAACAATCCGCCAACAGGCAACACGAGCCACATTTCTTTTTTCTTATTCCGGTTTTTTTTTTTTAATATTTCTGCTGCAGACGCCCATTTGTCTTGCCCGCAAACTGGACAAGCAACCTGGCAGGCCTCCGGTTGCCGGGCTGCCTGACTGTGGCAAATTAATTTCGTATTAGCGCACTCTGACAAATTAAAACCGCAGAGTCAACAGCCTGGCAGGCTCCACATTTAAATATGCTGCGCGGCCAAATCAATGGCAGTTAGCAGGAGCCACAAATTATATGCAAAGTAACAACTAATAAATATTCAATGCCTGTCGCATTAATCTTTGAACAGTAAAAGTGCGAAAGGCCAGCGCCGGCCGTAAAAAAAGAGCACATCGGCAATGCCAATCTCTTAGCTCCGTTTGGCCCCTGCCACTCCTGCGCCACAGTGTTTATGGGCAGCTACCCCTAGGAATAGTGCGAACTTCAGGGTAGATTTGATTTGTGGAAATTGTGTTGAGTAGGGAAAATAGTCGGGTGTTATAACCTTTATGTACCTGGATCCAATTCAAATTGTTTACGATATCATTAACTTGAATGGCTTTCCTGACTAACTGAATTAGTATAAAATTATAAAATATTTTCCAATCCGCTATGGGAAAGATTATAATATGTGAATCATAAATAGTAAAATTTCAACTTTACTCCAAAGACCTCCAAGGACCTAAGGTCATGGTCTCCGCGCCACTATCTGATGCTTTTTGTAGAAGTGTGCGTACAAAAACAACAAAAGTATAAAAAGGTGAGTTTTAACGGGCGCGAATAGGCTTTGAAGTTTTTGTGAACAACTCATACGCAGTGTTGCCTATTATCACATAATTGTTTCATTTAAAAATAATCGGCGGTGATTTCAATTAAAAGTTATTTCGACTTCCATAACCAAAGAGAGAGCACTATATTAATTTACTGGATTTGTTTTTTTTTTTTTATGTTTGCAACATCAACTAGCCAATCACTTATTTATCTTTTATTCTTGATCAGCATCAACAGCAGAGCCTCAAAATATGACAACAATTGAAATGAACTAATTACTTCGTTGTAAAAATTTGTATTTTGGTGAACGTGTCGTATGATTGATTTTATTCACTACTTTAAGGCCCATTAAAAATTAAAATAAAATTGTTTGATTTTCACGATTATTAATTATACAACAAATATTAGCTTTGGGAATGCCAAGACGCGCTTTTTTTCAATTTTTCCCTTTTGAGTTCCGATCTACTGTACATTTTCAAATTTGTTGATTCAAAGAAAGAAAGAAAGAAAGAAATTCAAGAAAATTGGCCGAATGTACATATATTTGTCAGTGGAATCAAGCTTTTACACGATTAAATTCTTCAAATTAGGAAACTCTTTGACTTTCTCTTGTTTTCTAGGTAACCTAGAGGCTAGCAATTATGCCACTGCTGCACCCAAAAAAAAAAACTTCCCTAAAACCACCGAAAATCTAAAACCTAACCTAAAATTCAGGGTGATTCCTTACTTTAAGCTTGCTAATAACCTTAAGTGGCCGGGTGTGGTGCAGCGGGTAGTGTGTGAGCCTGCTGGGCGGGAGGCGTGGGTTCTATCCCGCCTCGGAACCTCTAATAGAAAGTTTTTTTCTTTCTTTAGAAAAAACCAAGGCAAACCTGTAAAATTTTGGTGAAGGTTCGGTCCGAAGGTTCTCGAACCCGTGGTAAAGTCTAAGGTTCGGTTCGCGGACCGGTTCCTGTACTAATCGAGCCCAAGGTTTTGGTTCGAGTCTGTGTTCATAGATGGTCTTAACATTCCGTCAAAGTTTAGACATATATTTGATCAGGATAACGCATTCAGATTACCAAGCTATGTACCTATGTATATGAGTCGTATGTATATGAGTCGACTGGACCACTTTCCTTATTGTTATCATACATAGGTGTTCTAAAAAGTATTTCAAAAGTGACTGGTCTTTGAGTTTTGGAAGCCTCACCTTCCACGTACATGCCCAGCCAGCATTTTATGAAATTTCTGATTACAGTTATGACGTCCGTCAGATTAAAATAGTCATAAATGATACTTTTGTCGGGAGAATATGGTGCCCAAGACGAGAATCATCTTAAAAAGTCGTTTATAGCGTGTTTTTCGCATTAGTTTTGACTCAATTTCGAGTCATATTTCCAATCATTTGCGAGTTTTTTTCTAGTCGTATTTCAATAAATCACGTTTTGAGCATATAGATGAGTCAATTCCGAGTCTTCTTTAAAACGGACATGAATTTAATATCTTTAATCTTCAAAAGAGCATAAAAAGGACTCATCAGGGCGATTCTTGTTAAAATGATCTTCCAAAAGCATTTGCTTTCCCCTTCTTCGACTAACTGTACTATACTATACAATAGTTTTTTTTTGGTCATATTATTGAGAAAACTAGAAAAGACCTTAAGAAATTGACTTAGATGATTGTTTGAACCGAACCTTTTTTTGTATACGGTTTGTTCGGTTGGGGGGCTAAATTATTTGAAGGGTTCGGTTCATGGTCCGGTTCGAGAATCCCGGAAAACCCGAACCGAACCGGTTCTGTGGGGTTCGGTTCAGGATCGGTTTGCAGCCTTGGAAAAAACTTCTCTTGTACGAAAATTAATATCACACGCGCCAAGAGATTGAGAGAAGCTCGGCTTGTGGCCCTGTAAAGCTAAATATTTACATATTTTTTTGAGTAGCTTTAAGTTTGTTAAAAAGCAATAAACAGCCTAAATTTTAAGATTTTTATACCCTTGTAGAGGGTAAATAAAAATTGTCTCCGTCAGTTTCAAAGCTATCTTAAGCTAACTTTGCGCGAAGTCTATAGCATATAGTTGCCATAGAAAAACTAGTTTTTGTGATATATTGCACGATAAACGCGTGACTCCTTGGATGTATTATAATATTATAGTTGGGTGCAAATGAACTGGTACAGAGTATGTTATAGTCGGGCTTGACCGACTTTCTCACTTGTTTTTTTTTAATATGTGAGGTCAAATATTCCTAATCGAAGCAATGATTGTATGGAGAGGCAGTTGGCAATCATGCTTTCTTCAGCGAAAAGCCTACTGAAAGTCGTTAGGGATAACGATGAAACAGTTCTGTATAGGCAACGAGATCTTTTTGGTGGTACAATGCATAAGTTGTTTACAGTTGTGAACAAACGCAACTTTTTCGGACCAAGAGCCAACCAACTCTCACTAATTCCTCAGAAACTTGACTATTTATATCCACAAAGAGAAGTAAACCAAGGAAGCGAATGAATTGCGTGAGAAGATGGTGGTGTTATTAGTGTGCACTACATTCTTCTCTCTGAAAAACTTATACAAATTTTTATTTTGAACTTTACCTTGCTGGGACTCGAACTCCTACGGTAATTGAACACTAACGACATGGTATCTTAACATTGTCCGCCACGGTCGATACGCTTAATGTAGCTTCAAATAACCCTAAAGAACCCAGTCAGTTGTTAAGCTCTCAGATTGTAAAGAGCCGCGTGGCGCAGACTGAAGAGCGTCGAATTAGAACGTCTTGAGTTACAATCTCAAAGTGCAACGTGAATTTTTTGTGTTTTTTATTTTAGGAACTGCATAACCTTAATTTTAGGTTTCTATATTTTTGGGGTGTGCTAAATTTTTCGCTGTTTTCTTCCAATCAACTTATTCTTCTGTCAATTTTTCTTACAGTTCTTGCATTAAGCTTGGTACGGAGATAAACACCCGCGAAATACCCGCGAAATCAAAAACTACATATAAAAAAAATGATTTCGCACGGATTTTACAGGTTGCCGTTTCGCGAGTTGGTGTGGAGTTCACACGCGAAATAGTCATATCGATATCACAGCGCTGCCAATCGACATCAACGTGTCACGCGATAGTCACCCGATAGTCACGCAATAAGTGATTATTTCGAAGGTGTGAAATATATTATATGTAAAACGTATTTTTCGTTGTTGCGAAACACAAGTGTGTGACGGTGTGTGTGGCGTTGTGTATAAAAATGATTAATAAATGGGTAACTTTTCTTTTGGGCGATGTGAAGTAGGCGTCAGCTCCACATCTGTTTTTCTTGCCAGACTTGGCGGCGTTAATTCTCTTTTACTACAGAGCTATAGGTTCTATAGCTCCTTGTACGAGATGGCTGATGATGAGGAACTTTGTCGTGTCCATAGAGATGGACTTAACCAAACTCTGTCGAACTCTAGGTGCCTTCTCTACCGCTTTTTACAAATCACAGAAAGCTATTGTATCAACTATTGCATCATTGGAGGCCACCATAACTATTCGCTGTTAATTAAATTAAATGTTCCCGCCAAGTTAAATTTGTAAACAAAACCACTAGAGATGAGCGCCTTTTTTCGCACTTGCTATCGGCGAAATAATGTGCAGAGATTTCGCACACATTTCAGAAGTATCTCCGTACCAAGCTTGAACAAAACAATTGAATAAATAGTTTGAGTACTAAAGCTCTTCAATAAGAGCTTTTCATACTTGTATTTTTAAGAATTTTGTTCTTGAAATCGATTAAAATTTCTTTTCATTTGGAGTTGTATAGCTCTGGGAAGTGAGGTAAGATCAAGCAATGTTAGAGAGTAAAGCGCTGTTCCAGAATCGAAGTTTCAAGTTTTCAGCTCGAACCTACTTTCAACATCGTCATGTTTTATGGAATCATTCAATAGGTTCCTATATGGAAAAAGAATTAAAATATTAAAGATGGCAATTATATTACTATTTCGTCTTATTGGACTCTGCCTTACAGTATCAACCAGATTTTTAATTATCAGTAATTTTTGAACTGTTTTCGAAACAAGCTCTGGCTTAGATATTTTTAGGTTTAAGCAGAACAGTCCTAGGTGTTTGTCATCATCATAAGTCAATTATCGGAATAGAAATTTCCAGTTGATATTTATTTTAGAGTCTTGCAGCCTTGCTTAAAGCTATATGTTAAGTATACGATGGCCCAACTATGGCTTTTAGTTTGTAATTGTGAAAGCAATGTTGGAACAACTTACTTAGGGTATTAAATAATCGAATCCCCTGTCTTTAGTAAGCTTACTTGTTTATTTTATAAATTTAACAAATAGTCACCGAGGTAAAAGGGGCTCGTGTTAGGGCCATAAACAAGCAGGGCCAGGGCCTGGGGCAGCGCCGGTACAACGACAATACCTGACCGGCCTGACCTGTTTTACCCTTGGGCCCTAGTACACACACACACACACACACACATGCACGCACACGCGTTCGCATTGACCACAGTGACGTCCAAGCCACTCAACAAAACCCTCAGGCACTTTTTAATCTAACAAAATCCAAAGAAACCGCACGTCGCATAAATAATGAGACTGATGAGGGTCCATTATGGGCACGTAAAACGAGGAGCAGAGCACGGCACGGCACGCTAGTCATCAGTATCTGGAGACGGGAGTTGGGTCAGCTGCTCCGGCTGAGGCGTTGCCATCAACAGTCAATGTTTGAGCAACGTGTTTTTAAACAGCGCTAGGTGTGATAACTGCCGTGGTCGGCACGAGGAAACTGGACTGGGTCAGCGTCTTCGCTCAGCCGAGGGTAGGTCAGAAGCATGACAATGACAGCATAATTGATTCCCGAACAAAAGCAAAGCAATAAGTAGTATAAGCTCCAAGAACCAGAACCAGAACCGGAGCGGGGCTGGGCCATTTATGATATAGGTAGCTCTAAAAATATATAAGAAGCTGGTCGGTACATATGTATGTACGTATAAACCAATGGGCTTACACTTAGCTAACAAAGTTTATGTCAAACAGAATAACACTCAAAACTACATCGTTGTGCCACGCTCCAAAAACTGGCATTAGCTGGTGGAGCTTATAATTGAAATATGAAAAACGTTGCAGTTTCATTTTTAATGGGTTTTTTATTCGCATATATAATCAGAGCGAAGCGCGGGGGAATCAGACAACAACAAAAAAAAAAACAAATTACATTTTCCATGTTGATTTATTTAAAATGTTATTTATAGAATAGAGCTGGCAAAGCCAATGGCAGCTAGGGATATCAAATAAAAATATAAAAAAAATGGGAAAATTGTCATTTCATATGGCTTATAAACTGTGTTAATTGCCCATCGATATTGCAATCAAATTGTTGGCTCTGACAGTAAATAGGTGTTCCATTATTGGGCATATAATAAATAAAATGACGCATACATGCGTGGACATTTCCTTTGTGATGGAGAATTTGTTATTGAACATTAACTAAACTCAATTAAGTAAAATAAGCTGTTATGAAAAACTAAATAGATTCCCGTCTTGGTAGCTTCTAAAATTGTACAGCCTATAGGCTAATCACACTTAGCACATCTTAGCGAAACGCATGGAATTTTTGAAGATGTGAAATAACGATTCACACTGACAACATCTAACATCTTCAGTTGCCGTAGTGAATTTACAAATTGCTAAAAATAAATTGATAAAATGTACAAATGCTGATTGTTCTATCTTCGTCTTCTTCTTGCATCACAACCGCTTGACGGTCTTGTCCTCCAGAACAAATTCCAGAACGAATTCATTTTTCAAAAGAAAACAGTTTCGATCATATAAACTATATATATATATTATTTATCACCATCAACAGTCGAGTCGATATAGCCCTCTCCATCTGACCGTCTGTGTCAGCCGAGAAAAAAAAATCCGTTTTCGGCGGCTGTATTTTTCGACAAAAGAAGCTGGAAAAAAGCTCATGGCTTTTCTGCCTAGCAGCTGCTCACGCGAAAAAGCTAGGAATCACGACAACGGACATCTGCAGGAAATGTAAGGAACCTGGAGTCGTCGAAACTCTGGAACACCTCATCTGCAGCTGCCCAGCGATCGCTAAGACGAGATTAGAACATCTGCACTCCCCAAGTCTCACCTCTCTTGAAGAGGCGGCAAGGAGGTCTCCCAAACAACTATTGGCATTTGCCAAAACGTTAAACATCCTCTTGGATTTCTAATGGTACCCAGAAAAAACCACCCGGCCTCACTAAGGACCGTAAGGTCTATGTGTTTTATTTGCAATTTATATGCAATTATATATTTAATATATCAGAGTAATGAAGTTCCTCGTCCTCAGCCTTGTCGTAGGCCTCCTATTTGGTTATGGTAAACAGGAAGGACCTTATAATCGACGCAGCATTTCGCATGTCGACGTAGCCCGTATCTATAACTACACATATACAGTATATTTTTAATTCAATTTCTTTTTTCAGTTTCACTAATATCTAATACATAAAATTGAGTTGAGCGTGTTCACATCTATTAGATTTCTGGATTTTGATTTCACAATATTAACCTGACTGAAGACACGCTCAACTTCAGCGTTGGACCATGACAAGAACAACATTTGAATCGCACGCGAGACTAACTCAAAAAGTCTTTGATTACTTTCAGAGTTCTTGGAAGTGAGTACATTAATCCAAAACTTTAGTTTCATCGTCGTTCTTCCATTGTACTAAATGTATATCATGACTAGACATCGGATTTCGCATATTTGCATATTTCGAGCCGCATGTCCGATTTAAGTTCTGATTGCACACGTCCGCTAAAAACCATTTTGCATAAATTGCATATTTGCATAAAAATATATGCTTCTTCTTCTTCTTTATTGGCCCGATGTTGCATCACAACCGCTTGACGGTCTTGGCCTCTGCCATGAATGCCCTCCACTCGCTTCTGCATTGTGCGAGCTGGGACCAGTTGTTCACATCAAGGTTGGAATTGTCTTTTAGCACTTGATCATCCCATCTTAGTGGTGGGCGACCCCTCCTGCCTTGTCCTCCAAAGTCAGCCGCCTTCGCTTTGTACGTGTTTTTTACTGGAGCTTCTTCATCCATCCGGATTACATGTCCTAACCAGCGCAGCCGCTGTTGCCTTATGCGATTGACTAGACTGATGTCCTTATAGAGCTCATGCAGTTCGTGATTCATTCGAATGCGGTATCCATCGCCAACTTTTAAAGGTCCATAGATCCTCCGAAGGATTTTTCGCTCGAACACGCCAATCGCCTCCTCATCCGCTGCTGTCATTGTCCATGCTTCTGCGCCGTATTGCAGGACTGGGATGATGAGCGACTTGTATAGCGCAATTTTGGTTCTTCGAGAAAAGGCTCTGCTCTTGAACTCCCTACTGAGCCCGTAGTAGCATCGGTTTCCAAGAGTAATTCTTCTTCGGATCTCCAGGCTGATGTTGTTGTCGCCGGTAATCATCGTCCCGAGGTAGACAAAATCCTCTACAACCTCAAAGTTGTACTCCCCCATAGTAACAAATTGTCCAAGACGCGTAGACTTCTTGTCCGTGGATACTAGGTACTTTGTCTTGTCCTCGTTTACCGCTAAGCCCATCAGTTTAGACTGCTTCTCAATCTCTGAAAAAGCCCTGCTTACCGCCCGTTCGTTTTTGCCGATAATGTCAAGATCATCGGCGTATGCGAGTAGCATTAGATCTTTATAAAGAAATGAGCCCTGGCGCAGTATATACTCCATCATTAGATTAAAGAAGTCACACGATAGGGGATCACCCTGCCTAAAACCTCTTCGGAGAGGTTCTTTCCTATTTTGACGGAGCTTCGAGTGCTTCTCAACGTCATCATGCAAAGTCGAACGTACTTTGCTGTTATACCAAAGGTAGACAGGGCGTCAAAGAACCTTGATCTTATCGGTGTGTCAAAGGCTGATTTATAATTAATAAAAAGATTGTTGGTTTTGATATTTCTCTCATAGGTCTTCTCCAGGGTTTGTCATAATGTGGATATCTGGTCTCTGGTGGATTTACCAGGTCTAAAGCCAAACTGATAAGGTCCAATCAGTGTGCTAATAATCGGCTTTAGATGTTCACAAATAATGCACGACAGCATCTTATATGCGATGGGAAGAAGACTGATCCCACGGTAGTTGGCGCAAACTGCAGGGTCTCCTTTTTTAAAAAGTTGGAAAATTACACTTAGACTCCAATCCTCGGGCATGCTCTCGTCGGACCATATTCTGCTGAGGAGTTGGTGCATGCACCTTACGAACTCCTCGCCTCCAGCCTTAAACAGTTCAGCTGGCAGGTCATCTGCTCCTGCTGATTTGTTGTTCTTAAGCCTTTTTATGGCTACACAGACTTCGTGATGGTCCGGTGGGTCTACCTCTATGTTGTCGATTGGTGGCGTCGCTACTTCTCCAGAGGCGGTATTGTGTTCGTTGTCGCCTCCCAGCAGGTTGGCGAAATAGCTTCTCCATTTGTCTAGCGCCACTTGCGGAAATGTGACCAGATTTCCATTTTCGTCCTTGCATTGTGTGACTCCGGGTTTGAAACCTTCAGTTAGTCGTTTAATCTTTTGATAGAATTTTCGAGTCTCACTCATGCCGAATAGCATCTCGACTTCCTCACGCATGCGCCTTTCTCGCTCATTCTTTTTCCTTCTGAAAACGCGCTTCTCCTCTCACCTTTTCTTCCGGTATTGCGCTTTAACAGCCCGCGTTGCTCCCGACTGCAGAGTTCTCCTGAAGGCAGCGTCTTTCTCTGCTGTAGCGTCGCGGCAGTCCTCATCATACCAAGTCTGCTTTCGAGGGTGCTCGGCGTATCCGAGTATCTTCTTGGTAGTCGTTTGATATATGATTCCACTGTTCGCTTACACCAGAACGGAATGGTGAGTTTTCCCTGAGCAGTTGGGTGAGTTAAGCTGTGTAGGCTTCAGAGGTCCGTTGTGATTGCAGCTTATCGACATTTAGCTTTCGAAGTGTACTAGTACGTGAGGCATTGAGCCGCTTGCGTACTTTGGCTGCAACAAGGTGGTGATCCGAGTCTATGTTGGCACCTCGAATCGCAGGCACGTCTAGAACACTCGATGAGTGCCTTCCGTCGATCACAACATGATCAATCTGATTTCGCGTTAGTTGATCAGGGGACTTCCAGGTCGCCTTATGGATGTCGCGATGCTTAAACCTGGTACTACTTATGACCATGTTCCTGCCCGCGGCAAAATCTATTAGCCTCTCTCCGTTACTGGAGGTTGTTTCATGAAGGCTAAATCGGCCGACGGTCGAGCCAAAACCTGCTTCTCTCCCAATTTTAGCGTTAAAGTCGGCAAGCACGATCTTTATGTCATCTAAGTTATAAACATTTTTTATGGACTTGAGTTGGGCAACCCAAATGTTAACAGGGCCTTTTCCATTAAATGTTGGCAACATGTCCTTAACCGCGCTCATCATGTTGCTAGCGCTGTTGCCAGCCACAGCGTTACCAGCCACAGCTTCTGCTCTATCTCTCTTCAGTACACCGTTTTCCATTTTAATCAGTTCTAACTGTAATTTCAGCATTCTTATATCGTTTTTGCTGTATTCTTCTTGTTCGTTTTAGTACAACTCCATCGCCGTCAACATCGTTGTCGCTTACAATCTTCTTTTCATCCGGATGACCTTCTCCAAGTGGACACTCGCCACGAAACTCCACAGGAATCTCACCTAAGCGTGCTGCCAATGTCACTATACTTCTGTCTGTTGGGTATCCCAACTTCTGCAACCAATTTCGCAATTGCGTAGCAATATATTCATCTGCACCTATTGCTTGCATTTTGTTGTAGAGAAAAAAAATTTCGTTTTGTTATTTTTTCTTTCTGTGATTCGCACCAACACTCGAATTATTTCATAGTTTCAAATATACGTTTGATGAACGTTTTTTGTTTAAAATTTTGTAAGCGTTTTTAGGGTTTATCCCACTTCTGAAAATTTGTGGTAGAGTTGGCGCCTGCAATTCACTAAAAATGCGTCTGATCTGTTTCGACTCTCACTTAAGACTTCTTTATTCTCGCTTTACGCTTAGCTTATGTATGTAGGTTCGTTTTGTGTCTGTGTGTATCCGACATTCTTTTTAGTGTGACCAATATTCAAAAACATGTATGTCATTCTTTAACGCTTAATAATAGAATATATAGGGTACTCCTTGCTTCCTACAAAACATACACGTGTCATATAGCTGTTCTGTATGCCGCTTGAAATGAAATGAGAAATGTAAACGCCGCATGCAAAAGTAATGGGTTGAAAGTCCTGGTCAAAATGTGTAGTAATCCTACATTTTCGTGTAGATTTTGCATATTTTCTTTCTCTGTGTAGCTTCTCCAAAATTGTGAAATCTTCTAAGTAAAATGTTTTGTTACTGATCTATCTGGCTATCAGTGGACTATCCAAGGGCATGTATTGAATCGCCACGTAGCGATATATAAGTAGCTTTATAGCTCTTGAAACCTCATAACCAAAGTCCAAACCAATCTCTTTCTTTTTTGGCACTGGGCGAAGTCATACCTGACTGCAAGTCAAATACAAATGTCAAAAATGTTCCTCAGTCGCATGTTTTTATGTCCAGGCAATTACCTAGGGGCTAGTTCTAGGATGTTTGTCTGCTCTCTCTTTGTTTTTTTTTTTTGCATTGTCTCTTACTTAGCCCTTAAAGTTGCTTCGACCAAGTCGCCATATCTGCGACAGGTCAAGCACTCATTTTCCATCAGTTAAACTCCGCTAACTTTATTGGCCAAGTGTTGGCTGGCCGGCTGGCTGTGTTTTATTTAAAATTTATTTAAATGAAGTCGAACGTATAAATAGCGCCACTTTAGATGCAATCAATGGCTTAAGCATTTCAACACTGGGGTAAAGTCAAGATAGCAGCTTACGACCGAGACCACTCTAACATGGTTCAGCAAATTCAAACAGATAAAATATGCAAAAATTAATTAAATACTTGCGCTTTGCATGTTCCTTGAAAACAATTTGCCAGACACCAAGGCTCATGTTGTTGGAGGTGGTCGAGTGTGTGAGTGTGTGTGTGCGAGTGGGTCCGGAAGCAAGCGAACTTACGGTCGATGGCTAGGAACGGACAAGAGCAGGCCAAGAGCGATGTCGGTGTTGAGTTGTAGTCGTGGCCAGCGATGTCGACGTCGGCCTGTCCAGGTGTGGAAAGTGTGCTATATAATTTGCAGCAGGCAAGTAAAAAAAAAGTAGAAAGCGTGCAGCAAGCCGTGGCAGGAGGGGGAAGAGTGACGGGGAAGACAACGACAACAACAGGGAGTGGGCAACAACAACAACAACAACATCGATTGCAATTTACTGCCTGATGCACTTAAGAAAATTTATGCAAATACCCAAAAATACTTACTTTACTTTGCCAGAGAGTAGTCCAGGTTGAAGTCCGGGCCCGGGCAGACGCCTCAGCAAGGACAAACGGTATTATAGCATAAATTTTATAGTGCAGTTCGGGTCTATGAACTTTTGGGGAAGGAGGGCGGAGTGCCATCCTACCTGGTACTCCACTCTGGCATACTAAATGAAGCAGCGCCCACAAAACTGCAAGCGCTGGCTTCATTACTTAAGGGGCGCCGTTTTCCCCTCCTGCTTTCGATTTTTTGCCTCCTCTGAGAAATAGTTAAGAACACACCAAGACGAGAACTATGGAGTCGCCGGTGTTATATATGGCAAATTGAGCAAGTCGACCGCTGAGAATCTGGCAATGCCCGCAGGTCGTGAGCGAGCGAGTGAGTTATGTAACTTGGCGTGGACACTGGCCGAAACAGCGGACAGGCGAGCACAATTGGAGGCTGCTGCGCAAAGTGGCGCATAAATCAGCGGCCAGCTCAGGCCACAAAACTGACAGCAGACAAATTTCGACTGCCGCTTGGCCGCTGCACTAATTTGCCCAGGCATTCGCTCATCTTGAGATCCGTCGGTCTGAGCCAAATTGATGTGCCTGCAGCTGCAGCGAGCAAGAAGCGAGCGGCGGCGAGGAAGAGCCAGAAATCGGAGGCGGCAAGAGCTATCGTGTTAACCAAATGTTGAAGCCAAGTGTTTGGGTGTTGCCCAAGTGGGTAGGGACCGTGTTCGTGTGCTTGCTGGCACTTGTTGGCGACTTGTGTGATGAAGTGCAGGCGGAGGCAAGCGGCTCACCACCCGCGTCTTAACAAGCTGCCAGCCTGGTCTGGGGTCCGCTTAAATAACTTGCAGCAGGTGTTTTTTACACATTCTCTAGCTTGTCCCGCGACATGAGAGAAGACAGCTGCCCTGTCCGACCCCCGCCCGTCCCCCTCACTCTGTGTGGGTCTGTGGGTCTGTGCGTGTGTACATAACTTAAGATCTATGAGGATTTGAGGTTGTTTAGTGCCGTGTACAATGCACTTTCGTACGCTGCTTCTCCGGTTGCCTTGTCCTCGCTGAGAGCTGCTGGGGTTTCTCTTATTTTTTGCTTCTTTTCTGTGGGTGATGTGTTGTGTGGCCCGCACTTAAGGTAATTTGCATTGCAGAATTTACAGAGCCCGGCCAAGGCAACGGCGGCAACCAACGTGCCGGGCATGAATGAAGCAAAGTGCTACAAAGGATTATGCAAATTAATTATTTTTCGCAAGGCAGTCGCTGCCGCTGGAGAAGCACCTAGCAGCATAGAAAGTGTAACGACAAAATTGTGGGCGTCCCCCGCCCGCCTGCTCTGAGCCAACAATGGCCAAATAGCTCTACAGAGCCCCAGCAGCAGCAGCAGCAGCAGCAGCAGCCTCTTCCACCAACTCAATCTCCGCTCCAAAAACTGCCTGCGAAAGTTGTTTAGTTTTTTAGCAGCAGAAGCGGCAGCTTCGTCGTCGTCGTCGTTGTCGTTTTTTAGTTTTGCAGTTTTTAGATTTTGGTTGAATGCATTTTAATAACCAAGTGCTCAAGGTTGCCACTTTTGATGGCATTTCGTTTTACGTCCCGTCCGCAACGTGCCTGGTCTGCTGCCCCACGTCTCCCGCCGGGCCCACCGGTTGTAACAAACTGCCGTGCCGAGCAGTGCAGCTTTAGGGTGCACCTATTAAATTCTACAACGGACTCGAGTTCTGGCACTGCCGGCTGCTGTTGTGGGCAAAGTTTTATTTAATGAAATGCGGCAAAAAATACCCACAGCAACAACAAACAAGCCAAATAAACATTAAAGGGTAAAGTTTTGCTATTAAAATGCTACGTAAATTTTAATTGCCGGCGCTTTTTTCTTGTTTCGGGCCATGTATTGGCAAATGTATTTAAGCCGATTGACCGCGTGGCCGCCGCCTCTCCAGTGAGGTGCATGCAAAAGCATAAATTAAATGTTTATTTATATCTGCATTGATTAGTTTTTCGCACAAGCACACACACACACACACACACACCCGCTGACAACAACAAAGGATGTCTTTGTGCGTGTGTTCGAGGCTGGGCTGGAAGGCTGCAGTTTGCATGTTTGGGCTAGTTAATTACATTTGTCTGTGTTTTTGTTTTGTGCATTTGTTTACATACGCTCGGGGATAGATTTAATTAATTAAATAATTGCCCTGTAATGTCCATGCACTTGCCAAATGCAATGGCGTATCTAATTTAAGTATAAAAGCATGGCACACAGCTTGTCGATCAACTGTGGAACTATTCGTTGAGCTCCCATTACTGAAACTATTGATTGGGTCTACAAAAATATTGAACTGTACCGGAAATTGCCAATGAAAAGCATTTTTTTTATATTCTGTACCAAAAGTAAAAGGGGTATACTGGGTTTGTGCAAATGCAGATCAAATTCATTTCAATATTTACTGGATAAAATGAACTTTATAAAAACATATATTTTTTTCAATTCTTTGGTTGTAAAGTAATATCTTCGTGGGCGAAAAAAATATAATTTAATTAAATTGATAATAAACGAAGGAGTAAGTTATAGTCGGCTCTGCCCGAATTCCAATTACCCGTTACTCAGAGGAAAAAATTGTTAATAGCCTTCCTGTGTTCCCGAGTGGTGGAAAGGCGAAAAGTATGCAACATTTTTTAACTCGGCTATTCCCAGCAAACATTTTTTATCGCAAGAGATACAAATGTGATTCTTCCAGTAGTTAACGCATTACTCTAGCGATATCGCATAGCAATCGCATTCTCATTCCCCTTCGGCAAAAAGTGTGCCACTCTGTGACACTTATGTTGGAAAAAAAAAAGCGAAAAAGTCTCTTCTCGGGAATAAGAAAACTCCCTTCGAAGCAATAACAAAATATGCCTTCTACACTCAGAAAAAAATATTACCTAAAACTGTTAAAAATTACCAGAAATTGAAGTCCATTTTACCTAAAATGATAGCCAAGGAATATATGGACTTAATTTCAGGCCTCTATTACCTAAAGTGTTCTAGGCAATTAATTTGGTTTTTAGGAAATATATGACCTACAATTTTAGGCAATGTAGGGCCATAAAACGTCGTTTTATGTAAGAGAAAGGCCAACATTTTAGTCAATAAATAAGTTTTGAGGTAATATGTGACCTAAAATTTTGGGCAATGAAAGACTATAAAACGTAGTTTTTAGTTAATAAGCACCTCCCCCACAACACACACCAAAACACCACACCTCCACCACTAAATTGTTTAATTTTTTCCATGTCCATCCGTCCCAACGGGCAAATTTTAAAACTTACTTAAAATATTGAAAGGAGTTGTTGGTTAGCGACCTTTCTAATTGTAAGAGTGCTGCTTGCGGGCTCGAGGTCAAGAAGAAAACTCATTTGTTGATTTGTTTCCAATATATTTCGGAGAGCAACGGTTGTAACAACCTAACAGCAACACTCAAGGAACGACAAGAAAGGATACACAAGAGACTACGCAAAGAACGGAACGAAATCTTTGCGTACAACAACAAGTCCAACGAATGGTTCGTAAACAAAACCAATGCAGAGTTTCTGCCGAACATATAAGCTTTGCTTGAAAAAGGCCCGAAGTTTGCGGTACCAGTAGATAGGAAGAGATTTCCTCTCTTCAAATACATTGCAGATGGAGAGGAACTTGTGCAAACATTAGGAGATAAGGAGCAACAAGAATCAGCGCGGACAAGATTCTCTTTACTGTTAAAAGATGCCAAATCCAAAAACAGAGAGAGCACGCGAGATCGTGCAATTCTAGATACAGTGGAACAGACACGAAAATTTCTGAAGACAAATGACAATATTTTGATTTTAAATGCAGACAAAGGAAACAAGACGGTAGCAATAGAAAAGGACGATTATAGGAACAAAATGATGGACATATTAGGGGACTTGTGCACATATAGGAAATTAAGACAGGATCCAACCACAAGATTGCAAAATAAAAACGAGAGCGTAAGTTAAAGTCGGCTCTAACCGACTTCGATATACCCGTTACTCATGCATAGAAATGTTTAATAGCCATCCTGTGTGCCTGAGGTGAGACAGACGAAAAGTATGCAACATTTTTTTAACTCGTCTATTTATCATCCGATCTTGATAAAAATTGGAGGGCTTATAGATGTTGCGAATATAAACTTAAGTTTTAAATTCGATATCTCAAAAATTGTGGGAGTTATTAAACATTTTTTATTGTAGGGGCGGGGGAGGGCGTGGCAAAAATTTGAAATAAACTTGATCTGCGTGCAGACAATAGGAGTCTACATTTCAAAATTGGATGCTCTAGCTCTACTAGTCTCTGAGATCTAGGTGTTCATACAGACAGACGGACAGACGGACAGACGGTCAGACGGACAGACGGACAGACGGACATGGCTATATCGACTCGGCTGTTGATGCTGATCAAGAATATATATACTTTATATGGTCGGAAATGATTCCTTCTGCCTGTTACATACATTTGCACGACTTTAGTAGACCCTTTTACTCTACGAGTAACGGGTATAACAACAGTTTGGTAGACCAACTGTTCAAGTTAGAGATAATTTCCAAGAATGAAAAAAAATAAGCTGACGACTAGTACAGCGCTGCCCCCTAGGATATACGGACTACCCAAAATTCACAAGGAAGGAACCCCACTTAGACCAATTTGCTCGTCTTTAGATGCACCCTCCAGTGGGCTATGTAGATACATAGTACAGATATTAAGGAACATTACGGCTGATTCCATTTACAATGTGAAGAACTCAATTGAATTCAAGCAACGGACCAATGACATCCACATTTCAGAGGAGGAGAAATTAGTGTCATTCGATGTGGTCTCACTATTTCCGAATATTCCCACAGATTTAGCTTTAGACATCATTAGGAAGAAATGGACATCAATACAGGAATACACCAGCATACCAAAACTACTGTTTAAGGAAATTATAAAATTTTGCATCGTTGAAAATAGATATTTCAAGTTCGAGGATCAGATGTACACCCAATTGAAAGGCATGCCAATGGGATCCCCAGCATCTCCAGTAATAGCTGACATTGTGATGGAAGAACTACTTGACAACACAATAAAGAAACTGACGCACCCACCAAGACTGCTCACTAAATATGTAGACGACTTATTTGCGATAATCAAGGAAACCGAGGTCCAAAATACACTAGACGCACTCAACTCTTTCCATCGGAACTTGAAATTCACCACGGAGTTTGAAATAGATGGAACACTTCAGTATTTGGATACGACTATCAATAAACATGGAGATAAAGTAAAATTTAAATGGTACAAAAAACCCACAGCATCAGGAGGAATAATCAATTTTTACTCAAAACACCCAAAAAATATGATTATAAATACAGCGGTTAGCTGTATTAACAGAATGCTGAGTATTAGCGACGAGACATACCACAATGACGTTATTTCCGAAATTAAAATTATACTGCAGAATAATGACTTTCCTATGAGTGTTATAAAAACATTAATAGAGAGAAACAAGATTGCAAATCCAAGAGAGGATAGACAACCCAAGTCGTATAGGTCACTAACCTATGTACCGGACCTCTCAGAACGTTTTGCAAAATCCGATTGCTTCAACAAAAATGTCATACAAATAGCTCACAAACCAACAAACACAATGGGTCAACTATTCAACAAGACGAAGTCTAAAATTGACAAAACAGACAAAAGTAATGTGATATACAAAATACCATGCAATGGGAATTCGGAAAACGCGTGCAACAAACTATACATAGGAACAACAAAGTCAAAACTCAAAACGAGGATATCCCAACATAAATCCGATTATAAACTCCGACACCAAACGACCATACAAAAAACTGCACTGTCGACACACTGTATGGAGAGCGGACACTCGCCGAATTTCGAAGAAACCACAATCTTTCAACAAGAGAACAACTACAAGAAACGCTTTACTCTCGAAATGTTACAATATAATAAACACAACAACAGACAAGAGACTAATCTACAAAACGGACACCGACAACTGCGCCCACATATACAGACACCTACTGAACAAACAATAGCTTAGTGTTAAACTCCACGTCAAGCGGTACAGATGTGTTAAATATTGTATGTAAAAATGATTAAAATTTTGTTTAAATGTATTGTTATAATTGGTGAATTGTTCCTTGTAGTGTCCCTGAAGACGGATGCCGATGTGCATCCGAAATATATTGGAAACAAATCAACAAATGAGTTTTCTTCTTGACCTCGAGCCCGCAAGCAGCACTCTTATTGAAAGGATATTTCCAGAATTTTTTCCCCGCTAATCAATATTATATATGCTCAGTGTCAAAGCATGTTTAATATAAAATTTTTATTTCATTCTTTGCAAGTGAACTTCGCGGAAAGTTATGGCTTTCCCATCATGAAACCTTTTTAGAGTACTAAGAATATCCAAAGAATTATTCCTAATTTTTTGGAAAAATCTTAAAATGGCCATTAGTCCACAAACCGCTATTTAATTTTTTTTTTTTAGTTTCGGCGGTTTCTTCCTCAAGTTCAACCATTGCAAGTATTTTTATCTCAAAGTAAAGGAAAAGCAATATTTTTTGAATTTTTTTTTTATTTTTAGACCCATTAAATATTTAGCTATAAGGAACTTTAACAAAAAAAAAAACAATCGCTATATCTTTGCATCCCACAATGGGAAAATTCTGAACAAAATATTAAAAATCGTGGAAATCTGCTGTTATAGCCTGACAAAAAATTCAAATGTTTGGAGACTATAAAAATAACATAGTTGCCCACTTCAGAAATAATTACCCATATATGAAATAATAATACTAAAGCTGCCTTTACACTTTTCATATATCTCTAAATAGTAGGTTGTCAAACTTCTCTAAAGAGAATCTCTTATCGAATTGAACCTGTCAAATTACATCAAAAAAAGCCAACAGTTTCCAAATATTTAGAGTAATTTGGTCTGCTATTACACTATCGTCAGAGAGTCTCTTTAGAGATGTATGACAAGTGTAAAGGCAGCTTAAGTTTAGGACAATGGCATAATTTTAAGGCAAAGGATTCCTAAACAAGAAAGAAAGTCGGTCAAGCCCGACTATAACATACTCTGTACCCTTACACTCGCATTTGCTCAGGAGTCAAACGGCCAGTTAACACCCCGCGCACAACGCGGTGCGCTCTCTAAGTTTCTCTCTCTCTCTCTTTCTCTCGCACTAAGATTGCCTGTGTTGAACGATTAGTTGCTGTGGTTGTTTGTGGGGGGTGGGTGGTGTTAACTGGCCGTTTTTTGCCCATAACTTGAGTATCGTTCATCCGATCCTTATCATTCCTTCAGAAAATCGATAAATAATTTTGTTTACAAGGTATCTCTAGAAGGAACGAACGATCTATCTCCAAAACTGTAGGAGATATGAAGAGATATGATTTTTTCCCAATTGCGGGGGCGGGAGGGGGCGTGGCAAAAATTGAAAATAAACTTGATCTGCCTGCAAGTATAAGAAATATATGTCCCATACATGTCAAACCTCTATCTCTTACCATCTCTGAGATCTCTTCGTTCATACGGACAGACAGACGGACAGACGGACATGGCTATATCGACTCGGCTGTTGATGCTGATCAAGAATATATATATTTTATAGGGTCGGAAACGATTCCTTCTCCCTGTTACATACTTTTGCACAAACTTAATATACTCTATGTACCTTCGGTACAGAGTATTAAAATTTAGTCCTTAAGCAAGATTGTTGAGGTAAAATGCCCTATATTTTAGGTAATTATTGCCAGAAAATCACATTTTAGGTAATAAAATCAACTTTCCCCCAATTTTACAAGGTCTACATACATATTGAGCCGCTTTGCCTTTCACGCCATCCACCATTGTGGATCATCACTACTTTAAAGGCCAAGATGTCACAGTCGGCGATTTCCAGCAGATTGTTGTAATTTTTCTTGCATTGGCTCCCTTGACAGTCTACGAAGATGCTCACAAAATCATTTTTAAATGCTTTATTCTTATCTTTATGGACTTCAGTTAAAATAGTATTCTTTTCGTTTATGTTTGTACTATATAATAAAAATGTATCTTAACACAAAGATATTTTTAATTCGCACTCCACTTACGACACTCACGACTTACAAATATTTAATTTCGCAATCAACGTGTTTGACTAAGCAGAGTCCACAATAACAACTAAAGCATCAACACAAAATTGTAACATCCCACCCGACAAATAAACGTATGTAATCGGACCTACGACATTTACGATAGTTTCTCTTAACAACGAAATCCGAATTTCTTAAGAAAAGCGGGTTTCATATGGGTTTTCAATTTTTTTTCTATTTGTGACAGCTTGTCATAGGTTGTCACCTCATTTGTTGATAAATTTAGAGCGAAAAAGTTCGTTCGGTGTCCAAGCTATGCGGGTAATAGTTTTCGACGCGAGGTAAGTAAAATAGGGTTGAAAAGGGGAGTTCTAGTTAGGACTTTTTTAGTATTCCAGATGCGCTTTGTTGGAGGTCTGGACCGAGAGCACAGCCTTCTTTAATCTCTTCCAATTTGTGGCCTACAGACGTGGGAAACGCGAGCTGGAGAGAATCATTTGGCTGGCATTGAGAATGAGCGCTTGCGGCAATTCTTAACCTCTATGATATATGTATATATATTCGATGAAGGAAGAGTAGGTAGCTGAGAAAAAGGATTCGACCAGGTGATGGTCTCTTTTAATCATTACTGTGGTCACCTCCTGCATACGTGGATTGACACAGTCGAATACCAAAATAGCCGCCCTGCAACTGTTGCAAAAGTTGTCCAAGTATATTACCTTCGAGACTATATTGTATCCTAAATTGTGTGTACTTCAAGGGCTTTCCAAATCTTCATCTAAATCTCTCTTTCTCTCTCTGTCTTTAGCTGAATCTGGCCCAAAAATCTGCCGTCAAGGTGCAACACTTACTGCTTACCTAGCCATAGTTAAGAATATACCACGAAGCAAAGCCAATGCCTTTCCCGTTTAAATATAAACTGCCCTTTATCATGAATTTGGCAAGTGAACTAAGTGCGGTGAACTAAGTGTGGCCACACGGGCATTGAGACATTGAAGACAGCTGATTACTTTATGGAGGAGACACAGCGCAATGCTCCGAATCAAATGCCCATACCACGCTATGAGGAGCAAATGAATGCTTTGCATGACGCTCAGTTTGCTGATCGATGAACAACACATTGTCAAGCAAACCCTAATGGAGTCGGGCCTTCTTTGTACAGTGTTTTTATACTCTGTACCGAAGGTACATAGAGTATATTAAGTTTGTGCAAAAGTATGTAACAGGGAGAAGGAATCGTTTCCAACCCTATAAAGTATATATATTCTTGATCAGCATCAACAGCCGATTCGATATAGCCATGTCCGTCTGTCTGTCTGTCCGTCTGTCCGTCCGTATGAACGAAGAGATCTCAGAGATGGTAAGAGATAGAGGTTTGACATGTATGGGGCATATATTTCTTATACTTGCAGGCAGATCAAGTTTATTTTCAATTTTTGACACGCCCCCTCCCGCCCCCGCAATTTGGAAAAAACGTCATATCTCCTACAGTTTTGAAGATAGATCCTTCGTACCTTCTAGAGATACCTTGAAAACAAATTTATCGATTTGCTGAAGAAATGATAAAGATCGGATGAACGATACTCAAGTTATGAGCAAAAAACGGCCAGTAAGCACCCCCACCCATCACCACAGCATTCTATTGAACGGCAATCTTAGTGAGAGAGAGAGAGAGAGAGAGTGAAAATTAGAGATGAGCGCGTATAACTCGTGAGCAAATGCGAGCTGCGACGTTAAGGGTACAGAGTATGTTACAGTCGGGCTTGACCGACTTTCTTTCTTGTTTTTTATCAAAAGTGTTAAATTAGATGAGTAAGCTATGCCAATACTCGGCAGATTTCAACCACTTTTTTAATGCTCCTGCTAGAAGAGTTAGCAAAGACAATGCAAACTATTGTTATTGACTGAAACTGTTATTTCAGTTAATTTTGTGCCAAAAATACGATACAATTTAATAAAACTGAATTAATTCATATAAATAAAAAAACAAAACTAACAAAAAGTACAAATTTTTAAATGGGAAACAAAATGGAATGAAACAAAACATTCTTATAAATTATCGAGAAAGTAAACGTTTACAACACGATTTCGAGTCCGTTCTCGACACTTTCTCGATAGCGAAAACGTATTGGAAACGATTCAGTTTGCGATCCGATTTCGCTGTCGAGAAAGTGTCGTGAACGGATTCGAAAACGTGTATCGAGAAGTTACGTTTTGCTGCCACAAACTGAGCGACAGGTAATACTTTTTCGGACCGAAAACGGAACACATTCTCGATAGTTTTGTTAGAGAAAACTTCGAGAAAACATCGAAAACGGATCCGTTTTCGTTAACGATTGTCGGGTGGGATAGTCAAACGTTTTTCCGTCAGCGATTAGGCAGAAATGAAAAAGAAGTGGCAAAGCAGGAAAAAAATATGTGACCTGTCTGCAAATTGATTGTGTGATTTCGAGCCAGAGCCAGCTGCAGTCATGCACGCACATACACATATTGATATTTTATTTTTGGCCATTGCATCGCACACAACATTCGGCAGATCTTCGTCTATCTGACAGAGTGTGCGCCGCGACGCTCCGTTTACTTTGGGACTGACGTTGCATTACCAAAAGGGTACTTGGTGGGTACTTACTTGTAAAGCGATTAGGTAGCGATCGCCACTAGTAAGTAGTCTATGAAAGTAGTGCAAGCGGCGATCGCCACCAGCTGTACTGAAGGGTAGTGATAGCATTGAGCGAAGTGAGTTGCATTGATCAATTTTAATTTGCTGTCAGAATTTACCATGATTTAATAATACTAGGTGCGGCCAGTAGTGAGAGCATGCAACTCAGAGAGCGCGAGCTTTATTTTCTGTGATTATTGTGAGCGCAATTTCTTGAGAACAGCGAGTTGCATTGTTCTATTTTAGTTATTAGTGTGGGCGTGATGGATTCAGACGAAGAATATTTAGCTATAAGAGCATCGATTAATTTTTTTTAGCAAAAATAAAGTGTCCACCCACTCAACCGAAATCGAAATGAAAAAGGAGAGAAATATATATCAATTATATGGGTCATTCTTTTTGAAACCGAACGGTTTTAAAATTCACCATTTTTGATTTAAATAAAAAAAAATCCGAAATTACCACCAAAATAAACTTTTGTTCATTTTTTAAACAATTTCAAAAATCGTCAAAAACGAAAAAATGGAAAAAAGGGTTTTTAAAAATTTGATTTCTCAGGATTGGTTTATTAGACAGGTCTCGTGTTGATATTGCTGAATAGTATTTAACTGTATCTATCAAAATCCAATTTTAATAACTTTTTAAATTGTTTAATAATATTTAGTAATCGTTGCTAAAGTTTTTTTCTCATTGATAATCACCATGATTTGGGTTCTAAGAATATACATTTTATTGCCCTAAACATAACTTAAATTAAAGTGCTTTCAATAAGATGGAGACTTTTATAGTTTAAAAGATAATAATTTTTGATGTTATAAACAAATAAATATAAATTTAATTGTAAAATTCTTAAATAAAGTGATTGAAACTTGGCAATTAAGCCTTATATTTATCGAGCTTTTCAAAAATGTCCACTGCTCGCAGATCGGACGTCTATATCATATTTCGGTTTTTTCCAAGATCTTTCGCTTTACCGCATGCACTCGCATATCGCTCCGCCCTCACTCTTACACCTTTTGAGCGAATGCATTAAAAAAAGCTTGCAGTGGTTTATCGCGCGTTCTCGCCCAATATTATAGCATCGCTTCTCGCGCGCACTCTGATATCAGCCTAAGCGATAAAAGAGAATTTCTTCCTGGAGACAAGAAAAAGTATTTTCTGGAGATAAGAAAGCGTTTCTTCCTGGAGATGTCGAAAAGTCTCTTATGTGAGATAAGAATGCATTTCTTTATAAGAAAACGTTCCTTCCTGTTGTCAAAAAAAGCGTTATAAAACTAAAATTGTAGTAGAATGCATGTTTTCTAGTTTTTTTTTGTTTCGTTTCTTATTTGTAAGGTTCTTGGGTGGTAACAAATGTTGCTGGCAAACTTTGTTAATTTCTGTGTCCGTCGACTTGGCAAACATTGAATGATCAATTTCTTAAAAATAATACAAAATTAGTGAAATGTTTTAAGTTAAGACTTTTAACAAAAATTTAAATCTGAAGACCGATTTATACTCTATACCAAAGGTACACAGAATATATTAAGTTTGTGCATAAGTATGTAACAGCCAGAAGGAATCATCTCCGACACTATAAAGTATATATATTCTTGATCAGCATCAACAGACGAGTCGATATAGCCATGTCCGCCTGTCCGTTCGTATGAACGAAGAGATCTCAGAGATGGTAAGAGATAGAGGTTTGACATGTATGGGACATATATTTCTTATACTTGCAGGCAGATCAAGTTTATTTTCAACTTCCGGCACGCAACCTCCCACGCCCGCAATTTGGAAAAAAACGTTATATATCCCACAGTTTTAATGTTAGATTGTTTGTACCTTCTAGAGAAATCTAGTAATCAAAATTATTTATCGATTTGCTGAAAGAATAATAAAGATCGGAGGAACGATACACAAGTTATGACCAAAAAAAATTTAACCAGCACCCCCCTCCACCACTTCATGCCAACAACCGCTGTATTTAAACAAACACAATCTTTAGGGGAGAGAAAAAGAAACTTAGTGATGAGAGTATAACAGCGTATAATGCTGAGTTTACATTGGGGCACAGTGCGTCACATTTCAGGGTCCCAGTGGCACAGCGCGGTATGAACAGCCAATGCCTTGCCTACTTTTCAATGTGAACACAAGTACTCATTTGGCATCACAGTGGTTCTGTGACCGAGGCGGGCACGCTTGAAGAGCTGATCTAATGAGTTAGCTCAAAATTAGCTCATCTGAAATATTTTTATTGTGTCAAGCAAATCGCACATGTTCGTTTTCCTGTCACATTGCGATAACTTTGTTTTGTTTTATTTCGAATTAAAAATTTTGATAAAGGTAAATATGCGTCATTTTTAGTGCTTTCGTGTATTTTTATACCCTTGCAAAGGGTATTATAATTTTGCCCAGAAGTTTGCAACGCATAGAAATATTCATTGCCGACCCCATAAACTATATATATTCTTGATCAGGGCGACGAGCTGAGTCGATTGAGCTTTGTCCGTCCGTCTGTCTGTCTGTCCGTATGTCTGTCTGTCCGTCCGTCTGTCTGTCTGTCTGTCTGTCTGTGTGTCTGTCTGTCCGTCTGTCCGTCTGTCTGTCCGTCTGTCTGTCCGTCTGTTTCTACGCAAACTAGTCTCTCAGTTTTAAAGCTATCGAGCTGAAATTTTGCACAGAGTCTTCCTTTTACTGCACACTGCTAATATGTCGGAACGAACCGGATCGGATGACTATATCTTATAGCTGTCATAGGTACCATCGGTCGGAAAATGGATCTTAGTGAGAAAAACTTTTTTGTTTTCACTGTTAGCGTCCTCAAACTCGTCCATTATTAATATTATATGCTTTTAAACAGATTTGCAAATTTGGGTCAAAATCGGATGACTATATCTTATAGCTGCCATAGGACCTATCGGTCGGAAAATGGGTCTTTGTGAAAAAAAACTTTTTTGTTTTCAAGTAAATCGTTCTTAAGGTCGGGGACTATTAATATTAAACGCTTTCAAACTAATTTGAAAGAGTTGATCGACAACGGGTGACTATATCTTATAGTTGCCATAGGACCGATCGGTCGAAAATGAGTCTTAGTAAGAAATTTGTTTTGTTTTTTATGTTAGCGTCGTTAAACTCACTGATTACTAATTGTATATGCTTTCAAATATATTCGCAAAATTTGGTCGAAATCGGATGACTATTTCTAAAGGCTGCCATAGGACCGATAGGTCGGAAAATGAGTCTTAGTGAGAAAAACTTTTTTGTTTTCAATTTTATCTTTCTTAAACTCGGCGATTGTTAATTTGATGTTTTCAAAAAGATTTGCGAAATTTGGTCGAAATCAGATGTTTATCTGACGGAAAATGGGTTTTAATTACAAAAATTTTTGATTTTTATTTAAGCGTTCATAAACTGTGACGTTTGCATTTGCAAGGGTATAAAAACTTCGGCACAGACGAAGTTAGCTTGCCTTTCTCGTTTAAATTTTAATTAAATTAAAGTTATTAGTTGCAAGAAATAAGTGCGCGAAAGGCAACAGAGCTAGTGGCGTGTGATGTTATTGCATTGTGGGTGCTGGACGAAGATGAAGATAATGATGAACCCAAGGCAAATCGCTCATGATGGATCAACAAAATTAATTGTTTGCCAAGTTGCACGCAGAGTTGCGATGTTTTCCGCACAAATTTATTAATTATGTGCGCTTGGATGCAGCCACTTTCGTTTAACTCTTTTGTTGGGAGCAAGTCGCCGTCTACTTTTCTACTTCTACTTTTTATACCGTTGCAAAGGGTATTATAATTTTGCCCAGAAGTTTGCAACGCATAGAAATATTCATTTCCGACCCTATAAACTATATATATTCGAGCTGAGTCGATTGAGCTTTGTCCGTCCGTCTGTCTGTCTGTCCGTCTGTCTGTCCGTCTGTCTGTCCGTCTGTCTGTCTGTCCGTCTGTTTCTACGCAAACTAGTCTCTCAGTTTTAAAGCTATCGAGCTGAAATTTTGCACAGAGTCTTCTTTTTACTGCACGCTGCTAATATGTCGGAACCGACCGGATCGGATGACTATATCTTATAGCTGTCATGGGTACCATCGGTCAAAAAATGGGTCTTAGTGAGAAAAACTTTTTTGGTTTCATTGTTAGCGTCCTCAAACTCGTCCATTATTAATATTATGTGCTTTTAAACAGATTTGCAAATTTGGGTCAAAATCGGATGCCTATATCTTATAGCTGCCATAGGAGCGATCGGTCGGAAAATGGATCTTTGTGAAAAAAACTTTTTTGTTTTCAAGTAAATCGTTCTTAAGGTCGGGTATTGTTAATATTAAACGCTTTCAAACTAATTTTAAAGAGTTAATCGACAACGGTTGACTATATCTTATGGTTGCCATAGGACGGATCGGTCGAAAATGAGTCTTAGTAAGAAATTTGTTTTGTTTTTTATGTTAGCGTCGTTAAACTCACTGATTACTAATTGTATATGCTTTCAAATATATTCGCAAAATTTGGTCGAAATCGGATGACTATTTCTTAAGGCTGCCATAGGACCGATAGGTCGGAAAATGAGTCTTAGTGAGAAAAACTTTTTTGTTTTCAATTTTATCTTTCTTAAACTCGGCGATTGTTAATTTGATGTTTTCAAAAAGATTCGCGAAATTTGGTCGAAATCAGATGTTTATCTGTCGGAAAATGGGTTTTAGTTACAAGAATTTTTGATTTTTATTTAAGCGTTCATAAACTGTGACGTTTGCATTTGCAACGGTATAAAAACTTCGGCACAGACGAAGTTAGCTTGGCTTTCTCGTTTAAATTTTAATTAAATTAAAGTTATTAGTTGCAAGAAATAAATGCGCGAAAGGCAACAGAGCTAGTAGCGTGTGCTGTTATTGCATTGCGGGTGCTGGACGAAGATGAAGATAATGATGAACCCAATGCAAATTGCTCATGATGGATCAACAAAATTAATTGTTTGCCAAGTTGCACGCAGAGTTGCGATGTTTTCCGCACAAATTTATTAATTATGTGCGCTTGGATGCAGCCACTTTCGTTTAACTCTTTTGTTGGGAGCAAGTCGCCGTCTACTTTTCTACTTCTACTTTTTTTCTACTTTTCGAGAGCCTATTTCACCTGGCGATAGACTAGCAGTGACACTGCGCTATTGGGCTTCAGGATCTAGTATGACATCCCTCTCATACAAGTTTAGAATGTCAAAGGCAACAATATGTGGAATAATTCCGAAAACAGCATCGCATGCATTTAAAAAGTATTGGAGACGAGTAATTAAATATGTTTATTTATTTGATATGTGTTCATTGAAGTAGGAGTGGTAGCACTTAATGCCAAAGTAAGTATCTTTAAGATCCTCCAGAACCTAACACTCTTAAAGAGATTCTCCTCTCCTTCAAATTTAGTCAAATTCCAATAAAATTAACTTGAATGTGCGGCTTGAGTAGCATCGGTTGGCCGTGTAGCTTGAGTTGCCACAGTTAGGCCCAAGCCTCATTCTACCAAGTAGGAGCTTCTCCTGCATGTTTGTTAACACCCTGTTAACACATATTAAGAACTCCAAAGCCAAGTCTGGATGCTCATCTTCGAGTTAATCTAATACAAGCGCCCCAAATCTGCAGAAATATCAATAAAAATTCAATTACATGCGGGCTGCTGTTGTATTGAATTGCAAAGCTGATCGGCAACGCTGCTCCAGCTAGACTCCTTGGCATCATGATTTTTATAATTGACGCTGGTCATGTTCCAGAGGCCTTCCGACTCTTCGTCGACTTCAATAAGCTTAGGGATCATATCCGCATTCCACTGCATGGCCACATGGCGGTCGCGAATATTAATTTTTAGCTTATTTATTCTTTTCGATCATTCATTTTTGGATTGTTGTTGATATTGTATTGTGAATCTTTCTCAGTGCTCATGAACTTGCTCAATGCTCACTTTTGTACGCAATTTGACCTCTGTGACGACAACAAGAAGCGTTCACATCAAACGTACTCATTTGGCTTTTCATTTGGCTGTCCCAGCGCTGTGACATGCAATTTCTGTGCCGCCAATGTGAACACTTTTGACTTCTGAGTACTTTGGGCATCTAGAGTCACAGAAGACATTGGCACATTGTGTCGCTATTTAAACCTAGCCTAACGCGTATAACAGCGTATAACGCAAAGAACGCGTAAAACTGCGTATAACAGCGTATAACACGTAAAACGAGCGAGCAAATGCGAGCGACGGCATTAGCTCGTAGAGAGTATCTTATAGTCGGGCTTGACCGACTTTCTCACTTGTTTTTATCACGTAAAGTGTGGTGAAACTTTGAAAACTTGGCTTCACGTTAGCAGCAGGCCAAGTTATAGTAACACATTACACAGAGTTGAAGCCTTTTGTGCACTTCCATAATTATTTACAGTTTAAAGTTAAAAACAAAAAACATTATAAATGCAATAAATGTAGAAATTATTTATTTAAGTAATATGTACCTTGAATTGCTTGTGACAAATCGGTAAATTGAGTGTCCCCATATCTTGGTAGCCAATAGTTTTGGGTTGACGAATCTATAATGCAAAATTATTATTGAGAAGAAGACAGTTTACATCACAATAAACCTACCATCAGAGCTTTCATAAGATTTGTGAGATTATTCTGTCTGCTTCACGTTTGGTTGTTGCTTTTTTTGGCATTTATGGTGAAGTCTAACTAACAACAGTAAAAGTGTGAGCAAATGCAACGGAACAAAATTTCGTTTTACTAAGCACAAGCGGCTACTTTTACGAAGTACAGAACTTGTTCTGACTCTGAATGGTTTATACTGAAACCATTTTTTAGTGTAGTTTGGATTAGTGATCTAAAAAATCGACATCAAAAATTTTTTCATGGCAACGTTTTTCAATATAAGGCTGTCAAAAAAGTCTTGCGGTATTTCCGCAAGCTTGTCTTTGCTAGCGCGTAGTTCTAGTTGTATTCGTCGCATCGGTTCACGCTAGAGCTTTTTGGAAAGCTCTTTTCACGCGCTAACACGTGGTTGATTTATTGTTGTTTGTTTTTAGTCGTTCGTGAATTATAGCGTCGTAGACATGGAGCAAAATAAAGAGAAAATACGGCATATTTTACAGTACTACTACTGCTGCCAATAAAATTTGTGCAGTTTATGGACCCGATACAGTTTCCATTTCCACCGCACAACGATGGTTTCAACGTTTTCGTTCTGGTGCAGAGGTGATCGAAGATGCGCCACGGTTCGGAAGGCCTGTCGTCGAAAATTGCGATAAAATCGCTGAATTGATCGAAAGAGACCGGCATAGTAGCAGCCGTAGCATCGGTCAAGAGCTGGGCATGAGTCATCAAACCGTTATAAACCATTTGAAGAAGCTTGGATTCAAAAAGAAGCTCGATGTATGGGTGCCACACGACTTGACGCAAAAAAACATTTTTGCCCGTATGGATGCATGCGAATCGCTTCTGAATCGCAACAAAATCGACCCGTTTTTGAAGCGGATGGTGACTTACGGTCACTTACGACAACGTGAAGCGCAAACGGTCGTGGTCGAAAAGCGGTGAAGCTGCCCAGACGGTGGCCAAGCCTGGATTGACGGCCAGGAAGGTTCTTCTGTGTGTTTGGTGGGATTGGCAGGGAATCATCCACTATGAGCTGCCCCCCTATGGCCAAACGATCAATTCGGACCTGTACTGCCAACAACTGGACCGCTTGAATGCAGCACTCATGCAGAAGCCATCTTTGATCAACAGAGGCCGAATTGTCTTCCATCAGGACAACGCCAGGCCACACACATCTATATGATATTTTTTTCATTTTTTCGGTAGGTGCACTTTTATTTTAAGCCATATCTCACTTCATAATCGTTAGATGGAGCCAAGCTAGATATGAATAAAAAGGAAATTGAATTGTCAATAATCTTGTAGAACATTGTTATCTAATCGGCTTAGTAGTTTGAATACAATGATGAAAATATTTCAAAAAAATCGATTTTTTGCTCGAATGTTCAAGAATTTTCATTTTTAATTGCTTAGGAAAAATAGAAAAAAAATCCAAAAATATTATTATTATTTTTTCTATTTAAGAATTGCACTTCTACGAAGATAATAAGGTATTGGTGAAGAAAATCTATTTATATATATATATTGTAGCTGTATCAATTTGAGTTTAAGAGTTTACAAAAAAAATTTGTATTTTCCCTCAAGTCAAAGCCAATGAAAATTTATTTTTAGAAAATCTTAAAAATTCCATTTATTTTAACGCTCAATTACTCACAGCTCCTATATTTGTTTATAGATTTTGTTCATCAATATCTTATTTGCTTCGTAGAAGCACTTTTTTTAATTATTAAATATTTTTCCTAGACATTTGGATACAAATTTTCGAGCAAAAATAGTTTTTTTTGTAAATATTTTTCAAGTTACTGAACGGATTTGAAAACAGTGTTTTGTGAAGTGAGATATTGCTTAAAATGTAAGTACACTTACGGAAAAAATTACAAAAATGTACGTTTAAAAAAAACGTTGCCATAAGAAAATTTTTGAAATCGATTTTTGAGATCACCAATCCAAACTACCCCTAAAAATACTTCCAGTACAAATGGCTCTTTTTGGGTGTAAACAAGCGTAGGTTGTTAAAAGGAAAACTCCTCCGGAAAGGCGCCGGAAAGGAAACACTAGGCCAACTTTCTTTATAAGCTATAAATTATAGCCGAAGTCTACTACGATGGCGAAAATAGAGTGATGCAGAGACTGGAAAAAGATTGCCGAAAAGCTATTACTGTGGATTTTGAATGATTTGTATTTAAATCTTATGTGTGGGGTTTTAGCGTCAAATATACATTCCAAGTATCTTTGACATGTTTCCGGTTGATAAATGAGGTTTTGTGCCAATTGCTGGCGCATTTAGGTCTTCTTATTGATTGTTAAGCGAAGAATCGCCAGTTCACAGATCGCCAATTTACCGATTGTATGTTGAAAATGCTATACCTTATGTATATTGTTATGTGAATCGTTAAACTATCACCAAGCTCTACCCTCAAACTATCACCAAACTCTCTTTTTGACGAGACTGATAAAAAACACGACTAAATGTTTGCAGGGTTTATGTGGTGTTATTATTTAAATGATCACACACTGTGACAAAAAAAAATCAAAACAATCTACAAAAACAAAAAGTAGTCGAAAGGGGAAATGGAGGGTGGGGCAGGACTTCCAATTTCAGCGTTGCAAGTTTTTTTTTGAACGTGCCAAAATTATTTTCATGTTGCAAAATTACTCTGTCGTGCATAGCCTTGTATTCTGACCGTTTTTGTATCAACGCTCGGCTCAAACTCATTAATTGAGTTCGGTAGAGTTTCCCTTCGATGGTTTCATCCGGCTGTAGCAGCCGTATAGTACACCAAGCCCAATTGGTCTCACCAAATACAGAGCATGACCAGGCCACCGAGAATATTCGGCTTTGGCGTCGAATGATTTTTTGCGCTTGGAGCATGTTTCCCGTAAAATTCTTGCAGCGTTCGATGGCCTTCAGTTGCTTTTTTTTTTTTGTCACATGAAAGCAGAAAAGGCAACTTTCCCGCAAATTGTGTTTTGTTGGCAAACAACCTGACATATTCGAAGCACACAAAAACTATGTTGTTTACACTTCAGCGAAACGACACATACTGAAAAAGAAAGCTTTGCAACTATTGACGCAACCTTTAAAAAATCTGTAAATTTTATACAGGTAATACGATTCCGAAACAACTCGTGCAGGTCTCTTGTGTGTGTTTATCAGCAAGAAGGAAGCATCTCCTTCCCTAATAGGGATATATACTCTTGTTCAGCATCAATAGCCGAGTCGATATAGCTGCCCCTATGAACAATCAGATCTTATAGATATTAAGAGATAGATGTTTGACAAGAAAGGGACATAAACTTTTTATATTTGCAGGCTATTTAAGATTATTTGCAATTTTTCCATCCGCGCAATTCGGAAAAACGTCATATCTTCAACAGTTTTGTAGATAGATGGTGTGTACCTTCTAGACTTCGGAATTATTTATCCATCCGCTAAAAGATTGATATAGATCGAATGCACAATAGTCAAGTTATGAGCAAAAGAAATTTCCCTGCCGCACCACACTAGGAGTGCTGCTGCCACCCAAGGAGGAAAATACATACTGAACATACACTTTCGCAGACATCTTATATACAAGTTCCAACGACAAGGTGTATTCACAAAAATAATAGATGATCTGCACGAACCCTTAGGAGGTGGCCTGTACATCGACAACACAAACATTAGGGTATTAATGTACGCAGATGACATTGTGATGGTAGCGGACAATCCCTCAACCCTCCAGCAAATGATCCACAACCTCGAGACATACTGCATATTGTGGGGCATGGAAGTCAATAAGGCAAAATCCGAGATTATGGTGTTTAGAAAAGGTGGTAGACTGGCGGCATCGGAGAACTGGACGTATCGGGAGGAGCAGGTGAAGGTGGTACCGGAGTACAAATACCTTGGGGTTATCCTGACACCTACAATGAGCTGTAAGAAGCATGTGGCAGCCAGGACAAAAGAAGCAAAGGCGAGTATAATCTCTTTGTGGACGAATTTCATCAACATGGGAACAGTGAACCTAGCATCTAAATGGAAAATCTTTAACTCAGTCAGCAGAACGGTACAGTGCTATGGAGCACAAGTCTGGGGTGGAGAAATAAAGGAAGAGGCAGACCAACTGCAGCGATATTTTTTAAAGAGGATACTCAAAGTACCAGATAGCACACCCAACTATATATTAGGAATTGACGCAGGGCTAGAAGATGGACATATCTATAGTCTAACACTTCATCTCAAGTACCTTTCAAGAATTTTATTTGAGTATGAAGATTATAGACTACCGCATATTTTTGCTGAGAAAATGTTGCGAAATAATTTGGGGTGGTTTGCGAGGATTAGAGAAATGTTCGCGCATCATGGCATATCACTCGGAGACAACAACTCACATGCAGATTGTATTAACCACAATGTTCGGTTTCTAAGCGCATCAAAAGCAGATAACCACATGCAACACATGAACTAGGCGTCAGTAATACCGAATTTACACTGCGGTCGTACGACTTTTTTTGGGCCTACGACCTTTTAGGTGTTTACATTGAGCATACAGTCGCAAACGTCAATCAGCTGTTTTTTGTTTACTTTAAGTTTAGTTTGAATTTTGGTGATAAATGGAAAATAACATGGTTGTGGATATAATTGAAAGCTTGTCTAGTGTGGATGAAACGCTTTTGGAAAATCTAAAAATCGCCATTTAAAGGGAATGGGAACAATTGCAAACGTCATCTAATCAGAGCCAAAATACGTGAATTCCACAGCACAGTTGAGGGGACATCAATCTGCTGCCACAGTAAATATCCATCAATGCTATTCACAGCAACCCACCGGCGAATCCGCATTCCACATCATGAAGCAATCCTTCTGCTGGACCAAGCACCCTATGATCAATCGCAACAAAGATGTGCAAAGGGATAGACCGTTACAGGAGTTGGCCATCATGTTTATGTCTATAATGAGAGCTGTGATATCTACTCCGTAATCCGTGAGACCAAACCAGCCAGATTAAGCCGAAGACGGTGACTACGGCCACGGTCACAGCTACGACGAGTACCCAGGGCGGCGAACCGAAATCTGGCACTGCATCACATAAGCCACCAGCTATGTGAGCCAATTCTAAGAGCTTTGTGGCTGCATGTAACAACAATAATTCCCATTTTAATGAAACATTAGCTAATCTATTGTACTTTTCATTTGAATAAAAGTTTCGTGTGTTTTTGGAGTACTGCCGTGCCAAGAGCAACTCCTGTCCAATTTAAAGGATTTTTTTTTTAATGCTTGCGGTTGCTTAGTTTCGATAGTCTGGCAGCACTGCTTTTTTCCGGTCGTAGAGTCTACGACCGTCCCAAATTCAAAGTAATCTGCCATAATTTTGTATGGCCGGACGACCAGTCTCAGGCAAACAAGAAAGAAAGTCGGTCAAGCCCGACTGTAACATACTCTGTACCCTTAACGTCGCAGCTCGCATTTGCTCACGAGTTAAACGCGCTCATCTCTAAATTTCACTCTCTCTCTCTCTCTCTCTCTCACTAAGATTGCCGTTCAATAGAATGCTGTGGTGATGGGTGGGGGGGTGGGGCGTGTTTACTGGCCGTTTTTTGCTCATAACTTGAGTATCGTTCATCCGATCTTTATCATTCCTTCAGCAAATCGATAAATAATTTTTTTAAAACTGTAGGAGTTATGACGTTTTTTCCAAATTGCGGGGGCGGGAGGGGGCGTGGCAAAAATATATGCCCCATACATGTCAAACCTCTATCTCTTACCATCTCTGAGATCTCTTCGTTCATACGGACGGACAGACGGACAGACAGACAGACGGACATGGCTATATCGAATCGGCTGTTGATGCTGATCAAGAATATATATACTTTATAGGGTCGGAAACGATTCCTTCTCTGTTACATACTTTTGCACAAACTTAATATACTCTAAGTACCTTCGGTACAGAGTATAAAAATACCAAAAAAGGTCGCACGACCGCAGTGTAAGCCGCGTATAAGTGCATCAAGAGTGTTGTTGAGATCGGGAAGTTGAGTAACGAAAAATACATATGTTTAAGAGCACTGTCTTTATTTAATCACTTAAACTTACTTACATAATAGAATTCCCGAGAGATAGTTAAATTCGCTAATGAGGCGCGAGCAAAGCGAGATAACTTGGATAATGAAGGCCAGAGGAGATCTTTTATGGTTAAACAGCTCCCCAAGAAGAATTGTAAATGGAGGTATATGCTCACTATGCAATATGTCTGAGCAGGAGGACATGCAGCATTTTGTAGGACGATGTCTAATACTGCGGGAATTTCGTTGGCGATATCCCTGAACGGAGGGATGGGATGGAATAATCTGGAGAATTACATAGAGATGGCTACTAATTATAGAAGAAATGTCATAAATGAAAATTTTTAAATAGCAGAATATGAAAATATGTTAATTATATGTAAAATAAGTATATGTAAATGTTTTTATGTTATACAACAGAAGGAAGGCTGACTGACGGTTTTAAACCAAGTGTAATGGTCACATATAACGAAAACTGAAGGCAGCTAATGCATTGTCAAGTGAGGCCAGGATATGTTTACTGCCTCCCTTAGCTATCTTTTTTCGGTCTTTGTTTTTGCTTAAAAGTTAAATCGAGTTTGAACTTAAATTTCCGGTTTCTTGCGGGCTTATTCAAGACACCAACCTAGTCGAGAGGAGATTAGAGATCGTAATCGATAGAAATGACAGATGTCAATGCGATTCGCTTATTTTTATGGCTGCCCTCAAGCTTCATTTACTCAGCTCAGTCTTTCCGTTTTGAGAAGTCGCCAAGTGCAGATGGTCCAACCTTCCACAAGCAGCTAATGTTGCTGTTGATCAAGTGGCCTTAACCTTTGAACTTAATCCGTAGAATACTAAGCAATCCGAAGCAATCGTGGGGTAAAAACCACCTTTAAGCTGCTTCGCTACAAACGGCAACACGTCTAGCACAATATTTCTGGCTGTAAGTAAAATTATTTGAGAATATCAGTCTCGTGGACTCCATCCTAATAAAATGTGTTATATTCTAAAGACTTTCCATACGACATCTCCCTGGGAATCATTTGCTTTCTTTCTCGCCAAGTCGCATTGGTTACATTAAAGCCTCGCTTTACATCACCCAGCGAAGGCGCACAGCCAGAAAAGTCCCAGGGGAGAGCACTTCCTAAAGGCCCGGAGAGAGTGAGCTGAAAGGAGAGCAGAAGCCCTTTTTATCCAGTATCAGTCAGTGGCAGTCAATCAAATAATAAACGACAGTGAAGTTTCAAGACGACTAGAGTCAATCCCACAATAGTGAAAACGCGCAAACCTTCTGTGTAGTGGCCAGCAAGAACGAAAATCCAGGCAGAGGGCAAGCAGCCCTGCAGAAAAGAGGAAAAACTCGAGTAAATCGCGCTGTGGCTAAGAAATGGTGTTAAATGTCTACCAACGAAGGCTAAGTGGTTCAGTTGTGAAAACAGGGTATTTAGACCCTAGATCATATGTCAAAAAAGTTTTCAAGTTTCCACACAAAAATTTGTTGACAAATCAATTAAAAACAAATGCTGTAAATGCAAGCGATCGTACACACATACATGCATACATACAATCGGCTGAGCAATGTAGCCCTGTGGCTCTCAAACTGTAACGCTCACCCACATATTTTTGTTTGCGTGACCAAAATCTCAAAATCTAATTGCTAAATTTTTTGAATCGGAAATATTAATTATGAAATAATTCTTCAACTTTACATAAACCTTTAGACAGCAGCAGAAAAAATAGTCTGAAAACCATGGAGCGCTTCATCGGAATTTCGGAGGGTGAGTTTAAACTATTGCATGCATAATTGTTTCAAATATATATAAAGTTTGCAGCCACGAATTTTAAATCCAGACATACGGACCCGGATGTAATTACCTGACACTACTTTGCCTTGGTCCAAACATGCATATGCATACAGGGACATAAGTATGTGTAACCAAATATAAGTAGGCAGCCAGGCCAGCTTTATATGTTTTGCTTTTGTTTTGTCGCTGCATTCGCATAAACAAGAACTGCGTATTGTCACAAACAAGATCATAAAAACGAGTGTTTTGTTGTGATTATGATTTTTGGTAAATGTTAAAGTAACTAAAAATATTGGAGAGGTGTGGTTGCTGACCATTGGACAACATAAAGTGCGTGTACGATCAGCTGTATATAAAAAGAGAAAAGAACGAAAGAGAATTTAACTGGAAACGAATCTAAGATTAATTTGAATTATTATAATGCTGCTACTTATACACCTTGACGTATCAACCCAGAAGAACTATTTTATTCCATGAATTGACTTAGACTAAATCATACCTCGTAAACGTTATATTTAATCATGAACGCACTTTGGCTCCTAATCCTAGTTCTGTTTGGTTATTAGTAGTATTAAACCCAACGACGGGGTGTTTTGTTAGTTCTACAGAATGAAACGAAATGCAGGAAATTATTATTGAAAAATGAAAGATTGTAATATGGAGTATTTTGAATTTAATTTGTTAAATATAGATATAGAAATGAATTGCTAAACTTGACTATTTTCCGCAGTATTTTTGGGGTCTTCAGCCCACAACAATATTTGAAGACCATGGTTGGGTGGGTACAGAATAAGGGGCGTGGCAAATAACATCATTGTTTGTATTTTGGTACGGCCTGTCATCAAACAATTGCTGGTCAACAGCAACATCGACATGGTGTTGAGAAATTTGAGAATTGTCTCCTTAACCCTCTAGTGCCAAAATTTTTTTTTCCAAGAAAAAAATTATTTTTGGGTTTATTATGTCTTAAAAGTAAAGGTTTGTTCTGGAAAAATGTTTACTTTGTTTTATTATAAAGGAAATAAAGAAAGGCTCAAAAAACAAAAGAAATAACAACTCCAAAACATTTGTGTACAAAAAGTTCGTTTTCTAATTTGTGATGAAAATCGTAGAAACAGTCTTTTTGCTGGGAAAGGCACAGGCACGTTTTATTATAAAGGAAATAAAGAGCGAACAAAATGTGAAAACTGACCATTTGAATTCGTTTCATTCAGGAAAGGCTTTGTGCCCGCGTAAGTCGAAGCAAGTCGCACTGCCTTATTGTCCTTCCAAACCTTCAAATACATTTCGACTCCTGATGCAGATCCACAAAATTCAGTAGAATATCCACGCACTTGAGGCCGCTCTCAGTTGGCAGCTTACAATTTGGAATTCGATTCGAGCGAATAGTTCCCAAAGAAAATATTCCCCGGGAATTGAGATATACAAGAAGCGGCAAAGAAGTATAATAATTGTCGAAGTAAATAATCTGGTTTTTAAAATTCAAAAATTGGTTGATGCCGCACCAAGATCTAGTGAGCCAGTTTGAACAAATTATCTCAAAATTATAGCTAAAGCCAGAGGAGTCACACAAATTGACGAATTTCACTCCCCATTTGAGTGGTTTTTCTGGTAAATATTGTCGAAGAAAGGTCTTCATCTTCGTTGCACACATGTGTTCATCCACACATAGGCGTTGGCTCATCGGAACTGACAGAAACTTCTCATTGAAGTGATTCACGATTTTTGCCGTATTTTGTATAAAGGATCGTGGTCGGCAGAATCCTTTAAGGGCAACTTACTACTATCGTTTTCAAAACGATTTTTTGACATTGTGTTCTGAACTGTTCCAAACGCGTTCTCACCCCCATATAAACGAACATTTGGGTAGCGAAAAACTGACATAAAAAAAAATGCCAATAAATTGTCGAATTTCCAAATTGGTTGTTGAAACCGAAGTATTGACATCTTTTTGGGCAGCATACAAATTTGTTTGCTGGGTAATATGCTCAATGATAGTATCATTCAAAAAGTATTCAAAACACTTGAATAGCGTATCAAGCTTTTTAAGAACTTAGAGGTCAGGCTCAGTAAAGGAAATCGCAGTTACACAAATCCCTGAAGCCAACATAGAATCCGACATAGTATCCGCTCTTTCAATCGCTTCTTGATCTTCCTCATTGACAGGAAACGCTGCCTCGCAAACATCATCAGTCAAATCGTCTTCCAATTCTTCTTCTCCGTCCGTATCAATGTCAAAATCAATAGAATTCAAAAATTTCTCAATCTCCACATCGGAAAGAGCTGATAGCTTATGCATTTGTCGTCGTTCCATGTCTACTGAAGCAATTATTTGGACTTAAATATGTCTTGAGTTGTTCCATTTTCAAACTTACCTTGTAATTTTTTTTTCCGAATTGTCCCAAGACCGCCTCTAGACGGGATACCTTATAAAAGCAATAAAAATCTAACAAAAACTTATTTTTAGTGTGGGTTTTGTGTTTTGCCTCCTTGAGACTATCAGCAACACGGCAATAATTTTGTTTCCAGCGGCGAACTTTTTAGAATATTTTTTAAAAATTTGTTTAATTCGCACTTTTTACAAAATAATTATTGCGACCGAACTGCATAAATTTTCAACTTCAAACGACTGCAGCAGCTGACGCAAGCTCTGGCATGTAACATGCAACGAACTTAATTTTTGGACTTCCCCGAATTAGAAAAATGCAAAACGATAACAAAAAGGAATGAAGAAAGCGAATAACGGTCTTTTGAACTTTGCCCGTCTAGAGGCGGTCTTGGGCACTAGAGGGTTAATATTTTTTCGATTCTGTAGGAACTCTTTATAAAATAACATGGCCATTTGAATGCATCCAGCGCATGAGGTAAAATTGTTAGGCGCGGGGCATTTGCAATAAGGCGGTTGCCACACAAGCTTTAAATGTTTGTTAATGATTAATTAATCAATGTAATGCTGTAAGCTATGAAAATTATCAAATGAAAATAAACATCTATCTATCTATCTACACATTCGCAGGTACAGAGAATATTAAAGTTGTGCTTGACCGACTTTCTTAGTGGTTCGTAGGTGAATCTTAAAATGGACTGTAACCCCATTTCGCTGTCAAGTACCATCTCTAAGGAATCATAAATAACGATTTTAATAATAATCTACCGTACGCTTTAAGAGATATTCACAAATTTAAGTATTAACCCTTCTGGCTGTATGTTAGCTTAGCGCTGCAAAAGTACACAAAATTAGCCTAGGCTTTATTTGTCCCTTATGTCAGAATTTAAGTGTCTAATAACGTGTTTTTTTTTTGACTTGCACTGTGTATATTCTCAGCTCCGTGAAGTAGTCGTCCTTGAGGATTCTTCGGATAACATAGAAAAGCTGGCGAAATGTCTTTACACATTTACCGAAGTTCAGTATCTGATATTAGAAAAATACACATTTTATTTATGTATGTAGGCAACTGAAACATAAACAGACTTCTCTATAAGTTTCAACTTCGCAAAGCTTGGTCGAAGTTAACTTGGCTTACTAATTTTAGCCTGCCATGTACAACATTTTCATTCCACTGGAAAATAAATTAAAGCTGAAATTAAATTTGAACCTTTTGCGGTAGTATTAAACCGCTGAACTGTCATCTTGCGGTTTGTCTAATTATACAAGTTTTGAAACACACACAAATGCATGTACAATATGTACAATGACTTCATTGCGTTGTGTTTTAATGGCCGGACATCAATCTCATGTTCTGATTGAACAAATGTGGTTGATTTTCATTCCTATTTCAACAGAGAAATGCCGACTCTGATGTATAATTTTCTATTGTAAATGGAAACTACATCTGATATCTATCTCGCCGAACATAATCCTTTCAAATCGAATTACCCCTTGCCACCATAAGCGCCCACGCTTCATTGCCACACACACACACAAAGCAACAAATTTTAATACTTTGGCAAAGCAAATAGCCTACTGGACTCAATCGAATAACCAACCCCAAATCGTTGGCTGGAAATGCGATTCCCCACGCAATGACTTCATGAATCCAATAAATTAATAAACTTTTGAAATACGCTGAGGTCATTGAGCGCCGGTTGCGCTTGTTGTCGTTACAGGCACAGCCACCGCCACTGCCAGCGGAGCACATCCCCCAGTACGGCACCCGCCGGGCTCTGGGCCAACCCATTCACAGCACGCCCACTTCAACGACTCCACCAACGCACATTAATCATTGAATTTTTGGTGGCCAACTCCCTAAAGAGGCAAGTGAGACGCATGGTGCTCGCAGCGCGGGGCGGCGCGTGAATAAAATGTATACCAAATTGACTTATTGCCGGTCAAACACCTTTTCAAAATGTGTGTGCTTACGGAGGGTGGGCCCCAAATTAAATATGAAAAAGTTTTGCCACAGCTCCCGGCAGATGAAACACCAAACACATTTTAAAATTACGCAAAAAAAAAACACATGCAGACAACTTGGGCATTAAGTTCGCGGCCAACAGACCCCAAGTAGCATTTTTGGCCAAAAACAAACAGAGCTAGTAGCTTCCTCCAAATTAGTCACTTTTAGCCACAAGAGCGTGACCAAAAACAGTTTCTAGCAATGGTAGTTGTAGTATCAACAAAATCATTAATGCTTAATTTAGATTCTATATCCGAATCCGATTCATTATTTGCTGTTAAAGCGACGGGTCAACGTTGAAAAACCGTTGCGAGTGCAAGCAAGATCATTGAAATTAATACATCTCGAAACAGATTTTTCAAATTCTTTGTGCATGCAATGTGTATACTCTGTACCAAAGGTGCACAGAGTGTACATATTATAAAGTTTATATATTCTTGATCAGCATCTACAGCCGAGCCAATATAGCCATGTCCGTTCGTATGAACGAAGAGATCTCAGAGATGGTCAGAGATTTAGGTTTAAAATGTATGGGACATATACTTCTTATACTCTCACAGATTTGTATATAGATAGTTCGCACCTTCCAGAGATATTTGGTAATCAAGATTGTTTATCGATTTGCCAAAGGAATGATACAGATCGATTGAACTACAGTATAGCTGTACTCAAGCTGCGACCAAAAGAAAATTCTCTGACGCAGCGCTGGCCTGCTGAGTTGCCAAAAGGTTTTAGCTACTTGGTTTAATAGGTGTAACTAACTTTAAAACTACAAACAATTATTGTTCGATCGTACAGAGCGATGCAGACACCAGTCGCGGCGGGAAGTAGAGGTGTAAAACAATCGATGGCACCATCGATTATAGTCGATTTTTCGGGTTTTTTGTGAATGTCGATTATTTTTGGGACACAATCGATTTTTCACGCACTTTTTCGCGCGTCAGAAGCAGAAGGTAAGCGTCTATAATATTTGTGCATATTTTTAATGGATTTAAACTTTAATTTGCATTTCTTTTAGAAAAGAAAACGCAAGCTCAGCGGTTGTTACGGTGGTGTTAGACGAACCTGAAAGTGAAAAGTACGTATGTAATTGAAAATACCCCACCCGACAATCCTTATCGAAAACGGATCCCTTTTCGATGTTTTCTCGAAGTTTTCTCTAACAAAACTATCGAGAATGTGTTCCGTTTTCGGTCCGAAAAAGTATTTCCTGTAGCTCAGTTTGTGGCAGCAAAACGTAAGTTCTCGATACACGTTTTCGGATCCGTTCTCGATAGCGAAAACGTATTGGAAACGATTCAGTTTTCGATCCGTTTTCGCTATCGAGAAAGTGTCGAGAACGGAGTCGAAAAAGTATCGTTAACGGACTCGAGAAAGTGTCGAGAACGGCCTCGAGAAAGTGTCGAGAACGGATCCGGAAAAGTATCGAGAACGGACTCGAAAATGTGTCCGGAGCCGAAAACGTGTTGTAAACGTTTACTTATGCGATAATTGATAATAATGTTTTGTTTCATTCCATTTTGTTTTTGGTTAGTTTTCTATTTTTATTATATTCATTTATTCTGTATTACTAATTTGTATCGCATTAATCTCTACATAAATAAATATGAAAGATAAATATTATATTTTATCAAAATATATTTTATTATAAGAATAAAAAAAAATTCAACTGTAGTTCTGTAGATTTAAAATTCAATCGGATATATGGACTTTTAATAAATATGGATTTTCATATTAATAAGTTGGTTCTATTTTCATTAATTACCTAAACTATTTCCGCAAATTGTAATTGTTTTTTATTCGTAATGTTCAAAATAATGATATTTATTGAATTTTTCATAAAACTAACTTATTAGTTGATTTTATTATTTTTATTTTATTAATTTATTTTTTCATTAATTAAGTTAATTATCTCATGAATCTAATTTTTGCTTTTCGGCCTGGTACTAAGTGGCTTTGGAGACTATCGTGTGCGTATTGGAAAAACTTTTGTGTGACTTTGTCAATTTCGGAGTCTTCCAGAGCGAATTTTTTTGTAAATGCACCTGAAAAGAGTTTAAAATGGATGTAGTAAACTGATCTAAGAAAGTCTTATGATTTTTACTTACTTCGAATGGCCAAAGTCAAGAACAAGCCCCTCACTGACTTTTTTTCCCCAGTTCCGCGCCAGGAGCACTGTAGCGCCAGCTCATCAGAAAATATGGTACGCCAAGAGCCTCGTATAAATTTGTCAAATGACTTTTCGCCATTCAAACATATCTCGCTGCCGACTTTTTCTTTTCACTGGCATATTGTCATTAATTTAAATGCACCTGTATAAGGGCTACACTCTTTATGAAAATCACCGAACGAACCTTTTCAAGTGAAAATTTTTGACAAGTGGCCTGATGCAGTCGTCCAAAGTTTAAATGTCAAAGAAAACACAAAAACGTCTTGCTGAGTTTCCTTAAATTCTTACTTCTCCTTCTTTCTTATCTTTGTTGCTGTCACAATTAGAGAAAAAATATCAGACTGCCGTTTGAAACCCGCATCTCTAAGGAAAAGCGGATTTCGATATTAAGAGAAACTATCGTAATTCTCGCATGTCCGTTTACGTACGATTATTTGTCGGGTGGGATATTAACTAACCCACGCACACATACATACATATGTATGTTAATACCGCTTTGCACATATTGTTTTATTAATACAATTTATGTCTTCATCATGCACACGCCAAGGCGAAAGTGGGAGCAATCGTTAGATTGGCATCATTTTAAAAAATGCACGGACAATATAAGCACCAACAGCAAGCGTTGCGGTAAGCACTACAAAACCTGCAGAAACACATCGTACCTCCGCGAGCTGGTCGAGGAGCTAGACCCAAGGTACAAGTTACCCAGCAAGGCGCCCCTAAGGAACGTACTTCTGCCATCGGAATACAAAAGATTAAAGGCTAAGTTGATGATCGAGTTGATCAATGTCGAACAACTAGCTATAACTACGGATTTCTGGACTTCGCGCGCATATGAAGGGTACTTGACCGTAGCGTGCCATTTCATCAATAATAATTATACTCTGTACCGAAGGTACATAGAGTATATTAAGTTTGTGCAAAAGTATGTAACAGGGAGAAGGGATCGTTTCCGACCGTATAAAGTATATATATTCTTGATCAGCATGAACAGCCGAGTCGATATAGCCATGTCCGTCTGTCTGTCTGTCCGTCTGTCTGTCTGTCCGTCTGTTCGTCCGAATGAACGAAGAGATCTCAGAGATGGTAAGAGATAGAGGTTAGGCATGTATGGGACATATATTTCTTTTATCGCGTTGTGCGCTCTATTAATTTCTCTCTCTCTCTCTCTCTCTCTCTCTCACTAAGATTGCCTCTTTTGAACGGAATGTTGTGGTCAGAGAACTGCAGCGAGCTTACACGTGTATGTTCAATGCATAGTAGAAATACATAAGTTGACTCGTAGGTTCGGCTACAAGTCACCGCAAGTCAGTGTTGCCAACGCCTCTACACAAAAAAAGGACGGTTAACCCCAGAAAAATAGACAGAAAACGGACAGATTTTTTTTAAAAGGCTAAAAAAACAGGACAAGCTATGTTTCCTTATTAAAGCCTAGTACTGAGGTCGTTCGAATATTCCTTTCGACACAGTATTTCATAAATAGAAACACTTTCTAAAAGCACATGAGCATCAAAGCAAAGCCAAGGTGTTTCTAATTATATGAAATACTGTGACGAAAGCCTCAGTACTAGGCTTAATATAATTAAGATTTAATGAATATCAAAAAGTTAATAGTGGGCGACCTTTCTAAATTGTAGAAAATTGAGTTTAGCCGGCTTAAGGTCAAATGAAACACACAGATGTATATGCTGTGTTGTCGGTTATTTCGGTTGCATACCGGCAACAATCTTAAGCTTTAACATTTTTTACACGTCTGTGCCGTCTGGAGTTTCGAATATCTTTATTTTCGTCTAATTTATATCGAGAGTGGTATAGTCAGCATCTATTTCGTGTGCATTCGTTCTAATTAACCGAAGACAACTATCAGAAACCGGCGACAACAACATCAGCCTGGAGATCCGAAGAAGAATTTCTCTTGGAAACCGATGCTTCTACGGGATCAGTAGGGAGTTCAAAAGCAGAGCTTTTTCTCGAAGAACAAAATTAGCGCTATACAAGTCGCGTATCATCGCAGAAGCATGGACAATAACAGCAGCGGATGAGGAGGCGATTGGCGTGTTCGAGCGAAAAATCCTTCGGATGATCTATGGCCCTTTAAAAGTTGGCGATGGATAGCGCATTCGAATGAATCACGAACTGTATGAGCTCTATAAGGACATCAGTCTAGCCAAGCGCATAAAGCAACAGCGGCTGCACTGGTTAGGACATGTAATCCGGATGGATGAAGAAGCTCCAGTAAAAAAGACGTACAAAGCGAAGGCGGCTGACTTTGGAGGACAAGGCAGGAGGGGTCGCCCACCACTAAGATGGGATGATCAACTGCGGAAAGACATTTCCAACCTTGGTGTGAACAACTTGTGCCAGCTCGCACAATGCAGAAGCGAGTGGAGGGCATTCATTGCAGAGGCCAAGACCGTCAAGCGGTTGTGATGCAACATCGGGCCAATAAAGAAGAAAGAAAAGAAGAAGAACTATCAGAAACTTGATTATTTTGGCCACATGTTAGCCACAATGTGGTGTCATATCTCCGACCAGTACATTTTGCCGTCGGAGATATGATGCTTTTTTTAAAACGACATATCTCCGACAGATAGAAAGCGTCATAGCTCCGCCGTTGATCACAGAGGAGATATGACGTTTTAAAACGACATATCTCCGTCAGAAAAAAAGGGACATATCTCCGCGCGGAGATGGCTCGTTTTCCAAAAACTCCTTGTGAAAATCAAATATCGAGTTGTCGAATTTGGAAATTCTATTGATACACCTTATCAAGGAATTGATCAAGCTATTTATTTACGTTTATAAAATAATTTCATAATTTTCAACTTTTGAAAAAATTAGAATAAAAGTGCCTAAAAGGGAAAAGTTAAATGCATGTCTCTGAAAAAACACTTAGCACAGAGACTTAATTACTTTTTCCCTGATTTAAAGGATGAATTTAGAATACAAATTTGTAAATTAGGAAAAAACAATATTAGTTTTATATGATTAAAATTTATTTTTAAAACTTCTATTTTTTCATTATTTTTAATAATATCTTGACTTTTAAAAAAAATGGCCGGCGTGCTCCGAGATTTGAGTTCGCAAAAAGTTCAAGATAATATTCAAAAAATAAAGTAAGAAAAACCATTGCTGCAATTGTGCCCGATTTGAAATATTAGCCATTTTTCATGCCAACCCGTGCTGCCAAATCGACCCCAGTAGAGCAAGATTCAGAGATGTTGCGTAATAACCATTCTGTTTTATCTTCTAACCTGTTAACAATTAAAACGTATTCTAAGAAGATATAAATGTTATGTTTTATGGTCAAGCCACGCCTCCTTGCTTACTCCGCCCACTTGTAAAAATGTAATATGGATATATATGCATTTAATTAAATATTTAAATTTGTATACCCTTGTAGAGGGTATATTAAAATTGTCGAGATGTTTGTAACGCATAGAAGGAAGCATCTCCACCCCATAAAGTATATATATTCTTGATCAGCATGACGAGCTGAGTTGATATAGGCATGTTCGTCTGTCCGTCCGTCTGTCCGTCTGTTTCTATGCTATCTCCTCCGTCAGTTTTAAAGCTATCTTAACCAAACTTTGCACGAAGACTTTTGGTACAAATACGCTGCACATTTGTCGGAACCGGCCAGATCGGATGACTATAGCATATAGCTGCCATAGGAACCATCGGCCGAAAATGTTGTTTTAGTGATAAAAACTTTTTTGTCGTCAACGCAAACGTCCACAAACCTCGTATTTATGTTTTCTATGCTTTCACATAATTCCACCAAGTTTGATAGGACAACTATATAGTATAGCTGGCATAGAAATTGGGTGTAGAAAATGTATATAGGAGGCATTGTCAAAAATGTGTACATTTGTGTCTACTAATTTATATAAATCATACAAGCTACAAGGGTATAAAAACTTCGGTCGAGCCAAAGTTAGCTTTCCTCTATTTTTTAATTTTCAATATTTTCAAATTGGGCAACCATTTATGGCAAATACTATGAATTAAGGTCCGGAATGGGTCTTACATTGATGAAGTTATGAATTGTACAATATACATATTCTACTAAGGCTTCATCCAATAAGTTTAAATAACCTTCTGAATTCACACAACAGAAATATTTTCAAGAGGTCTTTGCTCTTAGACGCTAGAAGAGATCAACAGCCTCTTAGTAATCCTCGTTTTAGAGGTAATACTTTCTGGGTGAAAAATCAATAGACGGAGTGACCGTACAACAAAAAGCTCTGAGTAACATTGTCCTCAAAAATGTCAAACATTTAAATGAATGTGTCCAATCGGAGCCAAGGCTTCGTTTGTAAAAGATGGACTCAGTTGACTTTGACTGTGCCCCAAAAGTTTACGCTTGACCACAAAAATATTCTTGAGTGCACATTTTGTCTATTTTGTATGTTCCAAAGGTTCATACACGTCGCAAGTCTTAAGAGTTGGTTCGCAGTCAGCTTGTTCAATGGTCGATCGACTTTTACAGAAAGTTTTCTTTTTGTGTGAAAAAGCAAACGTTACACAAGGCAACAAACTTTGACTTTTTCCAGTATATTGAAGGGTCGGTTGTGAGTCTCGATGATTTTCGTGTGCTGAACACGAATCTGTTTTCAGAAATGGTTCATTACGTCAAGAATTTGAGTCATTTGAGCTTAAAGGTACAAGAAATGCCTTATTTGACTATTTTTATACGTGTTTTGTAGAGAAACTATACTTTTGTTTTGACTTTCTTTGATATATCGGAAAGAACTACTCCTAAACTTTGAGTTAAACTATCCCAAACAATTCTACGATTTTTTCCAATGAAAATAAACCATTTTTATACCCGTTACTCGTAGAGTAAAAGGGTATACTAAAGTCGTGCAAATGTATGTAACAGGCAGAAGGAATCATTTCCGACCACATAAAGTATATATATTCTTGATCAGCATCAACAGCCGAGTCGATATAGCCATATCCGTCTGTCTGTATGAACACCTAGATCTCAGAGACTAGAAGAGCTTGAGCAACCAATTTTGAAATGTAGACTCCTATTGTCTGCACGCAGTTCAAGTTTATTTCAAATTTTTGCCACGCCCACCCCCGCCCCCACAATAAAAAATGTTGAATATCTCCCACAATTTTTGAGATATCGATCTCAAACTTAAAACTTACATTTATATTCGCAACATCTATAAGCCCAGAAAGATCGTCAAGATCGGATGATAAATAGCCGAGTTAAAAAAATGTTGCATACTTTTCGGCTATCCCACCTTTGGCACACAGGATGGCTATTAAACATTTCTTTCCATGAGTAACGGGTATATCGAAGTCGGTTAGAGCCGACTTTAACTTACACTCTCGTTAGTAATTGTATCCGTGTTCACAACAACCCAATAAATTGTTGCTGCCCCAATGTATGCAATGGGTTTTGTTGAAAATTTTCATTGATATTCTATACAAATTACTAGCCGGTTGTACTGTTTCTGCACGGCATACTCTTGGGCAGTAGACAGTTTTGTTATTTTATTATTATCAAGACTATGTATTCAACATGGTATATCTTCGCTAAAAAAAAATCGTATAATTCTTTGGGATAGTTTGTTTTAAAGTTAAGAAATAGTAGTCTTAACAAAAGAATAGGTTCCCCACAAAACGCGTCTGAAAAGTGTCAAAATTGGAATTTTTTGCTCAAATTATTAAAAATCTCGACGTGATGGACCATTTCTGAAAACAGATTCGTGTTCAGCTTACGAAAATCATCTGGAATCACCACCAATCCTTCAATATACTGCACCTTGTTGCCTAGTGCTATCAAAACTCTTCAAAATTATGATAGGCAGTCAACGGGGTTACAATTACACAATTTCAATAACAAATGCAAATGTGCCCTGTTACATTGAAAAACACTTTGCTTCTGTTTGCCAATTTGGGAATACGCCGAAGCCTGCAACTGATTTGAATTTATTTCGCTTGAACTTGGCCGCTTTTCCTTCCTTGTTTACCTTATCACCAAATTAATAAATTTTAAGTTGCTTTAACGCGCTTGCTGGGCCAAATTGTTTGTCTTGGCCAAACTGCGTTCCAGCCTTGACAATATTTCTCCAGTTTGCGCCATAAATTTGTATACTTGTATGCTGAAGCAGTTGTTGTTGTTGCTGCTGTGGCGTCCCCTTTTGTTTTCCGGGCGAATTTTTGTTTTTTGCCAGCGCTAAACATATTTTCCTACAGGCGGAGAGTTTCCATGCGAGGCTGTGTCCTGTGTGCGCTGTCCTGCGGTTGTTGCGCCTAAAAGTAGTCAAATTGTGCGGACTAATAAATTTTGTTGCCTGTTGTTGTGGTGCTTGTTTTGCTCACCCCCGACCAACCCCCCCCGCAAACCCTTAGGCCAGGCACTCCATTTGCCTTTGCCCTGTCTTGCCCGGCAGCAATTGGTTGTTGTTGTTGTTGTCCTTGCTGCTGCTATTCATACGACAGCCATTGGGGCGCACCTTGTTGCTCCTTCAGCCAGCCGGCAAGGTTTTTACCTTTTTGAAATGACATTCATTGGCTTTTACGTGTTTATTTGGAATTTCATTAAAAATTATTAGAAGCTGTTTTGTTTTTTCGTGGGTTTTGCGGGCATTGCTCGTTGGCTTACGGTTCCCCTACCGCGTCCTTGTACCCGCTGACTCTGCCATGGTCTGTGTGTAATGGCGCTTTCATGCTTGTGAATTTTATTTGAACATTTTCTTGCGTTTGGTTTTTTCGGCTGTTGTCGTCGTATCGTCGTATCGTTGTTGTCTGCGTCTGCTTCCCCCCACTTGGTTGCCTGGCCAGCATTTAAAATTTGTGCATACTTGTTTGGCTTTTGTTCAGCTTTGGCTGCAGGCCAGGGGTAGGGGGCAGACGTTGCCATTTTGGCGGCGTTTCTTGCTGTCTGGCTATAAATTTTTAATAGATAATGTGCGGCGGGCATGTGAAGTGGGCTATGTTGAAGCCGTAAAGCTTTTAATCGCCGCTTATTGTTATGTAGATTGTCCTGGCTAATACCGTCGCCCACTTTCCTTTTCCACTGCAGATGTTGCATATTGTGTCCACGTGTCGCTGTGTGCGTGTGTATGTGTTCCCTTATAACTCTGTAATGCATAAATTAGCCCTTACTATTTCATAGACGATAATGAGAAGATCGGCTTTAGTTTGACTTTGTGCGGTTAGGAAATGTGACCGCTTCGCAGTCTCCCACTTTTGGCTTGAGAAATTCATGTTAAAGCCAACGGCTGCCTCATTAGGAACCACTGCACCAGAGGAAGTTTTCAGATTTTTGGGGTTTGAAATTTATCCATTTCACAAAATTTTTCATCCGTACATATCAAGTTGGTTTCAGATTTTTATACCCTTGTAGAGGGTATATGAAAATTGTCCAGATGTTTGTAACGCATAGAAGGAATCCATGTCCGTCTGTCCGTCTGTTTCTATGCTATCTCCTCTGTCAGTTTTAAAGCTATCTTAAACAAACTTTGCACTAAGCCTTTTGGTACCAATACGCTGCACATTTGTCGGAATCGGCCGGATCGGATGACTATAGCATATAGCTGCCATAGGAACAATCGGTCGAAAAAGTAGTTTTAGTGAGAAAAACTTTTTTGTCTTCAAAGCAAACGTCCCCAATCCTCGTATTTATAAGTTTTCTACGATTTTACACAATTCCACAAAGTCTTATGAAAATCGGCCAACAATATAGTATAGCTGTCATACAAAAGATATGTCTGAAAAAAGTCTTAGGATGAAAAACTTTTTTGTTTTTTATTCTATCGCTCGCAAACTTGTTACTGATCAATGTTATATGCTACCACACAATTTTGCCAAGTATGATCCAAATCGGATTACTATGGATTTTAGTTGCCATAGGAACTATCGGTCGAAAATAAGTTCCAGTGAGAAAAACTTTTATGTTCTCAATGGTAGCGTCTTTATACCATTCCCTTGTGAATATTATCAGTTTCCACAAAATTTTGGTCAGTTTGGTCAAAATCAAATGAATATATCGTATAGCTGGCATATAACAAACTGGCAAACAAATGGTCAAAGTAGAGGCGCCATCTTATTGCTGAGTTTGGGAAATAACTCAGCTAAGAATGCTCGATGAAAATCATTTATATTTTTAATTTATATAAATTAAACATACAAGCTACAAGGGTATATAAACTTCGGTTCTCGATTGAGCTGTGTCCGTCTGTCCGTCCGTCCGTCTGTCCGTCAGTCTGTCTGTTTCTACGCAAACTAGTCTCTCAGTTTTAAAGCTATCGAGCTAAAATTTTGCACAGAGTCTTCTTTTTACTGCACGCTGCTAATATGTCGGAACCGACCGGATCGGATGACTATATCTTATAGCTGCCATAGGAACCGTCGGTCAAAAAATGGGTCTTAGTGAGAAAAACTTTTTTGTTCTTAATATTAGCGTTCCCAAACACGGTCATTATTAATATTATATGCTTTCAAACAGATTTGCATCCTTTGGTCAAAATCGGATGACCATATCTTATAGCTGCCATAGGACCGATCGGTCGGAAAATGGGTCTTGGTGAGAAAAACTTTTTTGGTTTCAATGTTAGCGTCCTCAAACTCGTCCCTTACTAAAATCATATGCTTTCAAACAGATTTGCAAACTTTGGTCAAAAACGGATGGCTATATCTTATAGCTGCCATAGGACCGATCGGTCGGAAAATGGGTCTTAGTGAAAAAAAATTTATTTTTTTTCAAGTAAATCGTTTTGTCGTTTGGTCGAAATCAGATGTTCATCTGACGGAAAATGGATTTTAGTTACAAAAGTTTTTGATTTTTATCTAAGCGCTCTTAAACTGTGACATTTAAAAAACAGCTTTTGCAAGGGTATAAAATCTTCGGCACAGACGAAGTTAGCTTGGCCTTCTCGTTTTTGATAAAAGTGCCTATAGATTGCACTTACTTTTGCTATCTAAAATCTTTCTGAGCGTACAAATGGTTATAAAAGAATGCATAAGAAACCATGAGAAACTTTGTGATTGCAATGAATCGTAAGTGTTTGCTTCGCATTATAACTGAAACCACAAAAAAAAATTATGAAAAAAAGTGTCGCGTTCGCAATGTCACGTAACGAATCATATTTAATTTTGAAATAAAAAAAATAAAGAAAATTTTTCGATCAAATAAATTCTTATATACAGTTAAACTATTCAACATTTTAAAATTAGTCGCACTAAGGGCCGTTTTCTCATGTTCATGTTTTTGCTCAAAGCGAAATCCATCTAGATTTTGCACCTAGATGGTTTTTGCGCAATTGGTTGTCTCATGTAGGTTGATTATAAATTCGGGCATTTGCGCCACGGTCACACCGGGAGGGCTGGAATGGTCTAATACTAGGTTGGCAGCACCTCTCCACTCGGCTGAATTTTGTCTTTTTTATTGCGCGCCAATTTTAAAAATTAAAGCAAGAATGTAACAGAGAAGGGGAAGGTTTTTCTTTTGGAACGACTTGTTACTATGATGGGAGATTAAGCAGTAGGTCAAATCCTATGCTCACACAGGTAAATAATTTGGACAAATTTTCATGAAAATTGGGCTATATAGGCCAAATTGTGGAACTCTCCGGCCATATTTGATCAAATTACTTGCGTATGGAGCCACAGTTTAAGATTTTAATCCTGTAAAATCTTTAATCATGGCTATTTTTATCAAAATTTAGCCAAATTATTTGGATGTGTAAACTTAGCTTAAGCAATGAACAAGGGGAATCAGAATGTGCATCTGTAATTTTAGCAATGTCTGCAGGTGTTCTTGTATATTAAAGGCACATCCAATATTTTCCATTTTTGGTTTACTTAATAACAATTCAGACTTAACTGTTTTTAGCAGCAGTTGTTTTTGGTTTTCAAATATTTTTCAGTGTGACCATATGCGCGTATACATAAAAATACTTAATTTGCGGAACCATGTACATGGATTTGAAATCAATGAGGTTGAAGTAGATTGCTACGAAATTCATCTAGATGGTTAGCATTGAACATGAGCAAAGCAAATGCAGCAAATCCACCTAGATTTGCAAAAACACCAACATGAGAAAACGGCCCTTAATGGTTTTGACAGATCTCGCTGAGTTTTGCATTTATATTGATAGCCAAAAACACCACTTCCATTTTTTGTCGCGTGCGAATCGCTTTTTGATTGTCTTTATCTTGAAACCAGTACAAGGTGTGCTCCACTTTTTTCTCACTAAATAAAGTCCTATTAGTTCAAGAAACAAAAGAAAAAAAAATGATTTTAATTTCACTATATTCACCTTTAGATGCGTACGAATGTCGCGTTCGACATCATGGAAATACCTTTATGCAGTTTCCAATGGAAAGTGAGTTATTAAATGCAATCAAACTTCATTTAAAAAAGTGCATAAAATCCGATGTCTATAAATTATACAAGTTACAAGGGTATATAAACTTCGGTCGAGCCGAAGTTAGCTTTCCTCTATTTTTTTCACTTTATTCAATGCATTTATTTTAAATTGAAGCAAAAAAATTGAAAATCTTCTTATGGTGCACGGGCATTAACATTACACTATAGGAAATTTTCCCAAATTTCAGGCACTAACAAATAACTTAAAAACTTAAAATCGAAGCATGATTTTGTGGCCGTTGGGCTATAATTGTGAAAAGTGAGCGTGGCAGCACTTTACCATGCCTTAAAAATAACTATAAAAAAATATTGAATTTTTCTTGCCGTTTTTAATTAGAATATCTATATTTATAAAAGAGTTCAACCTGATTAATTGACTGACTGACTGGTGACCGTCGCACAGCCCAAACCATAAGAGAAAGGATGCTGAATTTTCCACAGTAGATTTATCTTCTGCTGAAAGTGAGTACTAAGAACGGATTTTGGAAAACTGTGTCAGAAAATGTGAAAAATTCGCAAAAAACTTTTGTATAAAACTTTTTTGTTTATCATCCGATCAAGTTCAAACTCATTTTCAAAGATCTTTATGAAAATTTAACAATAACTGCATACCAATTTTCCGGAAAATTCACCCCCCCTGGTTGGAAAGTTGGTGGTCAAGGTTGCGTGGGCGAAAGTTTTGTTGTCCATACTCATTTTTAAAGTTACACATAACAAAACATAAGCAACCTGAATTACAAATTTTGGAAAATTTAACCCCAAAGACTGAACATTCGCGAAAATCTGTTGTATGAAACTTTTTTTGTGTTTCATACAATCATGTTCAAACTCATTTTCAAAGGTCTACATGAAAATTCAACAATTACTGCATACCAATCTTCCCGAATGGGATGGGTGGTAAGTGGAAGGGAACTGGGTGGTTAGTGGGAAGGATGTGGGTGGGAAGTGGGTGGGATGTGGGTGGTAAGTTAGCGGAAAGTGGGTGGGAAGTGGGTGGGATCTGTGTGGGAGGTGGGTGGTAAGTAGGTTAGAACTGTATGGGAGGTGGGTGGTAAGTGGGTGGTTAGTTAGCGGGAAGTGGGATGGATGTGGGTGGGATTTGGGTGGGAAGTGTGTTGGATGTGGGTGGGATGTGGGATATTGGTTCCATACTGATAAAGACTATACTGATGGCGCCGCAGTGAAGCGCGACTGGTTTTATGCTAGGATTATATAAAATTGTAAAATTATTGACGCAAAAAAATGCGGATAATTAATTTTTTTGGAATTTCTGTCCAGTCTATCTCTCTCTAACTGCACAATGTAGCTCTTTCGTGATCCAAAATTAATGCCAAAGCATCGTCGGCGGAAGACCGCAAAGGGTTCTTGATTGGGTGTGACATTATATTTCGGATCAGTTTAGACTTTTCCGGAGTGTTTGGCTTAACCCCGCTCGATTGCAATCAAGAATAACATCTTCTTTGGCAGATCGACGTCGTTTTTTTCCACTTGGCAAGCAAGCAAGATCCGTATCCCGACGAACTTGTGAAATGGTTAATAGGCGGCCAAGCTGCTGGGCCATCGGACGGGTCGCAGGTTGCGGATAGCGAACGGCCTCCTCATGGAGGTTAACTGCGAATAAGTGTCCCGGACAGCCAGCGGGTGACACCCGGCAGTGCACCGACGAGGCGCTTGTGTTGCCGCCTGTTAGACATTGCCTCACACACACACCAAACTCCTACACACTACCTACCCCCATCCCATTCCTCACATCTCACCCCGGGCCGGACTAAGGTGTCATTCGGACCGTGCCGAGTGTCCGCCTGGCTGGAGGCCCGGGTAACAAATAGTCCAGTCGCAAGTGGCGACCGCCTGTTCTCAGTATCCTTGCCACCGGTGGACCGTATGAAAGCCCCAAGAAACGGCCCTTTAACATATGAAGAATAGTAAAAAATTTCAAATACAGCAGGATATCCAGGGATAGACCGAAGAGAGGCAGATGTGCCGTGAGCGTCCAGCCCTCGTTAGAGAAGAGAGATGCGCACCAGTGCGCAAAACCCCAACACGGGGCTCTTACCGAGCTCCTGCGCTAAGGAAGAATACTAGAACAAAAAAAGAGCATCTCCTCCCCCGAATGGGAACTCGGCCCACTTCCTCTGGAGGTCAAACGTTCCAAGGAGAACTCTTTGCCCAAATCTTCGAGGTCTCTCTGGCTCTCGGACCAAATGGTACCTAAAATACTTAAGAAATGATCACAAACCTGAAGCAGCCCTCCGGATGGCAAAGGAGCCAAGAACTGGGGCATCAGGACCTGGCACGAAAAGGTTTGAGACAATGGGAGAATTTGCAAGCATATTTCAAGCCGAAGTATGAGCTATCTACCATTGCGCAGACCTCAATATGGGGAAAAAACGCCATAATAGAGAAATTGCTATCCTTTCGGATAGCCAAGCAGCGCTCAATGCGCTCAGCAGCAACAAGTTCACTTCTAAGCTAGTCTTAGAGACATAGAACAAATTGGACCAACTAGGTAGTAGGAACAACCTGTCCCTACGCTGTATACCGGGACACAAAAACATCCCCGAAGGGTGCAGCCACTGCAATGGTAGGCCAACACACTATTAGGGAACTCCTTAGAAAGGAAAAGAATACGCTTAGAACAGCCTCCTGGGTAAACACCAGGGGCATGAGACCATCAAAAGCATTAATAGTTGACCACAATCTGAAATGGTTCAGGGTCCTGACAGGGCTCTACTCGTGCCACTGCAGACTGTAGGGTCACCTGTACAAGCTGGGAATAGTAACCATCCAACTATGTAGATACTGTGAAGAGAAGGAGAAGTCCTCAGAACATATACTAGCACACTGCGATGCTCCAGCGAGGTCGGGGAACACAGCTTATGCCCCAACCACACAGGTAACCTAGAACCCACGAAAATCCTGACATTCCTACAGGAAATAGGGCTGCTAGGAGAGTTGTAGATCAGTATAAGTCGCAGTGCTCTGTTCCCCAACAACAAAACAAACAAGCAAGTAGGCATTGGAGAAAATGAGGTTGAGTCAAAATAAATGAAATTTCGCAAAAACTGCGCAAACTTGCAGATTGAGACAAAGTGCAACGGAAGCGGAATTAATGGCTCTACAAGGTGCTAAAAGTCAAAACCCAAACGAAATGTGGCAGGGCTTTGCCAAGTTGAAGTCGACATGAATCACGAATACCCTCATTTGCAAGGACAGCACGATTAATTTCTACAGATTCCATCAAAAATATTTGAGAAAACTTTCTGTTTTTATTAATTTTTGGCAATTGCAAATTTCAGCCGAAAAATATACACTTAACATTGAACTGTGATTCGTTTGCATATGTATGTAATATTGAAGACTGATGTATTTGTGAATTAATAAGAAAAACATTTTAAGTTTTGAACACTTGGAATAGGGGTTTATGTCTTATAAATGTCAAAATTTCCTATAGTGCATTAACTTCGCTGAAAAGTATGCTACAGTTTTGCATTGCAATGCATGCGACTCATCGCACTTAACGCGTCTGTTGCGCAAATTTTCGATTGTTGAGTCGGCAATTCATATGCTAAACTGCAACTGCAGCAGCAACTCTGTTTATTTGATGCTGAAAATCTGGTATTTGCTGCCTTTGGCTTTTGAACCGCACAGCCAACGCCGCAAGGTTCTGGAGCGCACTTGGCAAGACATGAATGCGTAATAACCAAAAGCGGAAGCTCACAACGATAAAGCCAAGGCTGGCAGTCGGCAGTCGCTACGCACTCGGTCGAGAGCTGAAGCCAGACGCGGTCATGGCAGCAGGAGCAGGCACATATGCATCAAAAGTGCTAGAAAAACAACGCCAAACAATGCAAATGTATTTAGCATAATGAGACAGGAGAAATGTGCAAAAATGCAAACATTTGCGGGCATGGATGGGCAGGAGTGGAGCCAGCAGCCAGCAGCAGGCTGACACTTTATGTGTGAAACGGGGCAGAGGCACCGCAAATGGCAACAACGATTCCATCTCATCCGTTTCCTCTACAGTTTTCGCTGTGTGTCTGCATGTGTGAGTGTGTGTGTGTGTGTGTATGTGTGTGTGTTGGTTTTCAAAATGAAAGTCATATGCCAACTCATAACTCAACTTGTTGTTGCTGCTTCAGCTGCATGCCCAGGCACAAGTTATTTCATTTGGCATTTCAAGTTGGTTGGCATTTGAATGAAGTCATTATGAAGGTGGCAGTCAGTCAGGGGGCGGGGGTTGTGGGGGTGATGGCAAGCAACTAACTACCCACGAGTATATGAAAATACTTACGTTTCTTCTTTGCTTATTTGGTGCGTTCTTCAGGTTGTTTATTGCCAGAGCAGTAACAAACAAACGCAACTAAATAAGCATTGACTTCAAAATACCAGGCAAAGCACTCACACACACTGACAGGTTGAACGTAATTAAAGTTGAGTTGCTAAACTTTTCCTTTTATTTTTATTTATTTATTTTAGCACCCAAAAGTGTGCATTGAGAGGTAGATTAGACTTAACTGTCGAATTGATTGAATTTGAGATATTTGCATAGAGTTCAATGTGCATGTCAAGGTGATCAGAGGCCTAGAAATAATCCAGCCATACAAGAGCCAAACTGGTTCAATATTCAATTTATAAAATAAAATAATATGACACAATATATATATATATTAAAACGGTAAGCAAATCCCATACAAATGTTCGTCTCTCTTTTAAGCATTGTAAAACAAATTCATTCCACACAAGACAAACCATATGTTGGTAAGCGTATTAAAAGAGTTGGCAAATGCCAAGCAACTAATTTAAAATATTAATTATTGTTTTAAGCTAGCTACTCAGACGCTGACACAACCCAGCGGCGCAAAATGGCCATTACATAATGGATTACTCCTACGTTACTTAGCCATCAGTATGAAGGATATAATCCCATACAATCTGCTTTACTTTGCCATATGCATGGCCGCTTTGTAAACGGGGTGCCCACAGCTAGAGCCGAACTGCCATCGGATTCCCACTACGAAAGCGTACTACTTTTTTTTTTAAATAGTTCGCAATGTTCCGAGTCTGTTGGTTTTCGATTACTATCTCTCTACCGAAAAGTAGCGATTGTGTTGCCCCAGCAAACATTTTTTATGGCAGAAGATAAGAACGCGATTCTTCCAGTGGGTATTCGCTTTACTCTAGATTGCTATGCGATATCGCATTCTCATCTCGCATCGGGAAGAAGTGTACCACTCAGGGAGGAAAGAAAACGTTTCTTTTGGGAGTTAGGAAAACGTCTCTTCCCAAAGATAAGAAAGCGTTTCAGTCTGGGGATAAGAAAAAGTCTCTTCGAAGCGATAAGAAAAAGTGTCTTCTAAGGGCTATCCTGGTGATAAGAAAAAGTATATTTTGGAGATAGCACCACTGCTCGCGTTAAATGCAAGGCATCTAAGATGTTACTTGTATTGAATAAGATGTACTTGTATAAAAAACATAAACCTATATTTGATTGCTTGTAATTCTCAAGAACGAATTCCTTACTCAGCCAATATAAATAGTGCAATTGAAATTTGCTACGAACCGCCATTGCCCAGATTGGTTGATGAAAATGCGAAACCCCTTTAAAAAGAATCGCATTTATGTTTTCAAAGCGATTTTTTAGGGATATATCTCTAATTTACCGATTGGATGAAAAAAAAGCTATACCATATATCGCTCATTTATCCCTTGTATGTTAAAAATGCGATACCATATGAATTTTATTGGTATTATCGCCAAACTATCACCAAACTCTCCCCTTAAACTATCTTCAAACTCTCTGTTTGACGAGAGAGATAAGAAACACGACAAAATGTTTGCAGGGGCGTTACTTGTTCGTCAGAACACGTTGAGCTCAGCGCCGCTGGGAATTGTCAGAGCGGGAATTGTTTACTACTCAGCGGCGCAAAAATACCCATTACAAGATCGATGTTCTCTTAAACACTTTCAAGGAGGGTTCCCCAAGAAGAGCGCGCGAAAATGTGACTTTGTCTCTCTCTAACACACAGTGATGTATGACTTCGGCAAGCATTCGGTGTGAGTTCTCGAGTATGTTCGTCCCCCAGGGGCTATGGCTGGGCAAGTCTAATTAATTTGCAACTAAACTCTAAGGAAAATTAAATATTTTTTTTGGAAATTGTATTCAAATCAGAGTTTTGTGTAATCGAAAATGTGGGCGTATAACAGAAAACACTTCACGGCTTTAGATTTAAACACAATATGCCATTTGAGAAAATATTGGCGAGGAAGTATGCGTTCAGTTCACAAGACGATACTAATTTTCGAAATTTGTGCGTGGACAGAAGAAAATAATGATATGATCTGGTGCTCAATATTATATTCTTTCATATCAATAAAAATCCGATATGACACACTTGACATTGACCTGTCCGAAAATATCAAAGTGAATTTTTCGACTATTTCAAAATAATATTTTTAAGATCAAATTGATATTTGGTAATTTAATTATTAAACAAAGAAAAAAATGAATTGAAAATGTCACGCTTTATTTTTTACCTGAGTACCATTAATTTATTGTTTTATAGAAACAGAAAATGAACGAATTTATAATTTTTAGACCCCGCATTGACTAGGGATCGAACTCGGGACCATTTTTTTTGCTCGTTACAAATTGGCATGGCATCTTACCCCACTGCGCTATCGGGCATGCGTGTGGTCACATGGCTGAGAGTCTACTACGTTGCTTCAAGGTTCGATGTGAAACACTTTTTGTCTCTTTCCTTTTTCGCATTTTCTATACATCTCTTTCTTTCCTTGTGAGAGTTTCGAAAATTAAATAGATATCCTCATGACTAGACATTGGATTTTATGCACTTTTTTTAAATGAAGGTTGATTGTGGTGAAAATTTGGATTTATACTAATTTAATAACCCACTTTACATTGAAAACTGCACATTCAATACACACACAACAAATATGTAAAATATGCAATAAATATGTAAAATATGTAATTGTATAAAAAATGTATAAAAATGTCGAAATTTTCAAATATCATTCTTAAGCTTAGATTATTATTAAGAATAGTAATTTATTTTGCGACCTTTCTTATGTTTAATTAGTGAGTTGGCTGGCTCTAGGTCCGAAAAAGTTGCGTTTATTCACAACTGTACAATGCATAAGTTGTTATGCATGTTTTTTTTGTTTTGTAAACTAGTGTTATTATTAAGAATATATAGATGGCATATATAGACGGTTAAATGGAAGTTGTAATCCGAGCAAATGAAAGGTGTATCTTGAAAGTTCTAAAATATTGGGAAATTTCTAAGTTGTTCATTCATTTCAGATTTTTTTGAAGATTTTATGGACGGCTAAAGTACACGGATAAATAAAGGAGATGTGGAGCAAATGGTCAACAAAGTCGCGAAATTTCAAAAATTCTCATTTGAGTTTAGATTAACAGAAAGAATACCCTTCCGGCGGGTAAATAGGAATAGTAGATAAACTGATCAAGAAAATCGCGAAATTTGCAAAATTTTCAAAGGACCTAAGATAACTATGAAGGTTGGATAAATGGCATTAAAGAACCTTATGTATATAAGAGGCTTAGACCAAAAACCGCGAAATTTGTCCAATTTTCATTTGAGAGTTTAAGAAAAGCAAAGGCGTTGGTATATAAGAGGCGTGAATTGAACAAGTCAAAATTTACCAATTTGTCGTATGACCTAATATTATTATGAATTTTTTATGGATGCCAATGTAGACGGTAGGGGGACGGGTAGGGGTAGGAGGTGTAGATTAAACGGATAAAAGAATCGCGAAATTTGTCAATTTTTCATTTGACCAAAGACTATTATGAAGACTTAGTAGACGGTTAAATATAGGAAGTGTAGACCGATCTGTCTACGAAATCGCGAAATTTTCAAAATTAATACTTGAGCTAAGATTTTTCGCGAAAGTTGCACAAGTTTATGAGTTTTGGGAATCATTAAGATGTGATAGATGGCAATTGTAGACGCGTAAATGGTTAAATCCAACGTTCCAAAACGTTGCGAAATTTATGAAACTTTTGCATGAGTTAGATTATAGTGTAAAATTTACGGGTCAAGATCAAGCAGTCCAAAATCTGGAAATATACAAAATATTATGATTAGTTCAGATTATCATGAAGACTTAATAGTTGGCAATTAAAGACGGGTAAATAGGAGGTGTCTTTCAATCGGTTTAAAGAAATTTTAACATTATCGAATTTTTTATATGAGTTTAGATTGACATAAAGGCGGGTATATCGATGGGTAAATAGGAGGTGAAGATCATACGGACCAAAAACTCGTGAAATTTGAAACAAAATATAATGAGTTTAGATTATCATGAAGATTCGATAGATGGCAATTGTCTACTAAGCTTCACTTCTTCGTATTGAAAGGGGGCGCAGCAACGCTCGCCGAGTGCCTGCTCGGCCAGTTTGATGGCAAATCTCTTAGCCATTTTTGAATTAAAAGTGTGTTTTATTACTAATTTTCGGCATTTTAATTGATTGCAAGTTGAATTGATGACGTTGACTTACAAGTTCAAACAGATTTGCAACAAAATCAGAAAATGGTTAGAACAGAATATTTATGTAATTAAGAAAAAAAAAGATTTTTTTGCATTTTTTGTAAATTTTTTTTTATGCAATTTATGCCAAATTGTTTTTAGCGGACTTAGATCATTGATCACAAAAAATACGATGTCTGAATCTGAACTTAAGTCAGACATGCGGTTCAAAATATGAAAATATGCAAAATACGATGTCAGCTTATGATCTTTTCTAATTTCATTTGACAAAATGCTATTATTTATGGTTTATATGAAACGTTATGGTTTAGAAATGATCAGAAAAAATGATATTTGACAAAATGTGAAAATAACCAGCCCATATAAAATTGATATGGATCTTATTTTTTCTCTGTGTAGGAGGTTGTATGACATATACTTTACAATCCTGGACACTGTTTAGTACTAGGTGTATCGGATTGTAATGGGGATCAACATTAAAAAACTATAAATAAACTGTTGGAAGGCGAGTCCGTGTACTCGCAACGTAGCGAGAAATTCCCATTACGTTGGCACCTACTGCGATGCATATTGTGGACCAATCTCATTCACCTCTGCGCCGCTAGGGCATCCAGCAAAAGAGAGCGAGTAAATACATCGCATATATTTCTCAGGAAACAACAACTACAAATCATTCGTACCAGTACAACAAAATCTCCATTGAAGTCGATGCACACACATCTATGTTGTCGCGTTCGATTTTGCAAGAGGCATTGGAGATAAATAGAAAAGAGAACACATTTGAAGCTGTTGTTAGGCTTACGCGAGGCTATTTCTATGCGCAAAATACAGCAAAATGTTGACACCCTTGTTCTAGAATCTAGATGGTACGGTGTATAACCAATTGCTGGTATAGGGTATATTACCGTCTGTCATACTTTATGTTTTTGGTTAATTTTGGCCTTGTACAGGTAGCGACTTTTAAAACACTTTCAATGGCTTCTACTTGGCACCCAAGCAGGCTCCGCCCCACGCACAAACGCATTAAAGCAGCTTAAAAGTTCTTTTTTTCACGCACGCAACCTGAAAAGTATGCAATGCAAATGTACTGAATTTTGGAATGGGGAAGGCAAGCAAATATAAAGCACTTTGAACGGTGCGCCTCCAAGCAGCCTACCCCTGCTACCCTTTCGGAGTCTTGTATTTGCATGTAAGAAAAGTTTTACCGCAGAGCCAGACAAACAGACAACGTGAGACTTACAAATGCAGATGTACCAGGCAGTGGGCGTGAGTCGGGGGGCCATGGGTAGGACATTAATGCTGCGTGCGTGTAAATACCATGAATCTGTTGGCATGTAAAACACTTTTGTTCCACCCAAAGCCAGAGCAAAAACCAAGAGGGAGCTCGGAGCTCTGTAAAAAGTATTGTTGCAGCAATTTGTCAAGAAAAAATTTGCTCAGCTTATTGTTGCGGCTGCTGCTCCTGTTCCTGCTCCAGCGTGGCGGCTGACTTAAGGCGCTTTTGAAAGTTTGCGAAAGACATGCGTTGTTGTGGGGGCCATGTAATTGCGCTTATTTGTAGTGCAATTATCCAAATTAAAAAACCCATCCACGTCGCGGCGCTGGCCATGTGCCGGGCGAGCAAAATCAACAGCAAATATGGTGTTTACTCGCGCGCTTCAATCAAGTAGGCCTCGCCGGTTCCAGGGTCCATTTAATTTATGCTCCGCATTGAAATTTATCACTGGGGCCAGCCAGCATCTTAATGGTTCATTAAATTCATTATTCCTCGAAACGCGAAACACAAACACAACAAATGGAATAAAATAATGCACACATTTCGGTGTGCACATGCACGGCTCTCTTTTTTCTTTGCGTCTGGCTCATTTTAATGAGTTTTCCTTTACGTAAATTTATTTTCATTTGAATTCCTTTGCAATACTTTCGGGCGCCGCGGGCCAAGCGACTGCGAGGCGTGCACAAAAATGCGATTATGCATTCATTAACGAAATTAATCGCAGGCAAATGCAGACTGCGCGGGCCATTTCACATTCGCATGCGTATTATTGAGAATTTCACAAGATCCGAATAAGTCAGATGCGAATTGGTAACCTGTCACCGGTCCCAAAATACAACCAACCGCCAGACACTGGGTGAGTGTGACGTAGCAAGAGCATTACCAAGGCTTTTATCGTAAATGCCAACATCTTTTGCTTGTAATTTTCTGTTATGCTCGCAACACATTCGCATTCTCATTCGAATAATAATGGCTGCCTTTTAGTTGTGCAATGATTACGTGATGCCAGCACAAGCACACAGACGCGCACTTGCACATACATGAGCGCACATATCCATTAGATATGAGATTTTTTGTTTCTGCCGTCTGTCCAGGTCCCCGACTGGCCCGCCTCAGCCCCAGCCATTGCCTCCCGCTGGGCTGTTGTAAGGTTTATGCGTGCATTTGGCTTCCACTTCTATGTCATCCATTTTTGACTCTAATAACGACACGCACATGCACAAGCTCATGCTGATGCTCATAATGATGCGTTATAACAATGCACACAGTGATTTCTTCTTGTTTTGCCAAGTAAATGGCAGAACAACAATGCGTACACATAACATTCTACTTAGCTAGAGGGTCACCGCCAGATTATTTCTGGGTAAAGAGAAATGATGACCCCTTTTTCAAATTGAGTCCGTCCACAACAAGCGTAGATTTGACTTGTTAACACCATTTTCAATGATAATTCTATGGCTAACTTCATGAGCTTTCTTTACTTTTTGGTATAACGCTTGGGGAAGTTTAAAACTATTGAAAACATTTAATTTCTAGCTGCGTTGGTGTCAGTAAAAGTTTCGTTTACTACAGTTTGTAAATAATCAATGAAACGCCATACTCAAAGCCCTTTTGACATTTGACGCCTTTTGCAATAGCGAAACAAATAAGGTTGCAGCTTGTCCATGGCGCTGTCTGGACATGATGGCCATATCGTCAGAGAAGGTGGCAAGAATAGGTGAATTTTTTTTTTTATATATATTATTTTTTATTGCATCTTCTCATACAGTGTTGATGTGTTGTTGGGTCGTTTTCGTTGTGTATTTGTTGGTTTGTTTGGGGTTTAATTTTGGTATATGAAATTTGTCTGTTCAATGTTTTTCCTAAAATTGAGTGCATGCTCTCCTTTTTCTTGTATTTGCAAGCTCTCCAACCCAGCAAGCAATATGTGCGTTTTCTGACACTTTTCGAACAATTTTTTATAAGCATTCACCGTCATAATGTGCATAAAAAAGTAGTGCGGAATGAGGGTTTTTTTCTATGAAACCGGTCGCACTTAATGTGGAAGATTTCTGAGTCCAATCTGACTCTTTTCTGACATTGATATAATTGCTTTCACCCTCCCAATGAAGCATAGAAAAACCTCATGAAATACACATTAAAGTTACTTTTCTAGGCACTTGAAGGGCTACTGAAAGGGTCTTTCCAGACGCATATTGAAGTGCAGATCCGAAATTGCTCAGACATAAGTGCTTTTTATGAGCCCGTGCTTAGATAGCACTGAATATGCTCCGAAAACCCTCAAATTTATGTGTTTACTCCAAAAAAGGTCTTAAGCTTGGCTCTTTTCAGACAGATCATTTGGAGCGCTCAGAATTTTACAGTTTGCTTGGCGCGCAATTTTCTGCGTTTTAGAAAAGTTGCCCTAAAAATGAATTTTTTAGAAAAAACTTTCTAAAATTTAGAAAAAATATTTTTTATTTCTAAATTTTTGGTTGAATTTGCTTTATTGCCTTTTCTAATTTTTTGGGTAATTTCACCTTTGATTTTAGAAAATATTATAATTGTTACAAATTTAGGGTATTTTGCCCTAAAATTGAGAAAATAACCCCTAATTTTAAGAAAGTTTTTCTAAAAGAATTTAAAAATAAAAAAGAAAAAGTGCTGCTTCGGTGACTTGATCCCAGGCCTCGCCCAACTGCGTACTTTCCTAACTATGGTTTTGACGCAACGTCTTGCTTAAGGCAAATAGCTGACTCTCCGCGTGTGAGAGGTCCCGAGTTCGAATCCCAGTAAAAATAAAAAAATAAAAAATTCTTTTGACTTAAGAATCGCACTTCTACAAAGATAATCATAGTGGTCGAATAGCCAGATCAGGAAAAATTTCAGAACAGAACAAAAGTCGAAGCAAATAAAAATTTATTTTTAAAAAATCTCAAAAACACCAAATTTTTCTGCACTGAATTGCTCACAGCTCCTGTATTTATTTATAGATTTTGTTTATCGATATCTTATTTTCTTCGAAGAAGTGCGCTACTAAAGTAGAAACAAAAATATTTTTTTTCGAATTCTTTAATTGGGGTGTTCCTGCAAGTGATTTTGATTATGATTCTGATTTTAATTTCAGTGTGACCAGATAACGTGCAGAAAATGACAAGAAAACTGTCACACAAAATCAAAATCAAATCACTTTGCAGGAACGACCTAAAAATCATGTTGATTATCGTCAGCTTGGTCGAATATAAAAACAAAATAAAATTTATGTTAATAAACACCGGAAAATGCTGAATCCAAAACTGCAAAAGAAAACGGATCGGTTCGTTTCATTTCGTAGACAACTTTGTGGCAAAAATGTTAGGAAATGACGTAGAAAACTCAGTTATGCGAAAACATTTGCATCGTTGCAGCGATGAAGAGTTGTACAACTTCCTCTTAAATGACATCAATCTATCTTGTTGCAATCTGGTGCGTGCTTCCATAACATTAGATTTTGTCCATCTCCTGCGACTGATATCTCTTTAAAATAAATCTGCCCTCATGCTGTTGCAGATTGGATTCTGAATAACGTTTTTAAAGATATTGGTACGAATTATTCTCGGATTTGGAATTGACTTTCGTGAATGCCCTGGTGGCTGAAAATCCCATAAAAACCGCACCGTTCTCAAGGTAGCTTACGATATTTAAGTGTTTTTACAATTTTAGTTTCGAAATTGAAAGATTAAGGGCGGTATCCACGGGTCGCCAAAAAATTTCTTGTGAAAAAGTTGATATTCCGCAGATTCTTAACAGAGTCTGCTAAGCCTATGTTAATAGCACGATACCACAATTTACACTGTCGATAAACGTTTCAAAGAAACCTTGCGCTCCTCTGGCGCTGTTAAATATGGGGAAACTTTAAGAAATGGAATTGATTTATGAAGTTTAAGTTTGGTTCGCCCATTTCTTACCTTGATATAACTGGCATTGATTGGCACATACTCGTTGCCCGATCCGGTTTTGCTCGGTTACCTTCAGGGGGTCAATTGTGACTGCACTATCCGCTATATTACCGCTTGATAGGAGGCCAGCACTTCGCTGTCCACTGAACTGGGAGCGGGCATTTGGTTTGTATCCGATTTACTGTCGCGATCAATGAGCACGAGCGGCTGCTCAATAATTTTCCTTCTGGTCTGGTAGCTGTGATCGAAGAAATAGTTGAGGCGAATCAAGTCGAACTGATTGTGGGGTCTGGAGTGTGGAGTGTTTGAATGCTGGCCAAATAGATTTTAAGCTCCTCGCTTGTGGTTTGTGGTGACAGGAGATGCCACATGATGTTGCAGACCGTGCTCCGGTCCGCCGGTGTTCTCTGGCGGGTTTCCGAGTGTTTCTTATCCGCCAAGTCCAGCACCTCGCTCCTCACTTTCACGGCGTATATTAATATATATTATTTTAGATGCGCTCATTTTCAATTTGGCCATTCAATTTCGCCGCACAAATTAGAATAAAAACCTATTTTGTTCACGTCACTGCAAAAAAGAGGCGTTAACAGCACTTAAAGCACTTAACAGCGCTTGAACAAGACGTAGTGGGAAACGTAAGCATTTATCGCGATTGGTAGAAACCGAATTTGAAACGGCCACACACAAAAATTCCTTGGCAGTTTTTTTTATATAGAGTTTTTTATTTCGCGGCCGTTTTCGTAGCCATGGACAGCGCCCTTTAATGTGAAGTGTCTATCTGGAAAGTATAAAACGCGAAATTTGAAAGAAAACCAGTGAACCACACCAAAACCTCTGTTTAATTTTCCACAAAAACTGTGTTAGAGACCCATAGAGGTTGATTAAAACCTCTAAAAAACACTGAACAGAACCAGTCATAATTCCCAATCGGCTTACATTCCTGCTATTTTTTATTTATTTCTTTCTATTTTATTAAACAAATTTTTATAAATGCATTAAGAACTATTGCATATTTTTATATTCGAGCTGCATTATTATTATATGTATTTGGTTAATTATTTCCATTGTTTTTTCCATTCCATATATTTTTGATCCTGCATGCAAATAAATACTATATGTAAAAGGAAATATTTCTTCTGATTTCTCTTCGATTTCTTCCGTAAATTTGTCTGCGACCACTACATAACATTCGCTTAAGCACTGCTATATGTTAAACAAACATATACATATGAAGTATTAAAAGTAAATTAGTGGCAAACATATAAGACGTACCTGGTCCTCTGTATTGAAATCACAAAATGTAAAAGCAGTATAGTTGTTTTGTATGGAAACAGCTAGACAAAAAAATCCAAATCAGCCTCGAGGTTGATTTTGAATTTGTTTCTGAGTTTTGTTATGTTTGACAGTGTTTTTGTCATTTTCTGCAGGTAATCTGGTCACACCTAAATTAAAATCAGAATCAAAATCACTTGCAGGAACACCCCTAATATTTTTTTTCTAGGCGTTTGGAAACGAAATTTATTGCGTTTTCCAGCAAAAAATTGACTTTTTTGGAAATTTTTTGTATTATTGTATTCAAACTACTTAACCGATTTGAAAACAGTGTTTTGTGCGATTATTGATCACTCAATTACCTTTCGATTGATATCTTGCTTGACACCATCTGACCATTATGAATTGAGATATGGCATAAAATGTGAGTGCACCTATCGAAAAAATGAAAAAAATTCATATTTAAAAAACGTTGCCATGAACAAATTTTTGAAATCGATGTTTGAGATCACCCATCCAAACTACACTTAAAAATTGTTTCAGTTGAAATGGGTCTTTTTGGCTGTAAGCTAATGTAATCAATAATAGACTAAAGCAGGCAGCTTACACTTGTCATATATAAGTAATAGCAAATCATATGTCTCTAAATATTTCGAAAATTTAGCCATCTTTGATGTAACAGGTTCAATTTAATAAGAGTTTCTCTTTAGAGAATTTTGACCACCGACTATTTAGAGATATATGATAAGTGTAAAGGCAACTTAAGGAGTTTGCCGAAATGTATAATCTAAATAGTAATAAAGTAAAAAAAAAATAAAAAAAAATGGATCTTTGATCTATCTTTATACTGGGAACGATGCGGTATCTTGCGACGAGCTTGGCAGCCATGTGTAGTACTGGTATGAAGATGGAAAAAGGATCAGGCTGACGGTTTATATACCATGCCTTTAGTATGTCTCTAAACGTGTCTTTTAAGTTCGAGACACATGTATGTTACAATGAAAAAATTTTGAAAAGTTCCATATAAATAAAGACTATATCAATATGAAAATTGGACACCATTAAGAACACGATACAGCGAATATTTCTGTAAAATAAGTGAAAGATAGGTATTTATATGAAAAGAAATGGGACAAATAGTTCAGAATCTTCACAAAGCAGTTGAATGGCATTAATCGAGGGTTTTCTCAGCTTAGAACGATAACAAAATAATAAAGATAAAAAGTCGATCAAGTTTTTGGAATTGTTGTATCGAATGCTCTTCTAGCTGTTCCAGCTACCCAAGTACGCGAACAGCATTTATTTTCCGGGCTGAAGTTTATATTACGTCTTTGCTGAAAAATCGGATGGACGCAAAAGCAATAGCTGATAAGAAAATATAATTTAATTACAAGCTTGAGAATATTTTATGGAAACTAGCTACGAATGCAATTGATAATTGATGTAAATCGAATACATCCGTATTAGTGTGTCTACGTTGCTTACCTTGGCCTTAGGAAACAAATTTCTTTCAATTTTACCGGTACATACCGGTACGTACCGGCATAACGAAATAAAAATCCAGGTACCAATACGGAACCGAATACCGAAATAAACTAGAACCAAAACAGAACCTTTTACCGACACATAAGTTTCGGTACGTACCAGAACCGGAACAGAAACCCAAAAAAGATTCGGTTTGATTCCCTGATAGTCCTGTTTCCTTTCATACAAATCAGGTATGAATCAACTTGCTCTTCTGTAATATTAGCTTTAGGATTTGTGTCAGAGTTGATCAAAAATGGATAACACTTGTGCTTTTCAGTTCAAAGGTTATCATGACAAAAAAGTAAGGGTCTAAGAATACGAGATTGGTTCAAAAAGTATCGAATTTCGTGTTTTTTAAAATTTTTTTTTTCCAACAATCCTCGAAGCACTTAAGAAAAATCTTTTTTTGTGACCCTGATTAGCTCCTCCTTCGATGACGTCTCTATCGCCTCAATCGTGTCGAAGCATTGTCCTTCCATGGATCTCTTTAGTTTTGGGAACTTAAAAAAGTCACTGGGGGCCAGGTTGGGGGAATACGGAGGCTGCGGCATTATTAGAGAGTGGTTTTTGGCCGAAAATTGGCTCACAAGCAACGATGTGTGAGCACGGGCTCTCTCATAGCGCAAATGCCAGAGAAGTCATAAAACAAACAAAAAACATTAATGCTCATACAATTATTGTTTTTAGTTCAAGTTAAAAGGTATCTCTGCGTGTAAAACAGAAGTTGTGAGTTCGTTGAATATGTTTTTTAGTTAAACAAAGTGATGTAGTCGCTAATGCGTTGAGCTGTGGAAAATATTTAACTTTTTAATGTTTCGTAGCTTACAACTTCTGACTGCAGCCAGCTGCAGTTGTAATTTTTATTTTAATTTATGTATGGGTCTACAGTGAAAAAAACATGAGCTGCGGAAACTTGCGATAATCTGTAAAAAAAAAAATTATCACGTACAATGAGCAAAAAATCGTTATCTTTTTTTGCTCGTTGTATTTAAACCGACAAACCGATTTGAAAACATTGTTTTACGCGATTATCGGAAATTTTATAACTTTTCGATTGGATTCTGTCTTGACTCTATCTAAAGTTTCTGACTTTTAATATGGCTTAAAATGTAAGTGTATCTACCTTCAATCAAAGAAAATTGTGAGCTAAACCTTCAATTTACATTTCCAGCTTCCATTGGGATGATTGAGCTTTGGTTTCCACGTAATATCCATAAGCCCATGATTCGCCACAAGTTATGGATATGAATGCGTAGGCGCGCTCAATTTTTTTTGCAGATTCTTTGATCCATCTTTTGGCATAGTCAAAAATTTAGTAAACATTCAAAATGGCCGGCCTTGTCAGCACAAGTGAGGGACATCAGTACCAAAGTAACGCCACCAAAAAATTGAAAACCGAATAAACTTAGCCAGCCTAAATTCCAAATTTGCAATACTTTTTGAACAAACCTCATATAGGATGCAATATTTTTAGAGACTGGTCTCGCGCTTTTCTATTTCGCATTAAAAAAGTTTTGCTAAGCCAGACTTATTTTTGTACACCCAGAGGAACGTAGCTCGAATTGGCGAGACTGAAATCGGCTTCAATTTAGATTTTGTTCTTCATCATTTTCTAGAACGAAAACTGGTCAAATTCGAGCAGACAATTGATCTCGACTTCGAACTTTCGTGTAATATTGACAAAAAAAAATGATAATGTATATAAAAACAATGTTAAAAACACCTCAAATATTAATAAAAAAAACTTTTTCTGATGAGAGAATTTGGTTATTCTCGAAACAGCGATCGTTGTACGGACATACCCAATTGCTATTCCAAAATGTTGTAATTAATATCTGTTGGCTTGTGTTGGTTATAAAAAGGCTTATAATCAACCAAAAAAGACCTTGAGCTAGCCAGTTGTAACATTGACTTTTTCAGTAATCTTAAAATTTATTACAGCTGGGAAAAAGTAGGTGGTGTGTAGTGTTGGTCGATGGTAGTGTCTCCTCTCACCCACACACTCACTATATCAGGATATTCTATTTAAATCCGAGAAGATTTATGCTTGAAATCGATACTTTTGTACGCTAACAACCAAGAAGATCTCAACTTGATATGAAGCCGACTTAATTTAAATCCAAGAATTTCAATCACAAAAATTCATGGATCCAAGAATATTCCGTTTTGCCATACTTTTAACATCAAAACTGCTTGATATCAGGCACGATCGGCTTGGTTTTTTCTCTGAGTGTACCGGTACAATTGAAAGGTCCTTTTCGGTCATTTCGGTGCCAAAAATATCGGTACTCGGATACCGGTAAACAAAAAATTAAAAGTATTCCGGTTCTGGAACTGAGTCTTAATCGGTTCTTTTTGGTATACGGTTCTAGTTATGGTACCTGTTTGATTCCTTTAAGTACTTTAGTTAGACTGGAATGAAACCGTCTTTTTTTACCGACAATTTCTAGCAGCAATTTTGCTCTTATGGGAGTCGAAATGGATGAGAGCGAGATAGATAGCTGTTGAATTCAGGCTGACGGTTTATATACCTTGCCTTTAGTATATCTCTAAGCGTGTCTTTTAAATTCGATACACATGTATGTTACAATGAAAAAATTTTGAAAAATTCAATTTAAATAAAGACTACTACTACTAGATAGCTGTTGAATTCGCCGCACAATATATTGCTACTGCAGGCAGAACAGCCGGCAGAATTGTTTTGGATAGATACAATATTGTCGCTAGACAGGAATATGCTGTGGTGGCTATTTTTAATTCCTTATTTAGCTACATAAACTTAGTTTATTCATCTTGCAATTAAAATATTTATTTATTTCAATGATAAAATTTCAGTTTTTCATTATGTTAATTTTCATTATATTAATTTTCTTCAAAGTTACATCTGGCTAGCTCGAGGTCTATGGTTGAGTATAAATCTTTATAGCCAACACAAATCAACAGATATTAATTACAACATTTTGGAATAGCAATTGGGTATGTCCGTACAACGATGGCTGTTTCAAGAATAGCCAAATTCTCTCATCAGCGGACTTGTTTTGCTGTTCACACTTCAAACAACCATCTAGTTAGTAATTAAGCCTTTTTTAATTGGCGAATAAAGACACAGGAATTCGTAATGTTGTGAATTCGCAGCCCGAATTTCGGCTATGATTTTTTGTTTGAAGGTGTTTGTTTACCAATTTGTTATAATTAATTCTGTTGCTAATGGCTGCTGCTAGGTGGTTGGGCTATCCGTCCAATGATCCTCCTTAGCAGGGCCACGAGTTTTTTGCTTGTTTTATAATAGGGAAACCGTTTTTATACCCTTGCAAAGGGTATTATAATTCTGCCCAGAAGTTTGCAACGCATAGAAATATTAATTTCCGACCCCATAAACTATATATATTCTTGATCAGGGCGACGAGCTGAGTCGATTGAGCTTTGTCCGTCCGTCTGTCTGTCCGTCTGTTTCTACGCAAACTAGTCTCTCAGTTTTAGAGCTATCGAGCTAAAGTTTTGCACAGAGTCTTCTTTTTACTGCACGCTACTAATATGTCGGAACCGACCGGATCGGATGACTATATCTTATAGCTGCCATAGGAACCATCGGTCAAAAAATGGGTCTTAGTGAGAAAAACTTTTTTGTTTTCAATGTTCGCGTCCTCAAACTCGGAAATTACTAATATTATCTGCTTTCAAACAGATTTACAAATTTTGGTCAAGATCGGATGACTATATCTTATAGCTGCCATAGGAACAATAGGTCGGAAAATGGGTCTTAGTAAGAAAAACTTTGTTTTCAATGCTAGCGTCATAAAACTCGGCGATAATTAATATTATATGCTTTCAAACAGATTTGCAAATTTTTGTCAAAATTGGATGACTATATCTTATAGCTGCCATAGGACCGATCGGTTGGAAAATGGATCTTAGTGAAAAAAACTTTTTGTTTTAAATTTTATCTTTCTTAAACTCCGCGATTGTTAATTTGATATGTTTTCAAAAACATTCGTGAAATTTGGGCGAAATCAGATGTTTACCTGTATGAAAATGGGTTTTAGTTAAAAAATTTTTCGATTTTTATGTAAGCGTTCTTAAACTCTGACATTTCAAAAACAGCATTTGCAAGGGTATAAAAACAGACGAAGCTAGCTTGGCCTTCTCGTTTTGGTTTTTCTTACAAACATTATGGCGTACTGACCATTATTTATATGTATATGGGGTTTACTGACCTGTTTTTAATTTTAGTCAAAGTTACATCTGGCTAGCTCGAGGTCTATATATATTAATTTTCTATCAAAAATATAAATTTTTCCTTTGTAAAAAGCAAGTTGATTAAGACTCACGCAATTCATAGGTTGCGCTTCTAGCCAAGCCACAACGGACGTGGTTAAATAAGGATGTGCTTCCTTCTATGCGCCTAAAACATTTGACCTGATTACCCTCTGCAAAGTATAAAAATGCAAAGCAGCGGTTAAAAAGCAGCCTTACTTTGCTTTAAGTACTGATATGCATGCACTAAAATCAAACCACCAAATGTGGCACGTCAAGCATCGCCAGCTGCTACATTCGGCATGTTTTGTTTCACATAAAACCAAGATTTTCGAACTAACATTCGTTGACACTGAAATTTTTGTTAGATCAATATTAATACTTTTGCGTATAAAATAAATATTCTTAGTATTAAACTAAAACCCAAAATATAAAATTGTTACTCTCTAGGTATGTATTTATAGGCGTATCAAAATGATATTGCTACAGGGTGGTCCATCTAGTGTTTGGAATTTGATCTATTCATTATTTGACTTTAAAAACGTCAAATGTCATTCGGAAAGCGACAAATATTTAGTAAAAACTTAGACATTTACGAAATGGGTCGCTATACGCTTGAAGAAAGTTGGGAAATATTTAAAATTTATTTCCAAAGTGATGAGTCCTCGATTCAAACTGTGCGAAATTTGAAAAAAACATTTAGTTTCAATTTGTGGATCAATTCGTGAAGCGAGTTCGTGAAACTGGAATGTTGGTGGATAAACCAACCCGTGTACGTACTCGTCCGGTGCGCTTGACCGAAACATTGCTGCGGTTGCCGAAAATGTGCGTGAACAACCTTCGACGTCAATTCGCCATCGATCTCAACAATTGGACATTTCGCGCTCTTGTTTGATGCGAGTTTTGCATAAATACCTTGCCATGAATCGTCTACAGTTCGCAAATTCTGCGGAAGATCGTTTGGCCGAAGATGTTGAATTTGACCGAAAAATCATTTTTTCGGAGCACATTTCCACCTCGGTGGTTATGTTAATAAACAAAATTGTCGCATCTGGGGCACAGAAAATCCGCAGATCGTCGTAGAGAAGCCAATGCACCCACCACGTGTCACTGTTTGGTGCGGATTTTGGTCTCGAGGCATCATTGGTCCATTTGTCTTTGAAAATGAAGAAGGAGCCACAGTGATCGTGAATGTTGAGCGCTACCGCGCAATGTCAAGTGATTGTTTCTTCGAGGAAATTGAAGCGGAAGACTTGGACGATATTTGGTTTCAACAAGACGGCGCTACGTGCCACACAGCGCACGCCACAATCGAACTTCTGCGCCCATTTCTCCAGCAAATATGGAGAAGAAGATGTGATCTGACACCGTTAGACTATTATCTTTAGGGAGCGGTCAAAGACAAATGTTATGCAAACAGTCCTGAAACAATTGATGAGTTGAAGAACGAGATTCGAGTGCGAGTAATTTGACCGAAATTGTTTTTCATAAATAAATGACATGAAACAACCTTTCCAATAAATGTTCAACCTTTGAAAAATATCGAGTCTTTTTTTTTGCAAAATTAAATTCCTATTTTTAAATGGACCACCCAAAATATACAAATTTTGTTAGGTGCAGACAGCGTGGCTATTTCTACTTGGCTGTCGATGCTGTCAATAATATATATACTCTCTAGGATCGGAAATGCTGCCTTCTGGCTGTTACATAAATTTATTGCCTGTGGATCCTTTGGAACCGAGAATAAAAAGGTTAAAAACGTCAATATGAAGTACGTAAGCTTATTGTTTTTTTAATGTATTTTCCGCCTGATTGCGACCAATGCAACAACATGTCAACTCATCCGTTTGCTTTCATCAGAGTTGCATGCGTCATAATATTATTACGTATACGCAATATAGTTCAGCTTACAAATAGTCAGTCCCATTAATGTGCCTGAGCGAACGTTGCCACAATACAACGTGCCACCGCCTGTCATTGCCAGCCATTCGGTTGGGGAACTGGAGTTATGCTGCTTAAATGTTGCTGTTGCTACTGCTGCTGATGTTGCTGATGAGTTTAGAATGCGTTGCTGCTGCAGTTGAAGCCCCGGCATTGTGTGTATGAATACTTTCTTGTCAGTGGAGCAGAAGTAAGAGCCCAGATATGATCCCCCGCACCCGCTTTCCCACAAATCTGCAGTCACGCGTGCCCTGTGTCTGAGTTTGGGGCAGGGCAATGCCTTAGCCGCTTTGCTGGTTCGTTGGACGCATTTCTCATTTTCGTGTCCATTTTACCAAATCCTTGCTAGTCACAGTCACATCCAGACCCATATGAATGTATTTGTCAACGACAAAGCAAGAGCAGAAGCAGAGGCAACAACAACGACGAGCATCATGACAAACAAAACAACCAAATTAAAAAAATAAAAGTACAAGCTGGGAAATATCTTGAGGGTGTACTTAGTGCTTGATTTTTGTAGTGGGCTGCTGGCTTTTGTGTCCGGATCCCTGGGGTGGGTAGCGCTTAAGCGGATAGCCACCAGTTGTCCCCCATGTGGAGGCTCTTTGGTATTTTGAATTTGCAGTTTCTCATTGCATTCGTTGCTGCACCGTTTGTGGGCGGAGTTGTTGTTTTTGCCGTTATTAGTGCATTTGCTGCTGTTGTTGCTGTAGTTTGGAGCTGCTGCCTCGCTGGAACGAGCATAATAGTTTTGAAAGCTTCCTCCTGGGGCATTCCACTATATGAGACTGAGACGGTGTCTTTATTTCCCAGGACAATCTTTCGCCCCAAGTGTTTGTACACTTGTGCTCCACCACCCACCCACCCCACCACTCTGTGTGTGGTTCGGCGTTTCTCTATTTTTGTGTGCCTGCGTGTGTATGAACAGTTGTATTTGGACAACTGAGGACAAAAGTTTCCTTGGCTTTACAGCGTCAACAAGCAAATACAAGCAGAAGGAGGAGCACAGAGGCAAGCTGGCAGGTGCAGGTAGGCGGGCAACCGAAGTACGCACCACCGACAACGCCAACAACAGCGGCAAGTTGTTGATTTTGATATTCGAATGCAAAAGTTCTGCATGCAAAAGTATGTTTGGGTGCCATGTTAGAGCAGCGCTTTGGGGAGCAACAGCATCTGTAAGTGCAGCGCAACGATGTTGCATGCCATGGTTACGTTAGGTCGCATTCCACCTAAGCTGCAATTTAATTTAAAAATTGCATGCACCATCGGTATATAGCCAGCTGATAACAGCCGGCAATGGGTGAACGAAAGGAAATTGGTGGGTAAAATAAATCGGAAGCTATTGAAGTAAGTGGGAAACCAATATTCATTTGCAGCAGGCAGGAAGAATCAATGACAAGGAAGTGAGGATATTCTTATTGCTTAGGAATTTCCCCAAGAAGTAATAACTTGATTTTACCAATTACCAAACTACACGCTTCTTAAAATTTACTCTGCACACAAATTCAATGGAAAGGATTATCATTCCCACAACTGCAGTTGATTACCAACAACAATAATTCATTTTGCAACTCGCCAGCTATTGCATCGCAGAGTCCCGCCGCTTGTATTTTCTGATTGCTTTTCAAGAGGTCGGTCAATTGGCTGCACATCGCTGGCTTAAAGCATAATCATTGAAGTACCATAAGGAGGATTACAGCTTATGCTTAATCTTTATATACTCTGTACCACAGGTACACAGAGTATATTAAGTTTGTGCAAAAGTATGTAACAGGGAGAAGGAATCAGTCAGTAGTCGATATAGCCATGCCCGTCTGTCTGACTGTCCGTCTGTATGAACGCACAGATCTCAGAGATGGTAGGAGATATGGGTTTGACATTTATGGAACATATATGTACTTCTTATAGTTGCAGGCAGATCAAGTTTATTTTCAATTTTTGCCACGCCTTCTCCCGCCCCCTCAATTTGGAAAAAACATTATATCTCCCACAGTTTTGAAGACAGATGGTTCGTACCTTCTAAAGATAGTTAGTAATTGGCATTATTAATCGATCTGCCAAAGGTATAATAAAGATCGGATAAACAATACTCAAGTTATGATCGAAAGTCAGTTCCAATCAAAGGTCAGTTTTGAAATGGATACAGTAGTGGCGCCATCTGTTTGTCAGTTTTGAAAAGGTTCACCGTAGTGGTGCCATCTATTGGTCAGTTTTGAAAATCAAGTAGTGGTGCCATCTATTGGTCAACTTATGACCAAAAGAAAGTTCGCTGCCGCAGCGCAGCTGCAGCGCTACTACTGCAGGTACTGAGTATATTACAGTCGGGCTTGACCGACTTTCTTACTTGTTTTAAGTTCTAATTGCAAAGATTTAAAACTTGTTGTTTTCCGCATAGGAATAGCTGCATGTTAGGGTCCAGCATTCAAAGATCACTAGCACTATATAATGCCCAAGAATGGGAGAGCATAGTAAGCGATTTTTTTCAGTAAGTAAGGATTCGCAAGTTGTATTGGCGCAGTTGATGGTACAACAAAAGAAAGTTGTTCACAAATAGTTTTAGGCAAACATTCCAAAATTCGGCCAAAGAAGAATCCACATATTCAGAATTGATGTTCTCTGCAGCGGATGTCCAGAAAAGATATATTTGTTGATTATTCTTATATTCAACTGATGATGAGTCCCAGACAAGTAAATTAAAACTAGCTGTTACGTACATTGAGTGTGACCCTGGCATTTCAAAATACCAACAAAATTAGCCAAAATACTAGATTTTTTAAATTTTTTCGCGTTTTAGGGTTTTTATTTTTGATAACTTTTTAAAGTATGCGGCGAATTGGTCGGTTTCGCTCAACAATAAGTTGTGTCAAGAAATTGAATGTGTCATCCCAGCCTAAACGTACTAGAATTTTTATACCCGTTACTCGAAGAGTAAAAAGGGTGCAAATGTATGTAACAGGCAGACGGAACCATTTCCGACAATAGAAGGTATATATATTCTTGATCAGCATCAACAGCAGAGTCGCTACAGTCATGTCCGTCTGTCAAGACTAGCTAGAGTAACCAAATTTGAAATGTAGTCTCCTATTGTCTGCACGCAGGTCAAGTTTATTTCAAATTTTTGGCACTCCCACCCCCGCGACCACAATAAAAAATGTTGACTAACTCCCACTCTCACTCTAACTCTCAAATTTAAAACTTACATTTATATTCGCAACATCTATAAGCTCTGAAATTTTCATCAAGATCGGATGATAAATAGCCGAGTTAAGAAAATGTTGTATACACTTCGGCTGTCCCACCTCAGGCACACAGGAAGGCTTTTAAACATTTATTTCCATGAGTAACGGGTATATAAAAGACTTCATTAGCCAAGTCAGCCTTCTGTTTCGATGCATTCCAACTTGGAAGTTAGAGCCGACTTTAATTTACGCTTTCGGTTTTTTTCAGAATGAACATTTCCAGTGGAATCACCAAATTTTGAAATATACAATGTACATATTTGAGTCAGTGGAACTAGGCTATTTGACGGGATATACAAGATGAAGCAAACTTCACAAAGTTTTCTCAGTAGGCGGGCGATACAAGTGTAATTCTTTACATTGTGTTTAACAAATCTAGTAGAATTCCCTTGATTATCAATCTCACTATGAAAGCTTCGTGAAGTTTGCTTCATCGTGTAAGTTCCGACTTTTCTTTTTCACAGTTTTTCTTTGACAATGCTCGTCTCGCTCCACCCATTGAGCATTCCTATGGGTAATATAATTTCCGGTTTGTTTTGTTGTTTCTCCAAGCCGAGCGTTTCTCGTTCTACGAAATGGTCCTAACCACAGAATCCGAACGAAAATGTTTAAGCTACTTTCCCTACAGCTGGCGCCAATAGCTGGCGAAGGTGGCCAATTGTTTAAATCAATTTTACGAACAACTTTTTCTACTCAAAGATACGCAGAGTTTAATGAATTTGTGCAAATTTATGGAACATTTACAAGGAAGCATCTCTGACCCTATGGATTATATATATTTTTCACAAAGTAAGAAGGTATTGCTATTCTTTGTTCTTGATCAGCATCAAGAATAAGAACAAACAGACCTTAGAGATGGTAAGAGCCAGTGGTTTGTCATAAATGGAACACAAACTCCTTATACCTGCAGATCAAGTTTATTTTAATTTTTCCCACACCCCCTCTCCCATCTGCCACAGTTTTGTAGATTGATGGTTCGTATTTTCTAGACACATTTAGTAATCAGCGCTGTTTATTGACTCGCCAAAGGATTGGTAAAATGAAAGGTAGTCAGGTTATGAGCAAACTAAATTTCGATGCAGCAGGATTCTAAGCAAACTCTATACACAGTTACTGAGTATAATACAGTCGTGCTTGACAGACTTTCTCACTTGTTTTATTAGATGTTCAGATAGGATCTTGTACACTAGGCAAACAACCTGCCCGCTGCACCCACAACCGGGCACAAACCTACAATACATTGTTAAATAACTTTCATAATTAAATTCAATCATCTACTGTCTTAATAAGTAGCTTAGGCAGCCACCCATATTATTAGTGCCCTGTCATATGTTAACACTGCGTTAAACAATCTATCAATACAATACTAATCCCTTGAAACCAAATGCATTGATGCGTCAAATTGCTTAGTTTAATTAAAATCACAAGGCACAGTCTTATCTACATTTACAGGCGTTTCCATTATGTCGAACGTGACCCTCGAACGCATTTAAAGTGAGAAAAGACAAAATAAATACCTTTTAGTGAGCCCTTTAATTGGTATTAAACTCGATTTTGGGCAAATTCAAGAAAATTTAAAAAAACCAAGAAATTTGCACGGGTAAAAACAAGGCCATTCGAACATGGATTTCAGCGAATCCAGAGGCAACTTTCCAATGTGACTAATTTTAAATTGTTTGGCCTTGAAGACTCTTAAAAATGGTTTTGAATTTACACTGAAAGGATTTTTACTTTTTTTAAAATTTAATTTTATGCACTGTCGCACGGGACATTATTTTCCATCATGATAATTATTGTTTGTGTTGCTCTTTTTACGAAATTATATATAAACAAGCTTAGTGCAAATAACCGCAACCAACAAACTCAACCATAATATGTAGAATGCATTAACTATTGTGTTTGTAGTTTGTTTGTAAGGGCTGTCTAACAAATGTGAATTTGTCTAGAATTCCAAATCTTAAAACATCAAAATATTTCCCAATAAAAAACAAAAAAGAAAGTCGGTCAAGCCCGACTATAACATACTCTGTACCCTTAACGTCGCAGCTCGCATTGGCTCACGAGTTATACGCGCTCATCTCTAAGTTTCACTCTCTCTCACTAAGATTGCCGTTCAATAGAATGCTGTGGTGGTGGGTGGGGGGGTTTGGGGTGTTTACTGGCCGTTTTTTGCTCATAACTTGAGTATCGTTCATCCGATCTTTATCATTCCTTGAGCAAATCGATAAATAATTTCTTCTTTTTCTTTTACAAGGTATCTCTAGAAGGTACGAACGATCTATCTTCAAAACTGTAGGAGATATGACGTTTTTTCCAAATTGCGGGGGCGGGAGGGGGCGTGGCAAAAATTGAAAATAAACTTGATCTGCCTGCAAGTATAAGAAATATATGCCCCATACATGTCAAACCTCTATCTCTTACCATCTCTGAGATCTCTTCGTTCATACGGACGGACGGACGGACGCACAGACAGACAGACGGACATGGCTATATCGAATCGGCTGTTGATGCTAATCAAGAATATATATACTTTATAGGGTGGGAAACGATTCCTTCTCCCTGTTACATACTTTTGCACAAACTTAATATACTCTATGTACCTTCGGTACAGAGTATAATAAAACGAGAAAGCAAAGCTAACTTTGTCTGTGCCGTAGTTTTAATACACTTGAAAAAGTTCGCTTCGACGGTTATCGATTTCGACCAAACTTCGCAGATCAGCTTAAAAACATATAATATTAACAATGACCGAATTTAAGAGCGCTAAAATGGAAAACAAAAAAGTTTTTCTCGCTAAAACTGATTTTCCAACCGAACATTTCTATGGCAGCTACAAGAAGTAGTCATCCGAACCGGTCGATTCCGACATTAAGCATACAGCATAGCATTGTGCAGAAAAAGAAGACTCTGTGCAAAATTTCAGCTCGATAGCTTCAAAACTGAGGGACTAGTTCGCGTAGAACAGACAGACAAACAGACGGACGAACAAAGCTTAATTGACTCAGCTCGTCATGCTGATCATGCATTTATATTTATACCTTATGTGGTCGGAGATGATCTATGCGTTGCGCACTTCTGGGCAAAATTATAATACACTTTTCACTTTACACTTTTCAAGTTTGTGCTAAAGTACTTAACAGCCAGAAGGAATCATCTCCGACCCTGTAAAGTATATATATTCTTGATCAGCATCAACAGCCGAGTCGATATAGCCATGTCCATCTGTCCGTCTGTCTGTCTGTCCGTCCGTATGAACAAACAGATCTCAGAAATGGTAAGAGATAGAGGTTTAACATGTATGGGACATATATTTCTTATACTTGCAGGCAGATCAAGTTTTTTTTCAATTTTTGCCACGCACCCTCCCGCCCCCACGATTTTGAAAAAACGTCATATAAAAATGGTTTTTATGTTTGACAGCTTTAATATTTCAATTGGCTTCCATTGGCATTCTCAATCTCTTTCCATTCACTATCCATATACAATATTCACCGTCTGAGACATTTTCATCATCTGAGCACGATAGGCAATCCCCAGACACATAACTTTTATCGTTATTGCTGTTGTTGTCTTTAGGCTGGCCCTTTGAAGGGGCCACACATAGACCTTACTGTCTTTAGTGAGGCCGGGTGGTTTACACACTTCCCATTCAAAATTACCTCAAACTTTTTTTCCTTCAATGTGCTCGATGCTTCGGTATTAATGCTCCGCGCCAACTTTACTTCGCCCCAGAAAACCATTTTTCTAGAAATAATTTCTCTATATAAGATATTTTTTCTGAATTCTGTCTCAAAAATAGCAATTATTTCTAAATTTAAGGGCAATTTCAACCCTTGACTAATTTTTTAGAAAAATCATTTTCTGAGTGTAGTTTTATATTGTAGTTTAAAATATCTACAAAACAAGAATTAAGTGTTAATGTTGACCCTACACAAAATTAGTATACCAAGAACATAAATTTAGTAACAATGTTTCCATGAAATACAAAAGTTTGATATTTTTAAACATTTTCAAAATTTCGGTTCTTTTTTGTGCTTGTCAAAAGAAGCGTTTACCAGGCCTGGTTAAGAGCTACAAAAATGCTGAAGACAGAAAAGTAAAATTCCAAATAGTTTATAAGAAAAAGACTTGATTAAAAAACAAATGTTAAAAAAAAACAGTTAACTTAAGGTAACTATTACAAAAAAACCCTCTCCAATCTTACCAAACCCAGACAGGTTTTTTTTTCTTCCTTTCAAATTTTGTTGGTCTCGTTGGTATCAAAATTTTTTTGTTGAAAAGTGTTCCACAGTGTTTAATGGTTTATAAAGGGAAGTCTTCAATTGAGTTTTGAGGCCAGTCCTGAAGGGAGCCGCTGGAGGTTGGATGCCCATCTAGAGCAGACCTACCTACATTCAATAGGAGCGTGAAAAAAAGTCCGTCCTGCCCTACTTCGATATAGTAGTTACATAAAAGCCTTTCCTTAAATCAATTTATTCAATTCAATTCAATTCAAAAATAAACAAACAAAATAATAAAAACAAGGGTATAAAAACCATTAAGTTAGCTATATATTATTTGATCTCTCTGCCCACAAGAAAATTGGTGGGTAAATTAAATAAATATTATGGGTTAGAAATGCGCCAACCCGCAAAGTCGGTAGAATTAACCAAATTTTACGGTAACCATCTCGTAAACCTTTATTGAAAGAGAACTATTGCTATAGTAAATCTATCTGCAAATATCGTTTAGAAATGCACTAATCCACAATATTAGTAATGTTTACCGATGTTTACAGTAAGTAAATTTTCTTACTGTGTTCACAGTAATTACCATACCAATAGAATATTGACAGCTGTTACTCAACTGAAGAATAGGGTTACTATTATAGCTGTCAAGTTACCATACTACTTGAGTTCATCATCATCCCAGAGCAGAAAAGGGAACTCCTACTACCACCACACACCAATTTTGTTTCTGAAAAACAACGAACAAAATAAATTTTTATTTTATTAAAAATTTTTTTTTTCATTTTCTGGGGGATTCGAGCTTGGGGCCCTTGGACTGAACAAGATTCCAACATGATGGAGGGACGTACCCGGCGTGCGTTAATAGCAGCGCCTCTAAGATATTTCTTGTATTCAATCTGCCTGAACCATAGCTCGTAAATAACTCACAAACCAATTTTCAGTTCGCGTAGCTTACGTCACTGAAAAAAGGAACAAAAAAAAAACGCTCGGACTCGTGCTTCCCTTAATCGAATGTGTGCTGCAATCGCGCTCACTGTTAAGTGGCTGTTGTTGAACACACAGCATTGATCGGGCTGCCTGCAACCGAATAACATGCCCAGGTCAGACAATCGGTCATAAGCTGTGTGTTTTTCGAAGACCGAAATGCAAAATGTTCTTTTCAAACGGTTGTGTGCACTAGAACTAAGTTTAAGCAGAGAGAGAGAGAGAGAAAGTCAGAGCGTATAGTTTATCGCATAAATTCATATTGTTAGCCGAGCAATACATACGAAGAAGAACTTTTGAATGCGTGAATTTTGCCAAAAGGTCCCAGCCCGACCTGAGAGGAAAAAATAAACAAAAGAATGTGTTTCTCTCCTCTCACAACCAAATAGAAGCAGTAACCGCTGTTAAAGGTTGTTTTAGTGCCTTTCTATGTGCCGGGCGAAAAGTGTTATTTACTGACATAGACAAACGGGGGACCGATTTTTGATATCTGGCCTAAACACATGCACGAAAACTTTCTTGATTGTCGCATTAATGACACCACTTGTAATTCTCAAGTTCAAATTCCGTTCAATCTACTTCTACTCTACAAATAAAACAGTTTGTCCTGACTGACTGACTGACTGACTGATTTACTGATTGGCAATCAACGCAGAGCGCAAACGGTACGAGAGAAGGCTGAAATTGGGGCAGGAGTTTCCTTTAGTGGTGAAAGTGCGTGCTAAGACGGGGTTTTGGAAAATTCCAACCGGAAAAGCGTCGGAAAAGTTTGTATGGGAAAATTTTATTTTTTCATCCGATTGAATTGAAATTTGGTTTGTAAGCAAAGTACACGAAATAATTCGACACGTGTTTTCCTGATTTCGGAAAATTCGCCCAGGAGGAAAATGGCCGGAAAATTCTGCATGCAAAAAACTATTTTTCATTCGATTGAGTTGAAACTCGGTTTGTAAGGATAGAATTCGAAATAATTTGAAATGTGATTTTCCAATGTCGGAAAATCCGCCCCCCAGTCGGGAACTTTTCCGGAAAATTCTGTAGGCAAACAATTATTTTTCATCCGATTGGCTTGAAACTCGGTTTGTAAGGATAGAATACGGAATAATTTGAAATGTAACTTTTCAATGTCGGAAAATTGCCGGAAAATTCTGTAGGCAAACAATTATTTTTCATCCGATTGAGTTAAAACTCGGTTTGTAAGGATAGAAGTTGGTCTCTGGTGCTGCTCCATGTAGGATCCATTGTAAAGAGAACAAAACTCCATCTAAATTTTTCTTACGAACCTCAAGTTTATTGAGCATGCAAAGACTCAGGTAGTTATTTCACATCATAAAAGTACATTATAATTAAAGTGTTCATTTGGCCAGTTGCGAATTGGAAACAGAAGACACAAAATTGGTTGATACACACGAATATGCATTATTGGGAGCGTCGATATAATAACTCAGCTGATACCAATCGTCACAGAAACTGATACACCAATTCAGTTGCATTCGTTCCACCGTCCAGAACAGAAAGAATCAACTGTAAGGATTGCAGGCTGCGCTGGGTCGCGTCTGCCCGTCTACCAGTTGGTCTGTTGTTAACTGTTTGTTTGGCCTGCTTGGTCTAGGTGCTTGTACATTTTTGTTTATCTTTAAACTCGTTTGGCTCTCAAGACTTTTAGCGCCCATGCTTGCTCCCCAGTGGGCGACTTGGAGTTACACTTCAACTTTCAGCCGCAGCCTGGCAAAGCCGGCTGCTGCTGCTGCTGGTAGTTCGGGGGAGTCAGGGAGCGTAAAGCGAGCTACTTCACAGCGACTTTTATGGTCATCCAAAAAGTATGACAACTCAGGCTATTGCTCTTGTTGTCCTGATGCCACGACCCACAACGCACACAATGGCCGGCACACAGACACACACATACGGCATTATATGAACTCGTAGCACCGTACTTATTTATATACTTATAGTTTACGGCGCTGCGGGACATATTGTGCTCGAATATATATTTTTGTTCTAATGAAAAAGTTATGACCATCAAATAAAGTATGCTGCTTGGCAGCAACAAAAAAGCAGCAGCTCAAAAGTGAAGCTGGAGCAGCACTGTTAAGTGACCGACCGTAAGACCTGCAATCGTCGTTCGTTGTTCTCCTTGTTTGGTCGTTGGTGACCTCGTCGACAGTTGACTCTATTGTGCTTCCTGTTTATGCTGCGCATTCTTGGTTCTCCCCCTGCCCATCCCTGTGTTGTTGCTGTTATCTTTTGTCCTGTGCTGGCTATTGCTTTTCCACGTCTTGTTGTTGGGCCTTGTGGTTGTTGCCGTTATTATTTCTCATTCGTGGTACGTTTAATTCAGTTTTCATATCCATGTATGCATGTATGTTTGTGAAACCTTTTTGCCCACTGGGCGTATACTTTATCATACAATATTGTTTCGTTTTTATTACATGTCACTCAGACGTGGACGCCATCGTCGACATCCCTTTGTGGTTCCATGTAGCTGGGTGTGAGGCTGAGCGTGTTAAGTGCGTTCTTTGGTTTTATATGAATACTTTTTTACAGTTTTTATGCACTCAACATTGAAAATTTGTTCGTCAAGAGTTTTAGTTGCCACGTGCCGCTTCTGTTGTGTTTGCCTTGTTCCAATTTGCAATTTTGAAGAACACCGCCAAAGTTGTGCCACCGACTAGGACTAGTTTGCACTAAGAAAAAGATTTCTTTCAAAATTTAGGTTCCAAATTTTAAATGTGACATTAGTCGTACATGCAACATATTATTATCAACCGACTTGTAATGAGAATTTTGTTCTCAGATTTGGAAATATTTGGAAATGCTGACAGAACTCTTGATTTTTTCCAAGTGTGCCAACTACGCAGTCTAGAAGCTTGTTTGTAAATGTATATTTTTAACGAGCATTACCATAAAATTACATATGCAAATACAACATATTTCGAGCTGAGCGGAAAAACCAGGCAACGGCACACACCCAGCCAAGCCGGGCCAGGCCAAAGATTTAGCTATTTGTCTGCTTTGCTCTGCTCTGCATACGCAATCTTCAGGCTGAGCACGTAATACGTGACAATTACTACATTTTAGGTAAAACATGCTCATTAAATCATTTAAGCTTAATACGGGCAAAGGCAAAAGCAACGGCAACGCTCGAATGTGTGCCAAGCCTTTTGTTTTGTGGCTGCTGCGAATGCTACCTGGGCGCATATAAGTTGCCGTATTCACACAGCATTCACCTGCTTTAGGCCAAACCATTAGGAGACAGTGTAGGCCAACCAACTTGTCTATATGAACAATGGCCCGGCTGCACGGATGGCTGGCAGGCAAAAGTGAGCAGCAGTAAAGGATTTGACGACGGAGCACGTTGACGATGACGAGGATAAGGCATAGAACAAAGGCACTGATGAGTGGAGCCACTACAACTACACGCAACTACAGGCCACAACAGCATCGGTAGCTCGGAGGGACTGTTCGCCATAACAAAGCCAACGGGCGGGCTGGCAAATGAACATGCCAGCCAGGTCGCCAGCCAACCAGCCAGCCAGGCAGCTAGACAACCAGGAAGTGTAACATCAGCGCTGGCATCCTGTAGTGTCCTTTTGCCGCACTTTGCATGACGTTTAGCTTGCCCAAGTGCTGTCCGCTCCTCCGCTTGAGAGCGTCGTCTCCCCACATTACTTATTATGATTACTATTTAATGCAGCCAGAACAGCGGCAGCAACAGTTTTCCATTTTACCAGCCTAGGCTAGAGATGGGCACGCGACAGGCACAGCAGGAGCAGCACTCAAACTATTTGGCCAATTATGCTCACGATGTGTTTCCCGCTCTGCCAACCATATAATTTGTGGGCTTGAATTCGATTAGCATTGGGTTCTTAAGTGGAAATGTCTGTTCGTTTTCGTTGGCAGCGTCCTTAAACTCGAAACTTTTTTAATCTAATTCGCAACCAAATGATACTGCCGCATTTGATCAAAAGGAAATGAATCGTAGGTGGGGATTGATGAGAATTCAAATTGATTTTGGTGGGAAAAGTTTTGTAGGCTTCTGCAGCTATCAGTTTTATTTCGATTTTAATTTATTCTGGGAAATGTCTTCAAAATCGAATTGATCGCACAGAGATGCGATCTCACAGCAAATGGTGAGAGTGAAAATCCACTCGAATCAGTTTAATTTTTATACAATTTAATGTATTTGTGCTGATATTAAGCCTGAAATGTGCTCATAGACGATTTTCTATTTAACTTAAGCCTTTAATGCACATTTCATTACAAGTTTTCATACTGCAATCCTCTTTTCAGATCACATGTATATACAAAATTAAGCGAGAGCGACAAACCGAATTAGTTAAATAAATATCTTAGACACCTGATAGCAAACGTTTGTTGTCGCTCAATGGGATTTCAGAAAACTGTCAAAAATCAAGAACTACGAATTGAAGAATTGTCGAGAAGGTACAAGGTTCAAGTCGATATTAAATATCAAGCTCAAATTCATCTCGAGCACGCTTAAAGAGAAATGGGTTTGAGGTTGCATTGGGTTCCATTGCACAAGTCAACAAAGTTAGACTTTTTTTTAGTTTGTCAAAGGAGTGGTGGTGATTCTTGATAAATTTTGTGTGCCGAACACAAATCTGTTTTAGGAAATAGTTCATCACTTCTGGATTTTTGGTAATTTGAGTCTGAAATTGCTTAAAAAGTAAATTTTTGACCCTATTTAGGAGCGTTTTATGGGGAACCAAAACCTTTTTTTAACTAAATTCGACAAGAACACTAGCTTTATGTGAACTAAAGTATTAGGACATCACTATTCATAACTGAACATTTGACCCTCGCACTCAAGTAAGTAAAACAAGAAAAAAAATTATGATTTTCATCATAACGCTTCTTGTTTTAGTAACGTTATGATGAAAATCATAACTTATTGACCTAGAGCCTGCTAAAAAGTTCTAAGATTAATAATCCAAAGGTCACTAAAACAGTCACATTGTGGAAAAATTAAATTCTGAGATATATCTAAATCATTTTATTCCTGTGTAATAAAACGAATCAGAATTCAACACAAAATGAATGGTTTCACATTTAAAGTAAAATTATATAGACTATTTCATATTTCGTATTTTTTACGTGGTTAACATATAAGAAGTTATGTTTACATTATATACTCATATATATTATATTAAATATTATTAGTTTTTCGAATTTAACTTTGAATTTTATTCGTTCAGCATTCTTGTGATTTTCTCGCAGTAACATAATTGCATTTAATGCGGTTGAGTCCATACAACTGTTTAGCGGATTCATTATAAATTACGCCAGAGAATAGGCGTTCCACGCTAACCTTTGTAACTGGAACAGAAAGTACGACTTTTGAAATCTCATACAATTCTGGGAACTTTTTGGAGGATTTTGACCACCAGTTAAGAGTGTTTTCATGGTTTCGAACCCGTTTAAGTGAGAGAAAACGTTTTAATGGAAACCACAACACACAATTGACACAATTGAAGTGTTTTTATCACCAATATCATATATGCATTAACTTTGTCGGCGCTTCCAAATGAACTAGTATTAGAACTGCATTCATATTTAAGCAGTGATTGATCAGCAACCGACGAAATTTGTGAATGTGTGTAAAAGATTGATACAAGCATTTTTTTGCTCAGTACTTAGCTTTAAGTTCTATCAAAGACACTACATATATAGATACCGCATCTCATACAAACTTTTTTATTTATTGTTTTTGGGATCCAATGTCAGCTCCCAAGAAAAATCGTTTTTTCTTTTACATGCGTCATCCGTAATATCTATAAATCTTTGCTCTCAGCCAACACTCATTTATTAAAACTTATAGCCAAATTTCAATACATATATTCCTCGTAAAGTCAGCGAGAAGCAAAAATTGGGATCCAATGTCAGTTAAAACGAAAATCGTTTTTTGAATCACATGCGTCATCTATAATATCTATAAATCTTTGGTTATATCTAGGGTCCTAAAATAAAAAAGCAATGTTTTCAAAAAAGGATTTCCCTCGATTTTCTATGAACAAACTTTTTCGCTAGAGAGGACGAATTTTTGGATATTTCCAATTTGCTGTGTATCCAAATGGAATAAAAATCACCTACAACTAGATTTTCGGCTTGAAGTTTAGTTGTGGCAACCTCCGCTGGTTCTAGTATGCGAACAATTTGGCGAACTGAGTCCCACACATTCCGGTGCAGAAGAAAGTCGTCCTCTGCAGCCACAAAACTGGAGCAAATGTTGAAGATGTCTTACGCCAGCAAATATTTTAGCATCCTGTAGGTTGATCTCCAACGCTAGACCAAAACTACGATGCGCTGTGGAAAGGCGAAAAAAAGCCGAAACTGTACCGGTACCAACGTTTCGATATCGTTCCGCTATCGGTTTCATTAATAAAGGTCAAAAAAATATTTGTATGGGTTCCGGTTCCGGTTCCGGTACGTGATTTGAATCGGTTTATTTCGGTTAACGATTCAGGTACCGCTTCCGGTATTAAGCCCTGATCACATGTATTGAATAAGGATTAGTATAATTATAAGCTACAGTTATTTCATAAGTTTTGCCTATGAAAACCAGCAACCAAAACGAATAAGGATCAGTTCCTAACAGTTACGCGATGGCGTTATTAGTTAGGGATTCGGCAATTGTGCGAATACTTCTGCTGAGTAACTAAGCTGTACGAGCGGCTCTTTTACCTAAAAGAATAATTTGCACAATACTGTACCGTTCTTGCCCTTGTTTATACTTCATAGCTGACTTCAATAGCATGCAAAGGTGCCCGGTTGGGTAAAGGTTTTTAAGATAAAAACTTTTTATTAGATGTTCCGAGGCGGGATAGAACACACGACTCCCGCAATAGCAGCCACACACACTACCGCTGCACTACACCTCTCAGACAATGGGCGTCTTCAGCAGAATAATTGATCCCTGATCAGGTATCAGAAAAAGATTATGCATCGAATAGTTTCTGCTGTTGGAGGGAGCAGTATCACTTCAAAGTAGCGTACAATTTCTTTGATACATGCTCCTGTATCATGATATCTCAAAATGGCTAGGATGAAGCCGCATCACTTGAGTTCAGTAGCAAAATTGTTGGAAGTTAATACTTGATCAGGGAGCAAGTTGAGCAATGATACTTGGAATTTTGGGAAATTTGGATACAACCTTCTAAGATACAATTCATCCGACTTAAGTTTCGAAAATAATTTGTCAACTATTTTAAGACATGTGAGGCCGTACATCTCCTGCAATTGCCCACCGATTTCTTAACTATCCATTCATTAGCCTGAATTTCCATTTCAATATTTTCGAAAAGAAATCCTTTTGGACTAAGACCGAATTTCTGACTTAATATATTTGGGACATTAATATAAGGATTTTAAAGCTATTCAAATGCAGATACAATGCAAAACAAATTCTTAAAAAAGAATGAGCAAGTTAACCATCTTCTTTGCATTCTGTGGCAGCGAAAGTGTGTGCAGCACTGCTGCTGCAGTAGCAGTAAAACGCAGCGCTTTCACTGCAACTTGAATTTGATCATCCGATTTTTACAATTTCTTCTGCAGATCGATAAATAATGCTCTATACTAAATATCTGCAGAAGGTACGAACCTACAAAACTGTGGAAGATATGACGATTTTGTCACATTGCGGGGACCTCAAAAATTTAGAATAAACTTGAGCTGTCAGCATGTATAATAAAATTATGTCCAATACGAGTCAAACCTCCATCTTTTACCATCTCTGAGATTTGTTTGTTTATACGGGCGAACAGACGGACATAGCTATATCGACTGCTCATAAAGAATATATATGTATACTTTGTATGGTTGGAGATGCTTCCCTCTGGTTTTTACATATAAGTACATCTGCACAAACTTAATGTACTCTGTGTACCTTTGGTACAGATGGTTCCTGCTCACTATCAAATTGGGCACCGGAATCCTTTAATACAAGGCAACAAAATTTGACTTTTTCCAGTATAGTGAAAGGTTAGTGGTGATTCTAGATGATTGTCGTGTGCTGAACACGAATCTGTTTTTAGAAACGGTCCATCAAGTTGGGATTTATAGAAATTTGAGTTCAAAAATGAGTAAATGCCTTTTTTGACCATTTTTATACGCGTTTTGTGGGGAACCTATACTTCGGTTTTGACTCCCTTTGATATTATCGGAAAGTTCTACTCCTTAACTTTGCAAAAAACTATTCCAAAGAATTTTACGATTTTTATACCATTGCAAAGGGTATTATAATTTTGAACAGAAGATTGCAAGGCATTGAAATATTAATTTCAAAACCTATAAACTATATATATTCTTGATCAGGGAGACGAGATGAATCGATTGATCTTTGTCCGACTGTCTTCATGTCCGTCACCGACCAGATCGGATGTCTATATCCGATAGCTGCCATAGGAACCATTGGTCTAAAAATGGGTCATAGTGAGAAAAACTTTTTTGTTTTTAATGTTAGCGTCCTCAAACTCGTCTATTATTAATATTATATGCCTTTAAACGGATTGGCAAACTTTGGTCCAAATCGGATGACTAAATCTTATAGCTGCCATAGGACCGATCGGTCGGAAAATGGGTGTTAGTGAAAAAAACTTTTTTGTTTTCAAGTAAATCGTTCTTAAGGTCGGTGATTCTTAATATTAAACGCATTTAAACTAATTTGAAAAAGTTAATCGACATCGGGTGACTATATCTTATGGTTGCCATAAGTTTTGACCGATCGGGCAAAAATAGTTGTTAGTAAGAAATTTTTTTTGGTTTTAATGTTATCGTCCTTAATCACACTGATTACTAATTCTTTATACTTTTAAATAGATTCGCCAAATTTGGTCGAAATCGGATGACTATATCTTAAGGCTGCCATAAGACCGATCGGTCGGAATATGGGTCCTAGTGATAAAACGTTTTTGTTTTTAATTTTATCGTTCTTAAACTCGGCGATTGTTAACTTAATATGTTTTCAAAATAATTCGCGAATTTTGGTCGAAATCAGATGTGTATCTGTCGGAAATTGTGTTTTAGTTAGAAAATTTTAGTCAATGTTACAACTGGCTAGCTCAAGGTCTTTCTTGGTTGATTAGGCTTATAATCAACCAAGAAAGACCTTGAGCTAGCCAGTTGTAACATTGACTAAAATCAAAAACAGGTCACCAAACCCCACATACTTAGAAAATTTGTTGATTTTTAAGTAAGCGTTCTTAAACTCTGACATTTCAAAATCAGCATTTGCAAGTGCATAAAAACTTCGGCACAGACTAAATTAGCTTATCCTTCTCGTATTCAATCAAGATATACCAATTCTAGCACTTTTGTACAAATTCACAAAACATCCTATATTTGGGTGTTACACAGTATGCAAAAGGTGTTGTTAACATTTGTTATAAGAATTCAATACAATTTTCTCTTAGTTTATTAGTTCCTCACAAAACGAGCCTGAGAAGGGTAAAAATAGGGAGTTTTTGGCACTTTAAGCTCAAATTACTAAAAATCTCGACCATTTCTGAAAACAGATTCGGGTTCAGCACACAAAAATCCTCAAGAATAACCACCAATTCTTCAATATCCTAATTTTATTTAAAATTATTTCGTAAAGTGACAAAAACAGGCTGAACACTTAGAAAAAAATGGCGTTCTTAAAGGTAGCACAAATTTCTTACTTTTATAACAATTCCGTTCTCAACTTTTACGTTCTTAAAACAAGACCACGTTCTCAAAAATATACCATACCTTCTAAATCGACGAGCTAATTAAGAAAACTCGCTCTTAAATTGTGTCTTAAAATATGACCGACGCGTTCGTAATGATGATAGTTGCTAAAAATAATATAATATATTAAAGCTAAAGCCTAGTACTGAGGGCGTTCGAATTTTCCTTTCGTCACAGTATTTCACATAGATAGAAACATTTTCTAAAAGCACATGAGCATCAAAGCAAGGCCAAGGTGTTTCTAATTATATGAAATACTGTGACGAAAGGAAAATTCGAACGCCCTCAGTACTAGGCTTAAGCATCAATTATGTTATATTATTAATAAAATCACTAAATCACCTATTTAAGTACCTAAATTAAAATAATTAAAAATAATTAAAATATTAAAAAACCTAAAATAAAAATTCTGTTCCAACTGGAACTTGAATCCACGACTATGCAAATAGGACATAAAGGGTAATAATAACACAGTACAACACTAAAAAAAACACCGGCATGGGACCCTTAAATTATGATAAAAGGGACCTCTGTATGCATCACCTCATACCCAGTTTTACGAATAAAGCCTCGGTTCGCGTTTTATGGGTACTTTTGTACTTGCAACACACAACGACAAACATTTTATCTTATATTTGAAAGCTTGAGATAAAAAATTCAGCAAATGTGAAGACAAAAAATTCACTTCAATCGGACAATTGGTTAGGGTTCTTCCAGAAGAAGCTAAACCTTCATTTTTGAATATCTTTAAAAGCGCACGGCAGATTTTTATTAAAATCTTTTTCTATGATGTTATAATGGGCTATTGCATGTCGCTATAAGATAGTACTCGACAGCCAAAAAACCGCGATATGAAGTACCATTTTAGACTAATAAAAACTAATTCATTTAGGCCACAAACCAGACCTAAGAATAGACAGAACTGCGTTTTCCGTTTTTCCAACGAAGCCTTGGTTCGCGGTTTAAAGGCATTTTTGTACTAGAAATTGCCTTAGAACAACATTGACCATTTAGGGTACAACCAGCTCTTGTTTTGTATTGCGTTCCCAATGAACCTGTCCACATATGCTGAATTTTCTAGATTCTTATCTTAAACACGATCCGAGGCTTTATTTGAAAAACTGGGTATGAGGTGATGCCTACAGGCAAAATGGATTTTGTCGAACTGTGTAGTATAAAAATATCGTTTCAACATTGCACTATGAGTCTTTTTTCGTTTTTTTGGCATCAACATCAAATTGAAAGATACTGACCCAAACAATTGGTTATAGATAAGAACATTTAAAATTACCAATTTGGGCCAAATTTATTACAAAAATTTGGTCCTAAACAGCAGACCAAAGGCTCAAGGGAGAGCTTCTCAATTTTAGCAATTTATAACAAATTTTTTTAATGTTAACAAAGTTTTAACATATTTGTTAAAACTATGATTTAGTTACAAAGGTTTTTGTTTTTAAACTAGACGAACTCTAGCAGCATGTTCAAGCCAAGGCATCGAGTTGTTATCAACCTCTGAAAGCTCTGTCGCCAACTTCGTTTTTGTCGGGAGCTAGCATTCTCATAATCCACTTTTGGACGACCTCCTCTATTCATAGATCCACAATTTACTTCGATGTCAATTACTATATTTTTATCAAGCCTATTTTTATATTATATCTTAGTATTTGTCGCCCTCAATTTATCCATTTCCTTTCAAAATATTTGACAAAAGCGCGCACCGTTTTATTTGCTTGTGTTTCGGTGGTTTTACTTAGGAGGTTTTCGCCAATTTTTTACAGCATATGCTGTTAAACTGCGGCCTCAGAGCGTTTGTAGCTGACAAAAATGTCTAGCAACTGTGCATGTTCAAACGCATATCCCTCTGGAAAAGGGAGATTTTTTCGAGAACAAGCTAATTAAAGCAAACAAATTTAGTTGCATATTATTCTGGACACTTTAGTTAGCAACTCCAATCAAACTTAAGCAATGTGTTACGGTGAACTGTACACAAAGCTACCACGTGCGTAGTCAGCTGACTTTGACAGCGGGTTCAAATCGGATTTCTATTACATATATCTGTTATAGGTTTTCAATATGCGCCTATTTGAGTATAAGGGACAATTTGTTCTTAATAAAGATCAGAGAATCAAATCGAATATAACAAAATTCACACAACAAGAGTTTATTGCTGAGCTTCTCTTCAATCTGTTGGCTTGTTTTCCTTTAGTCAAAGGAATCTTTTGGCTTTGGGCTCACGCCCTCATCTCTAGGCGTCGACTTCTCTGGAGTCTATTGTATGCCGTTGTCCACTGCGTGTTGTTTGCATTGTTTTTCCCCCCTTTGTCTCGCTCACCTAGGCGACGGCGGCGGCTTCTTGTTATTGTTGCAGTTGCTGGTGCTGGTGCTGATGCTGATGCTCAGCCACTGTCTCTGCCTTTAACTCGACTTGTTATTCTTTTGTTGCGTGCACTTTTCACAGCAGTATTTCGTAATATTTGTTAAGTATGCTTTTGAAATTGTGGTCTTCCACCATTATGTCATTCATTCATGTCGTCGAGCAGCATCGTCGACAACAAAAGACAACTGGGAGGAGGATAACCGCAGTGCATAGTTCTAGCTGCAGTTGCTGCAGCTGTTGTTGTTGTTGTTGTTGATGATGTGGCTGCTCTGGTCGTTAGACTTGTTATTGAAAGAGATAAAGAGCGGTTACTTAGCCACACGCCAGCGCTATTGTTGTTACTGCAGCTTCTCCTTCAATTTGTAGTTGCCGTCAGTGCAATAATGTAACATAAATATAACTAATTTCGGGGAATTTATTTAACTGTTGTTAAATTTAGTAGCCTGCAGTTGGCCGCTGCATTGCGCATACGCCGCATGGCCCGGCCCATAGCCAGAGGCGTGCTGACAGCATCTGGCAGGCACACAGAAAGCAAAACAGGCAATGGAATGGTAGGGGGGGGAGGAAGACGGACAGGCTAGCTGGTCGGCCTGGCAGCAAATTCGTACTTGGATTGTCTTGAATTTGACAGAGCTTCATTGCATGTCCGCAGCCGACGGCTCGCCGTTATTTAAACGCACAGCATTTAGGCTTAAATTGCGGTCTCTTGGCCGGCTTCCCATGAATTTAGGCCCCCACTCCGGCATAGCGTGCGTGTGCTGGTGGGCGTGTCATTAGACAGAGTCGAGCTAAAAGAGATAAATGGCGACAGTCGTTGAACTTTTTGCTTTGTAAGTTGTTTATGCATTTCAAATGAGGCGTAAGGCGCGAGGCAAACGGAACGTCTTGCTAGGGGGGGCTGGGGCGGGTAATTCATTTTATTTGCAATCTTAACCTTAATTTAGTTGCAAGACTCGAGTGGCTTGACAGAGCGCCGGAGAGCCACACCATGGAATCTGTCGTCTGAAATAAATGGAAATGCAGAAGCATCAGCAAAAAGCGCAGCAATAAACATACAAACAAACACTCCGCCATACAAACAAACCGGCAAGCACGCACTGCGCCATCCTCACCGGGATGGATGGGTAGGGTATGGCAGGAAGTGGAAAGACGAGGCCAAAGCGTTGGCTAAGGGGCACTCTTACTTTGTGCCAAAAGGCAATGAAAATGACTAATTTAGAGTTTAATTAAAATGCGCTAACGATTTGGCGCTCAACAGCAATGCGAAGAGCACAAACGGAGTCAAGTCTCCAACTCCAACGTTACAATTTAAGCCAGCCTGTCGCTCGGCGAGATGTCTGCCAAAAATAAACAAGGAGCCACAATGGAAGGACTCCAACAAAGCAAGTACCGACAGAGATGGGAGATGTACTCACAAGCTTATGGATAATATATTAAAATAATTGCTTTTAAAATAATGGCGATAGCTTTCAGCAGACTGCTGTTGTTATGGCGACTCAGAGTGAGGAAATATCAAAATATAAGATTGAGTGCTTCAATATTTGAAGCTACTTGTAAGACGATGTGAACAAAAAGATTTTGTTATGGAAAATGGAAAAAGGTTGTTCAATTAGTAAAACAAGTAAGCTTGTTCCCTTTCAAACTTTGCAAGTCAACTAAACTGCTCAATTCTCAATTCAATTGTTCATAATTATGGGCAAATGCTTAAGAGATTGGTCCTCAACAATTTTGATTTTGGCTTTGCATGTTGCCAACTAACATTAAATGCAGAACATTCGATTTTAAGATATAAGCTTAACTATATCTTGGGAGATGGCTTGTGCGTAAAGTCGATCAAAATGGCAGACAATTGGAAGATGTCAGAATCATTAACTAAGGCCTGGAGCGAACTCTAATTATAGCTTTTAAAGTTCGAAGTTTGTTTTAGCCGACTCAAGGTCAACGGTAAAATGTAATTAAATTATCATCACATATCAACAGAGCATTGTTTCGAGGATCACCACAATCATCTCGTCAACAACTTGCAAATTGCTTTTATATACGAATTGTATTGGCGAATAAACACTTGGGAATTCCATTTGTGTAAAATTCCAGCCCGAAGGTTTGCAATGTGTTTTGAAGGTTTTTACCAACGATTGTAATTCAATTTTGTGTTGTTACATGGCGCTGCCAAAATCTGAAGAATCTTTTCATCGATCGTTTGGCTGGGCCAAGAGTTCTTGATTGTAGGCAAAGGGGTATACAATAGTGTTGTGAAAAAATCGATAGTGGGCGCCATCGATAGTTTGAATATCGATATTATTCCACTAGTATCGATAGTACTATCGAAAATTTTGATTTAAAAATTTGTCCATTGTCCTTCTCCCGAACTGCTGCCAACACCAACAATCTAAATTAACATGTAATCAAATATACAAATAAGGCAAGTTCAATTAACTAAAATTTTATTCTTACCTTGTTACAATATGAAGTTTCTAGAAATGCACAACTTTCTGCTCCGATACATCGATAGCGGGTCACAACAATCGATGGTTGGCCAAATACACAAACATCGATAGTATCGAAAGATATGTTTTCATATTAGTATACAATAGAGTGGGACAATTCTTTTCTCGACCAAGCTGTTGTCAAAATCGTAATCTACGACGAATTCTTAAAAGGATTGCCCTAAAAACCATGGGTCTAAAATCAAAATCGAGCTTCCCGTTATATATATTATAATAATATATATGCCAAAATTTTATTGTATCTTCTAAAGCTAAGTTCAAACAAGCAAATTAATTAGTCAAATATGGGGAAAAATTGACAAAATTAGTTGGAATTGTGTGTGAACATCACATTTATTTACAGTCAAACGCATTTGCAAACCAATTTGACTAGTTTTGAAAAGATTGGTGCTAGCACAATAATATTGTTTTGTTATTAATTGTCAGGACTGCATGGTTATAAATATGCAGCCCTACGCAAAAGTATTATCTCACCGTTGTCGATATATGTTTGGATTGTCATCTCTAATATATCAGTCCAGCAGAAATTGAGCAATCATAACGACATGCTTGCCGTCGATTGCACCAATGCAATTAGGAAAATTCCATATGGACAAGAAGTCATTCGTAATATATAGCCATTCAAGTCAGTCTATTCAATATGGAATTATTTGATAGATGCCGTACCCATATATAGTCAGCTTTCAGCACCTGATATATAGCAGCGCATACCTCAGGAACAATAGTACTAATGCTATTAAAAGGAATACGCAATTCAAACTGCAAGTAGCGAAAAATTTCTCCCTTGGCTAAAAAGCGCAAAGTTATCATCAGTCGACTTGCTGCAGGGATATCGAGGCGCATTGGCGTGTTCTTTTTGGCAATTATTGGCCCAACAAGATATCATAAAATAAAAGCTTAAGCTACCTTTACACTTGTCATACATCTCTAAAGAGACTCTCTGACGATAGTGTAATTGCAAAGCAAATAACTCCAAATATTTGGAAAACGTTGGCTTTTTTGTTGTAATTTGACAGTTTCGTGTGTGTGTGTGTGAGTCTGAGGCCGCTGGCAGAGTTTGATCGCATGTGTGTGTGTTTGTTAGAATGCGCCAAAATTCGTTTGACTGTATGCTGCAGACGCCGTCCCAGTCGGACTTTGCAGCATGTGATTACAAAAATAAGTACATTTGGTGGCATGAAATTTCACGAAAATATGTTTTGGACATGAAATAAGTCCGTTTTTTTACCTTGACAAACTCACACGTTGTTTTCTCAGCTATTCGTAAGGCTAAGAGTCAGCATATCGTGAAACGGTTCAAACTCTCTCTCGTGGAGATCGAATACGAAGTAGAAAAACGAAGTTAGCCCCGAACGCTTGATGAACGTTGACCAAACGAGAGAGAGAATACGGAAAAAATGAATAAGTCAGTTCCATTTCGGCTTTTGCGGAAAAAATATGTGTTGACCGTAAATATTAATAATAATTTTATAATTACAAATGCGCAATATATTCTTGGTGAGTATCGAATTTAATTACATATAGGGATTTTATAGCATTTATGTATTATTATTATCATTAATTTACCCAAATTCTATTAATAAATTTTCACTTAAGCCAGGTCACTTGTTTAAAAACTGCAAACAACTACACATTTAAAGGCCAAATCGCTAACTATTCTCGCTAACATCTGCAACGAAAGGTAACATGAAAGGCACCATGGCGAACATCAATAATATTAAAATAAGTAGACAAAAATTGTTGTTGGTTTCAATACAAAAAAAAATGGAAATAAACTCATATCTATTAAATTTAATTATGGCGTGACATTTCATACAAAACTTCCTGCCTAAGATTTACAAAGTTGATACATCTGAAGTACTGAGTTTGTAGAGAGAAAAGCAGAACCCGAAGGCTGCCGCGTGACGTCACCCAAACGTTTAACGGTTACAGCAACAACCCCTGAGTTTTACGACGTTGCTTAACAAAAACGAATGGGAACTTTCAGGTTTTTCATGCCTACTGACGTGAGAAGTAGGCATGAAATATGTACTTCTGGCATGCATACAAGTCCGACTGGGAGGCTGCTTGCCTGTGAGTGTGTGTGTGTGTGCGACACACTTGGCCAAAAAGGCTAGAGATGTTGCTGCTGTTGAGGATTTGGCTGGCTGCTGTCGAAATAGTGGTCGTCTTCAGTTAGCGTGTTGCTGTTTGAACTTGTTGAGCGAAAGCCGCATGTCGATATTAATCCCATAATGGCGTCACTGTATGGATGTGTGCGTGTGAATTTCGTCAGAGATTGAAATTCATTTGTTGGACTGCTATGAGTTTGTTTTGTTTATTGTTTGTGATCTTTAACTTAGTCGGGGTCACCACTTTAGCTACGAGATTTTATGTGTAATTAACTTTATTGTATATCACTTAAGCTAACAATTTTCGTATGATTGAACGGATCGAAAAGGGCGCCATCCGCCCGAAGCGAAAACCAGCCAGGCGCGTGGGTTGTTGTTTTGCTGGTCTGTTAGGGATGGTGCAAGCTGCACAGCGTCGCATTCATTTAATTGCCGCGTGACAGTGGTCAAAGCTGTGGCGCCATCTATTGCTTAGTTTGGGAAATCACTCAGCTAACATTGTTTTTCAAATTTTTAAATTTGTGAACGATTTGTTGAAAATTGTGGGAGCTACTCAACATTTTGTATTGTGGGGGCAAATGTGGGCGGAAATGTTTCCTTTCACTCTTCAAGTAACCGGTAAAGTCGAGCATAAACCATTTTAATCCAAGATTGTGAATTTAGAATTAAATTTTGAATATATTCTTGGGTTGAGATTTTCTTGTCTCTGTTGACTTTTGACACCGTTTCTATCTTGGTTTCAGATTAATTTTTTTTTTCGCGGCGCCAATCGGTTTATGTAGTTTGAATGCTATGGTACAGAGTATAAAAATGTCGTTATCAATAGCTGGCTAAAGCCTAATCATCTATTGTAATTAATCGATTAATTTGCTTGTGTATTTAATTGCATTAAATAGAATATTTATTGACTGAGATATTTAAAAATGTCCTGCTACCCAATTCTGATTGCCCCCTCATCGTCCTGCGTAGCCGTCCTATAGCCCCAGTCTGCGCCTAACGATGCTGGCAAAGTGAGAAATTAACTGAGGTAACATTGACAGCACATTAAACCCCAACCGACCTATTTAATACACTCCAAAGTATTTTCTCGGCATTCCAAGAAGCGGGAACAATAAATTGACGGTGCACCCCGCCTGTTCTTTGCTCGACTTGGCGTTATTAATCGACTGGCATCCATAATTGTGGTTGCCATTATAATTGTCATTAAGTACAATACATGGTTGATGTTAGTAGAGCCTGTCGAAACGTCGCTCGCTGTCTGTTGTGCCTGTCTCGTGCACAGTTTGCGTCTCTTTGGACTGGTGTCTGTGTGTGTGTATTTGTGTGCCAATGTAATTGACTGTGAATAATAACCGCTATAATAATTTTCAGCCGCAACACCAAGCCAGGCCAATAGCAGTCCCAAAATCCGAGCTGATTCCTTAGTTGACAACAAGAACAAGAACAACAACAGCAAAGCTGACAATGTTCTTGATGATGATGATGATGACGACCACGAGGACTAGGGAGGGGAATGTGGGACACAGGCACAATTTGCGATTGACAATCCTATTAATAACAACAGACGCCCGCAACGGAGACTTCAGCGGCATTCATGGTCGAAATCGTAGACATAGTCGAAGGCATAAATAAACAATATAGAGAAATTATTTGCAGGGCACCGAAATTGCAATGACCTATTCGACAGCTCTGTGAAGCTGACCTTACGGCCAAGAACTATATTTTTTCCTACAGCCCTATAATAACAAATTTGATTACATATTTCAGCGAAGACCTCTTTGAACTTGATCAAAATGGTATTATACATAACAGGACTTTCACAAATTCTTTTAAAATTGCCATCCAATCCAAAAATGATACGATATGAGCTTAACATCTACCAACTGAAGCTTGAGCTCTGAATTCCCACGTACTTAGTTTGGGAATTTATTTTTTAATAAGCAATACTACTCTACACTTTCTCTACGAACATAGGTTAAAGACCAGAAATAGCCGTCAGCAAAAGGGTATACGACAATACGAGGAAAGGGCTCGCTGCCAGGCCAATGTAGGAGGGGGACAGCCCAATCATAAATGACATAGCTCAATTGTATTTTGGCTTAATTGTTTTTAGGCTTATGGCCGGGCGATTAACAATGAATCGCCGCACAAATGTAACGCGACGCTAACGTCGCTGCTGCTAATGCTTGATTCGTTAAGGTGGGAATAAAGAGGGAGGGGCAGGATGGGGATGGCAAATGTCAGCTGCGTTGGCAATTTCTCTATTGAATTATTGATATAATTTACAAAATCTGTGGCTAATGGGCCGTATGACTGTGTATAAATACTCATAGATATCTCTTGGCCTCACAGGATATTTACCTTTGCCTACTTACATACATATTTCTGCATGTACACTGACAGACAGTTGAATAGGTACAAATAGATCGATACGGCGACGACTATCGAAACAATTAGGAACAAAATACAACCTGTAGCAGTCGCGGACTACTACCTCAAACCAAAAACGAAAGGATGGATTAGAGTATAATTTATTAAACTTTTGACTACTGATCCGTACTTCAAATAAGTCGTTTTTGATTGATACAAGAATTTTGAGATTGTTCCTGTAACATACAACGATGTAGTTGTACTTTCGCCTAGCAGATGGGGATTGTAGTCATATGTCGCGGAGCACGTGCTTGATCCGGCTATCTTCGTCGGCAATTGAGGGGGGATCAAGGGAATAACATGAGCTACTTGCTCGTTGGTTAAATTTCTAATTTTAATATCACGTGCGAAAAAGGGAAGCCAATCAATTAGTCTCGGATTGAAGAGAGAGAGAAGGAAAAGGAGTTAGAAGAGAAAGGTACATTTAAAAGTTTAGCCGTGCTATAGGCACAGCGGCCAGTTTCCACACACTACCATGATCACCAGGGTGCAGTTAAGCATTGCTTTTTTTTGGTGATCCCTTCGCCCGCCATTGGCTTATTATATTACTTCACGTTCGCTACTCATGATTTTCGGAAGATAAAAGAGATTTACTAAGTTTATTCTTAAAAATCAACAGTCTTGTTAAGTAATAGCCTATTTCCACTGGCTTCATTTCTTATCATTTTCATTTCTAAAAATGATGCTGTTTCCATTGACAAATCTTCATCATTTTGATATTCGCAATGCCACGTTGACAAAAACAGCTGAATGGTTTGATTTAAACAACAGGCGCCACTTTCAAACTCACGGTGAGTTTTTGCAATATTTACCCAAAAACAGACATACCCGGCAGGAAAGCAATTACCCTGGGCGAACGCATTGTTAACGCCCTGAATAATCAGCAGAAAGCTAAATACACAACTTATTTTGACTAAATATTATTATAAACAAAATTGCGCCTTATTTTTAAATTCAAATCAATAGTTTATTGGTGATGACACTTTCTATTTCCAGAGAGTAACGAGTAGTGCCAGAGAGTAGCGAGTACTTTTTAAAAAAATACCAAATTCCTTCGTGGGGAATGCCATCATTTTTGAGAAATGAAGGAAATGAAGGGCAAAATGCAACAACAATTTGTATGGAAGAAATGATATCATTTTCTTCATTTCTTGTCATTTCAAGAAATGAAGCTTCATTTCTTTGGTGGAAATAGGCTATAAGATGTGCATTGAGAAAACTTTGATCAAAACTAAACTAAACTTAGAGCAAGGAAATTTAACTTATGGATATCTATATTCTTATCTTTTTTAGTGTTTGTTAACTTTTCTAAACACTGTTCATATCAAATATTTTAACAAAAAAAAATATCTTATAGTTGTGCGCAAGAGGATTTCAAGCCATGCTGCAATAGAAGGTGGTTAAGTAAATATAGACAGTTCGTCTATTAAATCAGTAATTTAAATGTTAAGGGTGATATAATATAATGTAATACAAATAAAAATAATAGGGGTGTTCCTGCAAGTGATTTTGATTCTGATTTTAATTTCGGTGTGACCAGATAAACTGCAGAAAATGAAAAAAACACTGTCACACAAAATCAAAATCAAATCACTTTGCAGGAACGACCTAAAAATAATTTAGATTATTAAAAAAAGAAAATAATTTAATAAATTCCGGAAAATGCCAAAGAAATCTGGTAAGACAGAGTTGATTGAATCAATCAAAAATAGTTTACTCGCGGAGTATATTACTTTGGAATTTTCGCAGCTTTGTAAAGGTACGTTGGAATCCTAAATTTTTATTGTTTTGTGAACGATTCATCTAATAAGGCAGATCGTTCGAGGAAAAGTCAGAACCAAATTTTTAATGAACCGAGAACAATATCGATATGGCATTCCTAACATCAAGCATTCTGTCCCAAAATGCAAGCAATTCATAATCCATGTGCTGCCAAATCTGGACGAGTGTCGTTTCAAGCACTACATGAAGGTAAACTGGGACAGCTTCAACGTTATTTTGAGCTTAATAGAAAATGATGAAGTTTTTAATGGTTTTTAATGGTGCAGCAGTCAACAGATCCCAACTAACGTACAACTTATGGTGGTTCTATATCGTCGTGGGTCCTATGGCGAAGGATCCTCCATTGTAAAAACTGCAGCATTGTTAATGATTGGTGATGGTGGCACCATTCAACTAATTACTCGAAGAGTATTTAAGGCTGTTTTGACGTATATTTTAACATTGAATCAAACTCATATGCTGTGGATAACGGAAATGATGCTGACCCTGGTCAACTAACGTCGTCAAATGACGGCATCGAATAAACGCACTAGTTTTTATTGTATTAAACCTATTATTAAGTATACATTAATCATTGTTCAAGACTATTGCATAAACTTATATTTAATTTGAATCTCCATCATTTGTATTTCCTTGTTCATTTCCATTTGCTTTAGTTACTTCTGATGCTCAAGTTCCATTGCCTTAAGTTGAGATTTTGCCATTAGTTCTTTATCGAAGTTTTCTTTTTCCCATTCTAGTTTCTTCTTCTCTAGTTCCAATAACTGGTCATCCACTTTCCATTTCTGCCGCTGCATGCAAAGTACCATATTAAAAAGGGAACCAAAACGGGCCCGTTCCGATGATGCTTGCAAAGCCCGGTTCGATGAGCACACTGGGGATATAGCTAAAGGCTCCTACTCATCTTCAGTATTCTGCTGAAGCTCTACGAAGTCTTCATAGCCCTCCAAAATATCGCAGTTTTCGGAGTCAATATCTCTTTGTGGATGAATATTTTTTATTTGTCCGTAAATTTGCTCCACTTAATCAAATTTCGGGCATAACTTTACAATATAATCTGGAATTTGTAAATGAAACTGCAAAATCTGTGTATAAATTGTGATTTTTTCCATACCTGCAACAGTACGGTCTTCGCCTATTGTTTCGCCATTCCAGTGCATTTATATACTGTGTCCTCAAGGTCCGTATTTTATTCTTCAGTGCGATGTGCTTAACGTCTTTAAATGTTTCAGACCTAGCAATCACACGGGAATATAATTTTTTTACGGTTGGTTTCTGCAACAATATTACATTAATAATGGTCATATATTAAAGACAAATTAAATTTACTTAAGATTACCTCGAGCAACTCAGGCGAATCGTTAATGAGCTCCAACACCAGTTCCAAAAATTCTTTTGTTTTCGGCTGCGATCGCTTCATAATATTGGTGCGTTTTCGCTTTAAAATACTTTCGCTTACACCCTGAAATATGTTAAACAATCATAAACTTATGATTTGAAGGTAATTAGTGGCCAACACATACGACGTACTTGTTCCTCCATACTTAACTAACAAAATATTATATAAAAGCCGTGCAATTGTTGCTCACAATTAGTTAGACAGAAAAATCAAAATCAGCCTTGAGGTTGATTTTGATTTCGATTTTGATTTTCGTTTTGTGTGACAGTTTTTTTTCGTCATTTTCTGCAGTTTATGTGGTCACACCGAAATTAAAATCAGCATCAAAATCACTTGCAGGAACACCCCTAATATAATTGAATTCAAAATTAAATTCATTCAGTTTTGGGATGTCACTGTCCCACAGCTGATTTTCATTAAGCCTGCTTGTCAGGCGACAAAATCAAAGAAATGGCCGAAAGAGACAAATCACCGTCACCGTGAGAGTTCAACAAAAATAATATTCCGTTTAAGAGGGCCACATTTGGTTCTTGATTGAAGCCAACACATTTTTTTCAAACCATTTTACACAGTAATTTTACAGGATTAGAAAGTTTCTAATAGAAACACTTACTGCTTTGAGTCCAGCGGTGAAAGATCTTTCTCCGGTGACGGAGAGCTGCATGAGTAGGTTTAAATGCTAGATTTTGCGTTTAGTTACATGGGTTTTGGTGGTGGGATTGCGCTCAGTGAGCCAAACTTCGCGACATGCTTCCACTTGCATTTTACTTTAATAGAATCTTAGCTGAGACAAATAAAAAGATCATTGAAACACCGTTGTGACGACACACCTCTATAAGAGCATGATCTAAAGTTCTCTTGACACTTGTTAACTTAGTATTTATGGCTTTAACAAGGTAATTAACACCGGAATTTACTACGCTTCTACACTTTTCTGGCCAATGGTCACCGCAATTAGAGATGCACTTTCCGTTCGAGATGGCATTTTTGTATTGATGAGGCACGAGAACTATTTGGCTCACGACACACGAACACAAGTACATTGAGTGTTGATCAGTATTGGTGAGTTATGACGCTGGAACTTTTCGCGGGGAAAAACTGGCTTTGGCGCGTAGGCTGACGAAACTGTGTTGCTAGCTGTAGACCACGCTAGGCTCCTGAATGTGGGCAGATGATGTTGGGCTCTGACTTATGGACCATATACAGTTGGGCTCTGGTATATGGACCAGACCTTGTTTTTGTGGAAGAAAAGGCAGCGAGGGAAGGCTAATTGGTACTCGATGCCTTTGAGCCCGGTCCTGCAGACTAATTACCTTTTTCCTGGCTGGCAGCAATTGAGAAACACTTTTGGCCACTTTTAAGTGGCTCGGCCACGACGATGGTTGGACCAACATTTTTCGGCGGTAGATTTGTTTGTGGTGATGAATCCGCTTCTAAGGTGAGCGTTTAATTAGCTAGTACTATTAAAAGCAGCAATTAACGCAACTCACCCAATGAATTAAAGAATTATCTAGAAAATTTATGATTTCAACCCAATTTCGGGGAAAAGACAGCAAAATGTAGTTTGCGTTTAATTATTGTTTAATAATTATCAAGATTTAACACTTATTTTTCACTTTTAAGGCAAAAACTTTACAGAAAACTGCGAGTAGAGGTTAAACTCGATGTGACGAAATTAAATTTTTTTGCAGGTAACTGTCATGTCTGCTCAGCTCGACGATCGGAAGTGAAAAGAACAGGGCAGAATTTTTGTGATGCTAGCTAACCGAGCGGCGGAAGTACGTGGCATACAGAGTTGCACTTTTGCAATAAATCGAATGATTTATCGGCAGAGTTGCTATGGACAAGTGTCGGTCGATAGAGGGCTAAACATAGGGAAAAATGTTAGTGATAAGCGCCACTTCATTCCTACGAGTGGCACTTAAAATTTCAGCCCGAAGGTCCAATCAATTAAAATTATCCAATCAATTTCTTAAAATTGAACTTGGGTCGCCTTCATTTCTGTGTACTAAGCAATGAACAGTAAAGTAAAACAGTCAGCTGCAAACAATGGCCTAAAAACAGCTGGATCGTTTGCACTAAACACTTGCCGAGTTGCCAGCATGGATAATGCCATTGCAAACCCAACCCTTTACCTTTCCATTAATATTTTGGTTGACTCCGTCTGACGATAATATAGTGAGATATGGCTTAAAATGTAAGTGCAACTACCGAAAAATTGAAAAACATTCGTATTAAATAAATGTTGCCATGAAAAAAATTTTGAAATCGATTTTTGAGATCACCAATCGACAACACTTAAAACGAGAGCGTTAGTTAAAGTCGGCTCTAACCGACTTCGATATACCCGTTACTCATGGAAAGAAATGTTTAATAGCCAGTGACTTAATCTTATCAGCTCCATAATATGTTACATATTTATTATCGTGTTTTTAGCGTTAGTTCTAGTTCTAGCTGACTATTAATACCAATATTGTAAACAAGGTCCTGTTGCGATTAAGAAACCAAAAGCTAGCGTCAGAAGAACTCCCGTTTGAAGTAATTTTCTATAACTTTCAGCAGCCTCTGCTGAGGTACTACTTGTACAGCTTGTGCAATTGCTAATCAGTCTAAGTTTAACTCTCAAGCGAGACACAACATGATTAACGTTAATTAATAAAAGTTGTAAACTTCCATTGCACCGTTTTTGTTGGGATATTCAATTGGCCCTTATATTTGAGTAACCGCGGAAAGGTTACTCTGGTGTGAAAGGAAACCCAATGACTCCGGATCATCTAAACCCAATCATCGAAATCCTCCAGTGACGAACGCTGCAGAAGGATCGACTACCTTCTACCTTCTACTTCTTTTAGAGGGTCATTGGCGTTTGGAACATCCGTTACAGCAAACCTTTGGGACTGGGCTTCAACCTCAAGCCTAGGGTCATAAGGTTATTTCATTAGCCTTCCTGTGTGCCTGAGGTCGGATAGCCGAAAAGTATGCAACATTTTTCAGCTATTTATCATCCGATCTTGATGATAATTTCAGGGCTTATAGATGTTGCGAATATCAATGTAAGTTTTAAATTTCGATATCTCAAAAATTGTGGGAGTTATTCAAACGGGAGTGTGGAGTGGGCGGCAAGAGGATAGAACAGATCACCAAGGGCCAACGTCAATGTCGGCCCCGAGGAGCTCAAAGGGAAATTTAAGAAAATGCACCGTGGAATACTGTGATAACAAAAGATAAAAGCGAAAAAGCAATGTGAACCCAACAAAACGCATTCTCTTCTACTAGCCCTTCGTCCTCTTCTTCAATTAGTCTTAAAGGCTAAATTTAATGTTTTAATCAGAGCTACCAACCGATTCGCAAACTTAAGCAAATTTTCAATATCCACAATGTAAAAGCACCTCGACAAGCGATTTGGCATTTTACATGCAGATTTCTCCTCTCGCAGAGATTAAGTAATCAAATAACCTGCAAGAAAATGATGTTGTGATCAAGGATCGAAACCTCTAAAATTCTGCAGAGAGTTCCGGAGCACAGAGAAAAAAGTAATAGCACTTGTAAATGAAGAGATATCGCGTTAAAATTTTGAACAAAAGGGCGGATTCTCCATACGGAGGCTGTTTTTTGCACTTTTTTTAAAAAAAACTTATTTAAAAACGCAAGGAGTTTTTCCAATTCTGTGTTTTTTTATTGTGTTACTAGCAGATTGAAGTAAACCAAGTAATTTTTCTGCTTCAATAAGAGGGCTGTTAAAAAAGTTCTCGGCTGTCAAAATGGGGGGTCCAAAGAAAGGTGTCGTGCTGGCGGCCACGATTTCTCGTCTCCAGGGTTTCTGAAATGAAAAGTAAAACGGGGTTATAATCAGTATAGATATCACTCTGGTCTCAACCTTGAAAAAAATTTTGACAAAATAGCGGCCATGTTTCCTTCTTGATAGATTTTAGGACCATATTCTCCATTATCTCCACCATACATGATTCATTTTTGTTTTTCTGAGCACAAAGTATTCTTTAAACATGTTCATGAAATATTGTGAGCTAAGGTTCATGATTTAAAAACGAGACAGAAAAGCTAACGTCTTCTGTAATGCAAAATTGGCTCAAACAGCATCTCCAGGAGAGCCAGGGCCAAGCTTCTCTCAATCTCTTGGCGTGTGTGCTTTAAATTTTTCGCACAAGAGAAAGGGACCTACAGTTTAACGCCTAATCCGAACGGCAATAGTTAGAGAATTTTTTCGTCTGTGCCGAAGTTTTAATTCACTTCAAAAAGCTCGCTTCAACGGTTATCGATATCAACCAAATTTCGCAGATCAGTTTAAAAATATAATATAAGAATAATATAATAATATAAGAATATATAATAAAAGAATAATATAAGAATAATATAATATAAGGTTGTCAAAAAAGTCTTGCGGTATTTGTATTGAATTTTCAATTGTTCATAAAATTGGTTATAATAATGCGATTTAAGTCAAATATGCGCCGTTTTGTTCGATGACGAGTTCCCAACGAGATGCCAACTTCATAATGCCCCTCTTATAGAAGCTCGCTTCCCTATTGGCAAAAAACTCGGAGAGCCAATTTTCACAGGACTCTCTTGTGGCCAACTTCCGACTACCAAGCTCGTTCGCCATGGACAGAAATAGGTGGTAATCACTTGGTGCGAGATCCGGACTATACGGTGGATGCCAAAGAACCTCCCATCCGAGCTCCCGGAGCTTCTGGCGCGTCACCAAAGATGTGTGTGGCCTGGCGTTGTCCTGATGGAAGACAATTCGGCCTCTGTTGATCAAAGATGGCCTCTTCTGCATTCAAGCGGTCCAGTTGTTGGCAGTACAGGGCCGAATTGAGCGTTTGGCCATAGGGGAGCAGCTCATAGTGGATGATTCCCTGCCAATCCCACCAAACACACAGAAGAACCTTCCTGGCCGTCAATCCAGGCTTGGCCACCGTCTGGGCAGCTTCACCGCTTTTCGACCACGACCGTTTGCGCTTCACGTTGTTGTAAGTGACCTACTTTTCATCGCCAGTCACCATCCGCTTCAAAAACGGGTCGATTTTGTTGCGATTCAGAAGCGATTCGCATGCATCCATACGGGCAAAAATGTTTCTTTGCGTCAAGTCGTGTGGCACCCATACATCGAGCTTCTTTTCGAATCCAAGCTTCTTCAAATGGTTTATAACGGTTTGATGACTCATGCCCAGCTCTTGGCCGATGCTACGGCTGCTACTATGCCGGTCTCTTTCGATCAATTCAGCGATTTTATCGCAATTTTCGACGACAGGCCTTCCGGACCGTGGCGCATCTTCGATCACCTCTGCACCAGAACGAAAACGTTGAAACCGTCGTTGTGCGGTGGAAATGGAAACTGTATCGGGTCCATAAACTGCACAAATTTTATTGGCAGCATGAGATGCATTTTTGCCTTTATCGTAGTAGTACTGTAAAATATGCCGTATTTTCTCTTTATTTTGCTCCATGTTTGCGACGCTATAACTCACGAACGACTAAAAACAAACCACAATAAATCAAACACGTGTTAGCGCGTGAAAAGAGCTTTCCAAAAAGCTCTAGCGTGAACCGATGCGACGAATACAACTAGAACTACGCGCTTGCAAAGACAAGCTTGCGGAAATACCGCAAGACTTTTTTGAACTTTGAAAACAAAAAAGTTTTTCTCACTAAAACCCATTTTCCGACCAATCGTTTCATCCGATCCGGGCGGATCTGACGTATAAGCAGCGTAAAAAAAGACTGTGCAAAATTTCAGCTTGATAGCTTCAAAACTATCGGACAAATCTTAATCGAATCAGCTTGTTATGCTGACTACGAATATATATACTTTTTGTGGTCGGAGATGATTCCTTCTACGCTTTGCAAACTTCTGGTCAAAATTATTATACACTTTTCGGTACTTTAAGAGCGGATTTTTTCTTTGTGCGCAGAGCGGATTTTCATTGTGGAATTATAGTAACAGCCCAATTACAACAATCACCACGAAGTATGAAGTCATCAAAGAAAGCCACCAATATCTTCAACAAACAGACAAAAATTTACTGTGGTGACCATTTCAATGATTTTCAAGATCGGCTCGCGAACCAAACCTAATGCTGTATGACCGTTACAAACATCCGGGAAGGAATTTCAGCGGCTTATGGCAGATTTTACGTACCTATTCTGTCAACCAAGCTAAGCACCTGTACATTTACTTGTAACCAGGGACTAAAACCGAAACGAATTTCTGCTTCCTTCAAAGCATTTTTATTGCCTTAAAGCTTAATTTAACTGTATGGGAAATGGTATAACCGCAACCAAAATTTAGCCTGTGGCCGTGTAAGACACCGTAACCGATACGGAATATCGTTTCGGTTTTACTCCCTGCTTGTAACTATTCAAATGTTTGGCAGTGTCTGTACTTATATGCTGGTACGTCAATGTGTACTATATATTTGGGTGGTCTGCAATGCATGTCAAAATGAAATTTGTGTGTGTTTTGGAGACAGACAAACAGCAGCCCGCAACAGGTTAATTTATATTGCCCTCAATTTATTGAATTATTATGGCTCATTAATGGCTCTGCCGACACACAATTTGCAAGTCAAGGATGTTCACTTGGGGTGAGTTTCGCAAAAAGCGCGTTTTCCTAATGCATTTTCATTGTTGCAGTTTGTTGGTCCAATTGATCGATATTAGAGTGTCATCAATTAGTCCTCATGTAAGTTTGCTTTTTAAATTTAATATGCCAACCCTTCAACCCTTGCTGACCTTACCGCAAAGTGGTCCTGCTGCTGCTGCTGCTGGTGTGTTTGTGTATGCAATGCACACATAAAACTAATCTTATTTGACAGATGAATTAATTAAAATCAGTGGAACGCATCTAGCAGCTGCCTGGACCCGAAATCTACCTATGGATATGGTAATGGTAATGGGAATGGAGATGGAGTTGGGAGTGGAACTAGGGCCATGAACCACTTGCATGTATTTTCAAATTAATTTAACACTGTCAATTTGTTGTCCAGCTTACAGCGGCGACAGGCAGGGCAGGGCAGCTGCGGAGTAGGTTAGATATTGTAGTTGCTGTTGTTGCCGCCATTTGGCTGGTAAACGTTAACTAATTCCATGGAAATGTTGTTGGCTCGGCTGCTGTTGTAGCTGCTGCTATTTGCATTTGAAACCACAGCAATGGCATCAACACAGGGACAGGGACAGGGACGGGGACACGGGTAGGACGGAGTGTCAGTCCATGCATTGCCCACAGCAATTGGCGCGACGCTGAGTGACTGACATTTAGCATGATTTAATGACACCGCTGCGGGGGCCGCCGCGTCCGAATCTAATGAAATGCTGTGCCACTGCACAGCTACAGCCAACTGCGTCGTCCTGTTGTAAGATGCAAATAGCAAATCTGCAGAATGACTTAAATGTAATTTGGCTTGTATGCAAAGCGGGCAGAAGACAAAACATTGAATGCATTGAAAGCATTGTCATGTTGCTGCAGCAGCTCCAACAAGAACAGCAAAACCCAAACTAACTCTAAGCTGTAAATGCTAATGACTTTGCGTTGTTATCGATGTCAAACTTTGCGCTAATAATAAACTTCAACTGAAACTAATTAAGCAAGTTGTTGGAAAAACGGACACCGGACTCGCATGGCCAACCCGCTGGCTTTTTTCGTCCTTTTTGTCAAAATAATTAATGAACTGCATCAGCAGGAGGTGGGACCGTTTCTACTCACACATGACGCCACCGAGTATTCCATTTAGTACACTCCCAACTTCATTTTCCAACCAAGCTGACCACTTGGAGTGGCTTTGGCAACATCTACGCCCCAAAATAAACAAATCGACACATTTTTCATAGAGGGCTGATTAAGAAACTTTTTTGAAATGGTGCTTGACAACATTAAGTGGCGACTGAAAGTTTTATAATTCAAATTTATCATTTTGGTAAGGTGCTTAGCATAATTGCTCGCCAATTACAACACTTTGAAATGTTAGAATGCTTGTTTAGAACCCTGATTCCAGTGACACATTCTATATACGTACATTTTCAAATATACATATACATATTTTCAGAATGTAGAAATTTTGGGTAAAAACAATGTAGATATATAGAAGGCCTAGGCAAAATTTGGCCACATGCAGATATATAGGTATTTGTCAGTGGAATCAGGCTATAAAATTGAGAAACTCTGTAGTGAAACTGATCGGGCAACACCAAATATCTGTCGAACTGCTCTTATGCAATTAAAAACTTGATTAATCCCCCCCCCCCCCCCCCCCTGGAGTTTAGAAAAATTGAATTTGGAAAAATTGGAGGAAAAATTGGAACTGCTGTGAACTTTCTTTTGCTCATAGCTTGACTTTTGTTCATCCAATCTTTACCAATTCTTCGTATCGATAATTAATGCTGATCGTAAGACATATGCCGATGATATTGACATTATCGGCAAAACCGAACGGGCGGTAAGCAGGGCGTAAACGAGGACAAGACGAAGTACCTAGTATCCACGCGCAGTGAGTCTACGCGGCGTGTACAATCTGTTACAATGGGAGACTACAGATTTGAGGTTGTAAAAGATTTTGTCTACATCGAAACAATGATAGCCAGCAACAACAACACCAGTCTGGAAATCCAAAGACGAATTACTGATATAATTGTGGTATAAATATCGGGCCAAGGAAGAAGATATATGTCTCTAAGGCAGGAACTATCTATCTGCAAAACTGTGGGAGATATGACGTTTGATATTAAAATAAACTTGATCTGCCTGCAAGTATAGGGAGCTTATGTCCCTTACCTGTCCAACCTCTATCTCTTACCATCTCTGAGATCTGTTAGTCCATACGGACAGACGGACAGACCAACATGGCTAAATCGACTCGGCTCTTGATGCTCATCAAGAAAATACTATATATACCATATAAGGTAGCGGATGCTTCCTACTGGATGTTACATACAATTGCTGAGTTTCAAACACCGCAGCTGACTGATGGGACGCTGTTACCTTCTCCCTGATTACACGACCTTCAGCCGGCTAACAAATATTTCTTAAATATCTAAGAACAGGTCGCTAAACCCAACAACTATCATTTGCACAAACCTAATATACAGTGTGTACCTTTAGAGAGTATAAAAACCTCACCAGGATGTTGCTTAATAAAGTGTTGCCATATATTGTCAGCGATCAACCATATGCCATATAAGTCAGCGAACAAGTGACTGAGCGAAAGTGACTGAACAAGTCGCCGAACAAGTTACTAAGTCTGTGGGACTGAAGAAGTCACTGAACAAATCACTACACTCAGAGAAAAAATAGAGATTTTCGCTCTTGAATCAAGAGCATTCGTTCTCAAAAGTACGGTGAGAGTGAAAATTCTTGATCCAAGAGCGAAATTCTTGATTCAAGAGTGAATTTTTGATCCCGACATTCCTGATTCAAGAGTTTCAGCTCTTGATCCAAGTATGAATAATTATTGATTCAAGAGTTTCAGTACTTGATCCAAGAACGAATAATTCTCAAAATAAAAAAATTAAAAATAATATTTGGGGTGGGGGGTGGGAGAGACACGACCGACCCGACCTGACCGACGTGTGGTGTTCCGCGTCTCGTCCCCCTCCCCCGGTCCCACGCACCATTATCAAATCAACCACACCAACACCCCAACCACCACCACCCACCAAGCTTTGTTTTAAACAGTGATTGATTTTGAGATAACCACAGAGATTTTTTTTTTTTTTACTCTTCTGGGACTTGAACACGGTACCTCGAAAGACTGAAACACACACAGGCGACGGGCAGCTTAACGAGGTCAGCTAACTTCCTTGAGCCAGACGACGCGACGAAATCACACTTATAAATAAACGCTTTCGTACGCATCGCACAACAACAAACTGCGCATGCGCTCTCAGTCTCTGCGCTCTCAATTTCTCAACCAAGGCGTATTTAATAAGGTGGCAGAAGCGTCGACGTCGCCCTCTTTGCTGTTGCCTTACGGTTTCGAAAAATTCATATGTGTGTGTGTATACATGTGTATGCGAGAACAAATTTCTTTGAGTTTATTACTCTCTTGCTCTCGCTCTCTTTCTCTCATTTTTCGTAAGGCAACGCGACGTCGACGCTGCTGCCACCTTATTAAATACGACTTGCTCTCAACGACCAACTGCGCATGCGCCCTCACTCTCTGCGAGAGCGACTCCAACGCTACTCTCTCAAAGTTAAGTTGCCCTCACCCCCCTTGCCTATAAAAAACCAAATTGAGAACGTTTAGAACGAATTTATCTCGATTCCAAGAGCGAAATTCTTGAAAATTCAAGAGCGACTAATTTTTTTTTCAAGAGCGTTCGTACTCAAATTATTCGTTCTAGTTTTTTCTTAGTGTACGCGAGATCGCGCTCATTTAGCACATCTTTGTTGTTGCAAAAGAGAGCAGTATAAGCTCGTATACTGTCGGTGTGTCGACGTCGCTGCCGCAGAGCCCAGTTCAATACACTGGAGACTGAGACGTGCCGGCCACTGGTGTAGACCTAGCCTAACTAATACAAGCAATTCTGCAAACTGGTCGTGAACCTAACCCCGGAGAACCGCTTCAGTGCGGGTTTTTGGGTCCATCGACCCACCGAACCTCCCGATCATGGAGCCCAACCGGAGCCCCTCTTCTTGAAAAAATGTTCGGTTCAGAAAATAGCTTAAGTCAGTTTATTTGAGAACTTGTAACTAATATAACTATCGCAGTACCGGATACCAATAATTTTTTAGTGCTAAGTCGGAGCATTACCTTTTTAAAATGATTATCAAAATCCGAGAAGAAAATAAAGAATGGCAAAACAAATCGGTACATTTATGTTCATAGAAGGCAGAGATTAAAACCGAATCGAATAAAGATTAGGATTACGGTTACTGTTTTGGCCGATCGCTTTTTTGCCTGTTACGGTTATATTACGGTTGTGGGATATGGGTTACGGTACGGGTTACGGTTATTCAACTTATTCTGTCTCGGGTTTCGGTCACGGTTATGGTTATGGGTATAAAGAATTACTTTGACAAATCCTGCAGGCAAAAGAGGCACCATTTGGAATCTCATTTATACAGTACTAGGCTTAAATTTCTTATACAGAAGTTTAGTGCTGACGAATCCAGGCTTTTTTAAAACTGCGTTGACGGGTAACTGAAGGGCAGCACATCTTACCCCTGGACCTAAGAGTTCCACCATATTGAACATATTGCGTCCGTTATCAGTGGTACAATCGATTCAGAACTTGTATGACACTGTTTTTAAGATGGGTGGCCGTGTGTTGCGAAAACATCTCCTCAGTTGTCAATGTTCAAAGTTCAACACATACAGCCATGCTTACATTTTCGCTTTTGAACAATTTTGCGATTTTGAGTCCCAATTTGGTCCAAACATCGGTTTTAAGTCGCAAAAGTTTTGGAAAAGAAGAAAATGGGAACATGGCTGCTTTTGTATATTTATGCCTGCAACAAAAATTAAGACCTTTATAAAACGGGCATCTTAAAGACGAGTATATCACATTCTTACTTACCTTAAATGACCGATCCATTTGAGTGAACCCATCAATATTAAGGGAAATCATATGCCCTTCGTTCTCGTTTTGAATGTCCTTTTCAAGAAGGCCTGATTGGCGAATGACATCATCTTTAACATTTTGGAGGTTGATAAAATTTTCTCATCCCATGCCCTTCATAATTGGGCTTAAAATTTTCCGAAAGCTAACGTCATTTACAAATAAAAATGGTCTGCCATCCACTGTGTACATCTGGTCAACATAAGGGTACAGGGAATCAAAGCCCGGAATATGCTTGTTTTTGATCGAGGCATCGCGCACTTCAAAACGGTAAGGGTAATAGTATCCACAATCAAATTTTTCAAGAGTCAAAACGTGAATAAAAATTGTTCATTCCTCACATCCATCCACTGTCAAGATCACAGCGCAACTTGTCAAGATGTCGGCGCCAAGCTGTCAAGATGTCGACGTGACAGAAATATGTTTCCCTCACACATATATACATACATACATAACTATGTTTAATACCCTTGTTCCACTGGTACATTCTAGAGGTTATTCGCTAGATGATCTAAATGACCTCATTCTTTCTTTATCTCATAAGAGTTAAATGTCCACTCGGTAGATCATAGACAACGGATGATCAAGTCACTGCCACGGATTATCTAGCCGCTGTCACAACATAAAGCTATTTTCCGCTGAGTGTCTAAATTTTCTATCGATATGCTATCGAAGTTGCCAATCGTCACCAATAGGAACAGCTTCTCTGTCAATGGCGTTGCCATGGGCGGAGAGTGTTCTAGCTTAGTGGGTGAGGGTTTAGCACAAGGTGAAGAAGTGTATGGACCCCCTTTATTGAAAACCAACTACGCCCATGAGTTGTACATGGCCAAGGCAAGCGGCAATTGTTCCATTCTTTGATTTAGAATGTTAAAATTCAGTAACATTTCTTTTGTGTGAGTCCCGCAAACTACTTATATCGTGGTAGGACTACCAGCAGACATAGCAGTTCATCAGCTGTTATTTGTTGACGTTATTGTGGCCGTGAATAACATTTATCAGTGTAACAAGGAAACATGCACTTTTGGAGAATGTGGTTGAATGTTCGCCAGTGGAACAAATGTATCAAATTTTAGTAAATAAATACATATGTATGTAAAATGTTCATTGTACAATGTACGTACATCTTATCGAAATTTTTACTAGTAGAGGAAAATCCATAATTAGCCCATATATTTGTTTCTGTTTCGGTATTGATAAACGGTTAGTTTAAATAATGTAATGGGGTTACGGTAATAAGAAATTTTGTTTTCGGCTACGATTTCGGTTACAAATTTTAAAGTGTTGCGGTTTGAATCTCTGATGGAAGGCAAGCTCTTCCTTTAAAAGTTATGGCACTATTTTAAGAACGTATAAATCAGGCATGCCCAAAAGCAGCAAACGACAGAGCACTCACCAATACTCACAAAGATAAGCACCAATACCAATAATGAAATTGTTGTTGGTGAGTTTGCTTGCTCTCGCAAACACCAATCAAAGAAGAGAACAAAACCGGTTTTTGTTCTACGCGTCGCATACACACGAAATTATTAGCATGTGTGTCGTTTCGTATGCCTCACGCCCTGCATGTATACGATCATTGATTTCCTATGTTCCGTGCATTTACAATAACAAAACGTACCCAAAGAGCATACGGCTGGGCATCGCTGGTATAAATGATAACTGCAATGAATGAGGTTGATTCGGGTATTTATTCATGATTTTAAAAGCTCCGTAAGTTGGACGCTATTTTCTCAACAAAATTATTTCTCACTATACAATTGCATAGGAAATTATAATTTTGCCTAGAAGGTTGCAACACGTAGAAATACTCATTTCCGATCAATTCTTAATCTAAGTCAATTGAGCTTTGTCCGACCGCAATCTGTCCGTCTGTCTGCTTCTACGCGAACTAGTCCCTCAGTTTTAAAGCCATCGAGCTGACATTTGGCACAGAGTCTTCTTTTTACTGCACTCTGCTTATATGTTGAAACCGCCCAGATTGGATGACCATATCTTACGACTGCCATGGCTCCGATCGGATAATGGGGTCTTAGTGAGCAAAACTTATTTGTTTTCATTTTAATCGTTCTTTAACTCGGTGATTGTTAATTTGATATCCTTACAAACAGCATCGCGAAATTAGGTCAAAATCGGATGATGATCGACAGGATGCAAGCGTTCTGAAACTCTAATATTTCAACTTCGGCAAAGACGATGTTACCTTTATCTTCTCGTTTTTTTCCAAAAAATGTCTCAACGATCTAAGAATCCATGTTCCATTTGATTAATAGAATTAAATTGGTGAAATAAGTTCTGATATCAAATTCTCATGTATGATTGCAAAATCATTGCATACTTCTTAGAGCAAATGTTAGCTGACTGAACAAACGGCGAAGAAACCCTCGTTCAGTGGTTACACATTAGTGACGGAAGGCGTCAGTTAGACAAGCTTTTGAAAACTATTAAACCGAGTCCAAAGTTCACAAAACATTAGCGGGCAACGGAAGGCGGAAAGCGCGTGCTGTTCCCTGTCAGAGTTGACTGGTTCTGGTCCTGGCCTATTATAGTTGTTGTTGTTGCTGCTGCTGGTGCTGGTGTTGTTGCTGTCGTGTCGGTGGTCTAGGACAAACAAACTACAGAGTCTGCTGCTGGCGCAGGCTTTTAAGCATTTGTGTTACATTAATTAAATTTATATTCAAACAGCGCGCGACTTAATTTCTAATTTCCGCTCCAGCTGTGGGCGGGCTACATAGCCTTGGGTTGTGCATGTGGATTCCTGTCCGTCGAGTTTCGTGGCTTGTGTATATGCGGTGGCGGCGGTGTAGTGCGCCGCTCAGTGGGTGGCTGGCACTTTAAGCAACCTGCCTGGGTGTCATTAACTTTAATGCCTCGCTTTATTTAGCTGCAAACAAATGTCATAACAACAACCTCAACACCAACGAGTGAGTGAGCCTGGGTGAGTGGCGGGGCCAGGACCAAGCAGCATCGCCATCAGCACAGAACAAGTGCGAAACGAGGTTGTTATGAAATTTATGCCGGGCATACTTCGGTCATAATTGCGGCTCCTTTTGACTTGTGTTATTTTTTTGTGCCTTTGCTTTATGGCGCCGTGTTGAAAAGTGTCGACAGTTTTGAAATATGGGCCATGGTAAGTTCTGCAGGATGTTCATGCAAATGTAATAGCCATGGCATTGGCTTCAGTTCTGGGGCCGCTACCCAACTGTCTGTCACTTGGGTGTCCGGGTGACGGTGTCTGCTGTCAGCTTATTTCCTGGCTCAGCCGCCACCTGAAGACCTTAGACCCGGGTCCATGCCCAATCCCAGGCCGAGCATGCCTGCTGCCTGGGCAGCTTCATTTTATGCTTGTTGAGTTAATAGTGGCCAGCCATCTCTGGTTTAGTGCGTCCAGTTGCCCGCAGTGCGCCCAATTTGCCGCCCACTCCGAGTGACTGCAAGTGCCGTAATTTGTAATTTCGGGCAAATGAATTTTTGGCTTTTCGGGTTGCGGTGCTCTGACAAGCGTTTGGCAGGACTGCCAGCTCCGGCTTCTGCGAAATTGCAGGTTATAGTGTTCAATTGTCAAACGTAGTCCTGGCATGCTTGTTTATTGCCTCGCCGGACTTTTAAATAAACCATAAAACACGACTATTTACTTCAGTTGCGTTGTGGCCATAACTACTCGTACAGTTCGGTGGGCGGCGGAGGGGCTGCGGGTCCATTTCTCTGTCTGAGCGCTTTATCTCGTTTTTATCGCTCCTTCAGCTAGTGGATCCTGGTTGCCACTGCCTGGCTGGTTATTTTTAGTGTCAGCCGTGTTAAATTTCGTTGGTTTTTCGCTTCTGTACCTGTCCGTGAGTCCGTCTTTCTGGGACTAGCGCTCCCCAGGCGTGGCCACATCAAATGGGCAGTAAAGTAAAATTGTCATCTACAAACAATGGCCTAAAAATAGCTGGTTCGCTTACACTAAACACTTGCCGAGTCGCTGGCATGGATAATGCCAGTGCAAACTCTAGCACTCAAGTCAATAATTAGCATCATTTAATAGTTTTGGTTTGGGATTTCAAGCTTTCAATGCTTTTAAGTGCTAAACTGATGCAGATACCGTTGCCATTGACGTAGCTCTTCGTCAACTGTTTTCTTTTCATTGCGTTTACATTGCCAGTTGTCGGGAGACGGGAGTGGGCGGCAAGGGGCAGAACAGGGAACCAAGGGCCAACGTCAATGAGGGCCCAGAGGAGCTCAATGGGAAACTTAAGATAATGCACCGTGGAATGCTGTGAGAAAAAGAGAAAATAGCTACAAAGCAGAGTGGAGACATTCTACTATTCCTAAAGGCTAGTTTTGATGTTCTAATATCCTAATTATATCTGTTGTTCAGTTTTGAAGGCAAACAGTTTATCGAAACCTAAAAATTTTTTACTATAGCCTTAGGAGTAGTACGCACCAACGAAAAACTCAGAAACATTTTGTAGAAAGATCTTTTGAGAGCTTTCTTTTAATTTTTAATACTCACCTTCACTGTATAAAATGATACATTTAATCAGCACGGTTGTAGATTTTGATTTGTACTGACTCGCTCTTGTCGAGCGATCCTGCTTTTATTTCTAAATTTTGTCATCCCTTATCTTTCAACCTAAATAACATGTTTGTAAGGCATATATGTGTGTATAAATGATCTGCGCTGGTCTAAAGGGTGACTTTTCACACTATACATGTAAAGTGCTTTCCACCGGATGCCGTCTTCAAGTGGTGTCTCGGTCTTGATTCTTGTCACTGCCGCTATTAATATTTAATGCTATTCCAGAAGGTGGCATGTTTATGACATAGGCGTCATAGGCTAAATATTTAAATATGAGATTTACACTAAGTGTGGGCCGAGTTGAATACACTGTGCAACACTAAAAAGTTGATAGAGTCGAGACCAAAAAATTCTGAAAGAGTATGATGGTAGTACAAAAACTTTCGCTGGGTTTGGCCTGGTTAGCTGCCGTTTTCCTTCTATTGCATTTTGAAGTTTTCAGATTCTGATTGGGATTCGCAACTCCATATCGCGTAAACTATTTAGAATTTCGCTTTGACGTCTTAGAAGAAGTGGTTGCTCTTGTCTAAGTTTACAAAACATTCTTAAGTAGCAAGTCAAAAAAGTCACATCTTTATACTCAAAATTACAAAAATGTCTTAAAGTCATCATGTTTTCCCCTCATTTTGCACTGTTTTTCAACTTTGTCTTGAAAACTGTAAGGAATTTGACTAAGCAATGCAGGACAAAAACGTAGCTTGGACTTAAATAAACATACGATTGAAACATATCAACTTTATTCGATTGTACCTTCGAATAGTTACGGGCCCTTAAGCATGTAGAATTGGAACCAAAGTCGAAAAATTGCAATTTTTGGCCGACACAGTCCAAAATTTCGATTGTTTTGTATTAAATCAAGAAAATAGTAAGAAACCATAACTTAAAAACTCTAATTAAAAAACTTTTAGTTTTTTTACTTTTTTATCGAAAATGTTCGTTTTTTCGAGTTTTTATGACAGTTTTACGTGCTTGTGGGCCTATAACTAGAAGAAAAAGTAACTAAATGAAGTTGGTTCGTTCTAACGGTTTGTTTATTTTGGTCTAAGCTACAAGTTTGTGCTGTATTACTTATCCATATCTGAAACGGGTTTCAAGATGAAGTTGAAAAACTGAAGAAAAGTGGTCAAAACCTGGCTTTTTCGTATGAAGATTTAATTGTTTTGATTTGCTACAAAGAAATGTTTTGTAGGTCAAGCCAAGCGCAGCCACTTTGTTGAAGATTTTAAAGCGAAATTCAAAATAGTTTACGAGATATGGAATCATTAGTCCTACTCTGAAGCTGAAAAGTTCAAAGTGCAATAAAAAGAAAACGGCAGCTAATCAGACTAAACTCAGTTTTTATACTACCATCATACCATTTCAGAATTGTTTGGTCTCGACGCTATCAACTTTTTTGAGTTCAAAAATGTGTTCCAGTAATATCATGTTTAAGTGTGAACATTGACAAAAAGTCCCTAAAAAAATCGCATAGTTATGTGAAAGCAAATTGTATTTTCTCTGTTTTAAAACTATGGGCAATGTAACCATAATATGTGTTCCTTAAAATCCGGTCACATTGATCCAAAACAAAACATTTGACAGTTTTGGCTGAAGTTCCATCGATGTGAGTGCGGAAGCTGCTTTTACTTAGAGATCTAAGAGACGATAGTGTAATACCTAATCAAGTTTCTCAAAATATTTAGAAAATTTAGATTTCTTTGATGAAATATAACAGGTTCTACTTCTCTTTAGAGAAATTTAACAACCTACTTTTTAGAGATGTATGTATGACAAGTGTAAAGGCAGCTTAAGCCTTACCCACAATCTTGAGACAGGTCACCAACTAATCAAGCACATTTTACACAAATGAATTGTAGGAGCCTGTGGCTCTAATGTCAAAGCAATCGAGGCGCACAAACACATACATACAAGCATATTTTGCATGTACATTTGTATGTACGCATGTTTGCATATACATGTATGTGTGCTTGGGTGCTGTTTGACGTTCAAGGGCAGAACAAAAAAACGCATCGCGTACACAAAATATGTATACATACATATGTACATATTTAAACACGCACTTCTACTGCTTAGAGAGCTCAAAGTGAAAAAAACACGTACAATATGTATGTATGAGTGTGTGTATTATAATCGTACATACTATTAGCGACTGAATAAAGGCAATAGTCTTTTTACAATTTATTAATTTGCAAGTACAACAAAACAAACACATGCAATTCACATTTTATTCACTTTTACCATTTACATTTTTTTTAGGCACCGCACTTTTGTTTACTTACCTCTAACACGCGCCAGCACAGATCGAATGACGAAATTCGCAAGAAGATGCTAGAAGTTCGCTGCAGACCCGACGCCAACTTCGAAACGTTCACGAAGAAAAAACGACCGTCACTCGTTTTTGCGCTTGCGGCAGCAGAGCAATGAGCATTGTTTTGGCTTTTTTCGAGATTGACTATTGCTGTCTCTCTTTGATTTGAGAAACTCTGTGTGTCTCTTTCTACTTTCAGAATTTCGATGTCTACTTTGATCTGAAATCATATCACTAGGGCATTTTTCATATCACTTTGATCATTTCACTTATCAATATAATATTTTTAGTATCAATGTGGTATTACAGGTTCATATTGATATTAAATAGTTTCACTTTGATATGCAAATATTGATATTACTGATATTATATTGAAATACCTGATCTTATTTTTTTCTGTGTAGAAGAGCTAAAGCAACATAATTTTAAATGTAGATTTCAATTATCTGCACGCCCCTCCCGCCACCACAATGAAAAATGTTAAATAACTCCCACAATTTTTACTATAAATATTGGAGTTATAAAAACGTTGCATACATTTTGGCTTTTCTTAAAGGAACTAGATATGGGCAGCTGGATCGGGAGGGACGGGTCGGTATTAGTGCAAAATCCAGATTTTTTCCGGGTATCGGTTAATTTTTGTTGGTCTCAGCAAGTCTTAGCACAGCAATCAAAACAATTTATCGAATATTACTTTATCGCACTAGCCGAATGATTACACTTACATACGATTTAAAAAATGGGCACACTTCATAAATATTTCAGGTGATGGAATCTTGAAATTAGCCCAACCGTTAATAGACATTGGGGCCGACTTTGGAAATCAGAATGCCGCTGACCTGCTTAAATAAATTAAACGCACCCAGTTAAAGTTATAATGTGCTGGCATATATAAGAAACGAGCAAAATTTTGGACCAATCTGACCACGCCCACTAGTACCGCCCATTCAACTCTCTCCGTACGAGCGCACAGATCTCAGCGATGGTAAGAGAGTGAGGTTTGGCATGGTACATGTACTTCTTGTCCGTGCAGACACATAAAATTTATTATAAATTTTTATTATAGATTTATTTTAAATTTGGAAAAAAACGTCATATCTCCCACAGTTTTGTAGATAGTTGATTTGTATTTTCTACGAATATTTAGTAATCAGTATTATTTATCGATCGGGAATGGGAAATGGTAAGCAAAAGAAATTTCGCTGTCGCAGCGCAGCAAAATACACACTGAGCATACTCCTTCGCAGGTGCAGAGTATATTACAGTCGGGCTGGACTAATTTTCTAATTTGATTTTTTTTTTGCAAAAATAACTAAAAATTATCAAATGCAGTGTTGCCGTCTGCAACAATACAAAATATTTCGAAAGCGAACAAAAATTGGGTGTGTTAACTGGCCGTTTGACTCGTGAGCAAATGCGAGTGTAAGGGTGCAGAGTATGTTATAGTCGGACTTGGCCGACTTTCGTTCTTGTTTTATATGGAGTTCAACGCACGATTTGCCGATAAGTGGATGCGAACGTGGACGCAGCTGTATTAGAAACGCACTATTAGGCGTCAGAGTGCTTTCTGACCCTCAACAGTATTAATAGCTCTGCTATACACTATCGATAGTGAAAAATATTCATCAATAGTGTGACACAAAACCAGTTATTCGATATATCGATAGTACTATCGATATTTTTGCAGCTCTAGCCAGCATGCGCTGTCTGCTAACATAATGTTTATATGTTAACATTAATGTTGGAGCTGTGTTAATTAACATTAGGGAAATCTATTTAACAATTCTGCCCCTGAGTAATGGGTATATCGAAGTCGGTCATCGTTACGCTCACGTTTTGTCAAATATCGAAGACAGTCAACACAAAAGTATAGGTTCGCCACAAAACGTACCTGAAAATTATAAAAAACACTTAAGCTTTGTCGCTCTCGCTCTCTTAATTATGAACATGTGATCTCAAAGGGGATTGAAGTAAGCACATTTGGAATGATTCTTTCTTTCTTTTTCAGCTCCCAATAAAATGGATTGTGTTTTCCTGCTCGTTCCAATTGTAAAGAGAACACGCTGTGTTGCTGCTTGATATGTTTGGGACAAAGTGGAGTTTGGGTAATTCACCGCTGACCCTAAAGATTGTGCGAATTTGCTCCACCGAAAACACGTCGTTGAAATAATTTCTTTCTCCTAGGTCGTAGTTCAATTTTTTGTAGATCATTAAAGATGATCTTATAAAGCATCCATCTTTTTAGGTATTTCTGTAGCCCGTGATCTCCTTCAAGGTTAAATCTTTCGCAATAATTGCCTGAAAGAACTTCCCGTTCCTGAAAGAACTGATGACGTCCGTTAAGCAGAAACTGAGCGAATATTTTAGGCAGTCTATTATCGGGCATGGGAAAAACCTTTTGCGGTAAATATGTGGAGAGGTGACAATCCCGTTTCCAGATATATGTGGCATTCTGTTTGAAGTGTTTCAGGGCAGTCGAAATAGCTTTTCTGGAAGTATCTAAGCAGGTTCTCAACCTCATCGTACAGCATAATCCACGAGACTTGTGCGCTGTAGCACATAATGGACCTCACAGATGCTCCGAAAAGTTTGTATTTGGTGCTCGTTGGTATATCTTTTCTGCTCAGGAGAGATTTCCAGGTGCATTTTTTTAGCCTCTTTCGGGTCTTTTAGCTTTTCCTGCAAATGGTATTTAAATTGCGCATTATGGTAGATCCACACTCCCAGGTAACCGGGTGTGGCGCACCAGTAGTATGTGTGCAGGTGCGGAAGGTGTTGTGGGTTCGATCCCGCCTAGGACCATCTAATAGAAAAAGCTTTTTCTTTCTTTCTTTAGAAAAAAGCTTTTACACACCCGGTCACTTTCATCAGCTACTGGCGCCAGCTGTGAAGTAACTTGACATGAAGAGCAAAAATTCTCTAACTATATTGCCGTTCGGATTCGGCGTTAAACTGTAGGTCCCTTTCTCTTGTGCGAAAAATCATAAGCACACACGCCAAGAGATCGAGAGAAGCTTGACCCTGGCCCTCCTTCGGAGTTGCTATTTGAGCCAATTTCACATTTACTCCCAGGAATTTATAGGTTTTCACCACTTCAAGCTCGGTCTCAACCAAGTACAGTTTCTCTTCTAAAGCAAGTCTCCTTCGGTGTTTTTTGAAAACTAGAATCTTTGACTTTGCGATATTTATTTGAAAGCCCCAGGTTTTAACCCCACAATGTCATCGGCATATAATAGGTACTTTATCTCGAATCCATTTATGTGAATGCCTTCCGGTAGTAGGCCTATTCACTTCGTGGATCCCTAATTTGAATACCAAACAAGGTAAAAAATTTATAATATTAGTATTTTTTTCCAGAACAATTCATTAAGACAAGTAACAAAATATTTGTGATTAAGATAATATTCTATCAAAATCTTTTGGAAATAAAATATTTGTAAATTACCCATTTCAGAAATTCTAACGCTAAATCATTGGCAAATGTATTTAATCAAAAGTGTAATTATTAAAGTTTCCCCTTAGTTTGCCTACCTTCAATTAAATGTTCGCATGAATGCAATTGAATGAAAACACGCCCCCGATTCTGCGATTTAAGTGGAATTTCGATTCGGGTTGCAAAACGTGCCCATCGCTAAGATATGTATATATGAGCGATTAAAGGCATTAGCTGACTTCTCACTGTCCCACTGTGCAACCAAGGCGACTACAAGTCATCGTAAAACTTTAAGTGTTTGCCAGACATTTTCTCGTTAACTGCGCGCATCCAAGTGATTTTGATGCCAACCTCTGGGCTGGGCGTGGCTGCTTAAAAATTCTCGTTAAAATCAAAAATTAGCTAAAAAGTTTCTACAAACAAGTCGTAGGCGACATTGGTTTAATTTCCCCCCAAATCAGTTATGTCGGGGCTGTGGTTGGTGCATTGCCATTTGCCCAACTCCATTTAAGGCCGCTCTCCATTAAGAAATTGGCTGCATCCACTTGCCAACACAGCTGAGCGAGGGGCTTTATGCGGCAGTAAAAAATAAACAAAATTAAGCCTCGTTGGCTGCCAGGGATATGCAAAGCCAAATCCATTTAATAAATACCACAATTTTCTATCCGTCTACTTGTAATATTGCCACACGCTAGCATTGTACTGCACATGAAGTATTTTCATTTTATTTTCAATATACTTTCCCCTTGCTGGCTTCTGGGTGCTTTTTTCTACTCTTTTTTTCGTTTTTACGACTACGACAAATAAAATGTGCATGATTTTATGATCTGTTGATATTCCATTACAATTTTGTAAATATTTTGTTGCTGCCGCTCCTCGGCTTCAGCCTTGGCTCTTGCTTGCTCACACATCCTCGCACTTATATTGCTCTTACAATAGACTTACAAACACATTCCATACTCGACTAGGAAGAGCCCCTTCCAGCTCCTCCTCCTGCTGCTACTCCACTGGCATATTGGAAACGGTGCGTCCTGCTTGAAAAGGATGTTTGAGGCTGTGCCAAGCATTTGGCACAATGGGAAAGCCCTGCCCGGCCTGCCGTCTGATTGCTTTTACTTGCCAGAGAGAGAGAGTTACGGAATATTTTGGTATTTTAAGCTTATTTTTTATCCAATATGCACAATGATGCTTATAAAATATATTGCTCATGAATATACATACAGACATATGTACGCCGCCGACGCACACTTCCGGCTCCTTTGTTCCCAGGGGGTTATGTGTAACTAAGATTATTGCATATTATAAGCTTTACAACACTAAATGCAACAATTCCAAAATCGAACAAAAGGCAAACAAAACGCTGGAGGCCGCAGGCAGTCGACCGGCTGGCTCTTAAATTTTTAACAAGCGAAATTGCTAAACAAATTTCACTTAAATTTTTATGCCAACGCAAACAGCAACAGCAACTTGCATAAATGATTTATTGCCACAAACAAAATGCCGTTGCCGATGTCGTCTTTTGCTGCCACTGCCACTTCAGCTGCCATTTCTAGTCAAGCATCAAAATTTGTGCCGTGACCAAAAACAGGCGGCCATTGCCAGGACCAATTGGTGTGGCACGGAGAGAGCAAACAGAACACTCGAGACGAGGCCCAGCCACACGCTCGTAAAATTTTATATCCAATTTTACGATTTCTGACGCAAAAAGTGAAACTAACCATTTTGACATTAGACATGAACACATCTCGACCATGGTCGGCCCGTCAGCAATGTTGGAGGCAAGGACGAAGGAGGCGGCGGGCAGCTCTGGGGACTGCTGCCTGGTGCTGCAGCCTGGGCGTCAACGAGCGAACAAACGTCAAGGATGCTGTGCATATTTTTTGTTGGACGTTCGCTTTCATTTTGCTTGCCATCTTTTTTTTTTGTGCCTTTTCTTGCTTTTTTCTTTTTTTTTTTTGGTTTTTCGATTTTGGTGATGACAGCCAGAGCGACATTAAATGCCCCGCTTCAGTTGTTTGTGCTTGTGGTCTGGCCTGGGCCTGGGTCGGGCCAGCTGGTCTGGCATTCCGGTCATATTGATGGTCCTGACGCCGCCCAAAAATGTTGGCAATTTTATGGCCTAGCGAGGGAAGCTGCAGAAAGTCTGGCAAAACAAATGCAAGCTTTTCCAGAGCCAATGGCCGGAGTTCAATCGAGTTGATGGAGAATGGAAATGTTGCAAACTAAAAACTTGAATTATGTTGAGTATTATAAAAGCAAATTCAATCTCCTCTTCGTTCTCCAAATAGGTCTTTGTAGTCTTTTTCAGTCTTTGGGCTTATCCAACTTGTTTCGCGCAAGTGAAAGGGGAGAGCAATGTTCAAGAAGTGTGTTTATGGCTACTTTCTTTACAGCTGTCGCCAATATCTGGCGAAGGAGACCATTTGAGCAAAAATGTTTAATGAAACGCTTTTTTATTAGATGTTCCTCAAGAATCCGCGATCTCGCGCACAGTCGACACGCACACTACCAGTTGCACCACAACCAACATACATTTCTGCTCTTTGGTTAATTCAAGGCCTTAGGATCTTTGCAGGCAGTTTGTAATCAATGTTTCAATACAGTGGTTTCCAAAATGCCAAAAGCCTATCCCATTGGTTAGGTACTCATAATTCAGCCGGCGTCGCAGCCGACACACTTATTGAAAAGAGCCATAGCTACCAGGAGCGGTGAACACTGAATTGCAAGTAAAACTTCTGTAGTCTGGAGAGAGCTCTCTTGCTCACCAACACAAGCACACTTTTTTGTCCTCTCCATTTGGCCGGCACTGCTCTCATTTGTTCGTTTGACTTGTTGCTCATGTTGAAATGCCAAGGTGTTTACTTCGTGTTTCGCTGCTACGCACACAAGCGCAATATTTGATTGTATGACACCACTGCTTTAAAACTTTAAGGGCATAATATATAAAGTAATAGCAATATATTGTAATTTGAATAAGTACCGAACTGCTTGAAATAGCACTACTTCCATTGGGCGAACTATCGGATTGCATCGGTTGAGGGACGGTTACAGTGTCTTTAAAAGCTTTTGATAAAATTCAGTACGTTTTTAATGGTTCTTCAGCATATCTATAAGCATTGGTGGTCAACGAACCAGAGTCAACACGTTAGATTTAGGAATTAAAAATTTTGCAAAATATGTTCCTATGCTTATCACAGAAAGCTTTTTGCAATGCAATTCCCAATACCTACATAAAATGGTTGGATACCTTTGGTACAGAGTATATAAAGCAGCGATGGACACAAGAACCCCACCTGGGGGGCGAAGACATTTCGCTATTTACACGTATACGAGCCGAACGCATGCCGAAGCTGAGAAGAAGATAGCAAAAAGAATTGCAGTCGCTGGCTAGCCTTTGATGCTGTCAGGTCGATGCAAATTCTTTTCACACACTAATACACGCTCACTTTTGGGCCTCGCTCTCGTTCAGCAACGCTGATATAAATACCCACCCGACACACAAGCGAAGGTTCGCTTCAAGCGAAAGTTTCGCGAAGAATATTATTCGTATTTTGTTTAGTCTTAGCGAAACTCTTTGTGAGTTCCCTTTTATCTTGCTTTTCTCTACAGCAGGTAGAAATGACGCCGCGTCGCAGTCTTTTGCTGGACTTTGACTTTATATTTTCAGTATTTATTTGAAGCCCTTTTACTTAGGCCGGCGAATAAAATGCGTGGAAGCAGTTGCAATCGGAGACAAGGCGATAAATTTAAATAAATATAATTTGGGTTAGGTTAGGTTGAGATGGCTAGGGACAGTATGTATGTCAGTATGTATTTGCTCTTATACTTAGGCCGGCGTCATTCTAATTTCCGACACACAAGCGAAGGCTCGCTTCAAGCGAAAGTTTCGCGAAGAACATTATTCGTTATTTGTTTAGTTTAGGCGAAACTCTTTATGAGTTTCGTAGCGTCGGTCGTTTTGCTGGACTTTGACTTTGCATTTTCAGTATGTATTTGCCCTTACGCTTAGGCCGGTGTCATTCTATTTTGGCTTAGCAAACTGCCGAGCGTCAATCAATTAATCGGTGAACATTGTTTGTTTTATTGTATTTTATGAAGTTTAAAGGTTCTTGATTAGATTGTCTTAATTGTTTTATTGTGTATTTGTTAATTGTCTTAGTGTTGAAATTCTGCCAAACATAAGGAAGCAACTACTTTTTATATGCAAAGCGAAGCATTTTTCATTAAGAAAATAAAATCCGTGGAAGCAGCTGCAATAGCAGACAAGGCGATGAATTTAAATAAACATTATTTTAAAAAATTTACTCTAATTCTTGTTTAATTAAAAAATTATTTTCAGGAACGAGTGAAAATAAAACTCTTAAGACTTTCGCGTCAAATTTGCGCGCGCGAATTTGATTGCGAATGTTCGCGTACGAATGTTTGCCTGCCACAAACTGAGCGACACAAGTATCATAAACGAATTTCTGGCGAATTCGTAAACGAAGGTTTTGTTCGTTTTTTATTCGCTATTAGCGAATTCGCGCGCGAATTTTTAGTTGGGTGGGTGGTGATATAAATACAATTTAAAAACAACAAAAGTTTTAAAATTTTAATTGGGTCAAGTGTTGTCTTTTTAGCTATTTAGTAGCTAGATCTAGCAATTTTAACAACGGAAATGCTATTAGATTTATGAAAATGCTATCAGCAACAAATCTGCCAATTTGTGAATAATGTTTAGCTATTTCGTCACTTTTGAGTCGAAGTGCGAAGTAATGTCAAATAATTTCGTTTGAAATCTCAGCATTTTATGCTACAGTACTTCCCCTCAGTACAATGTCTCAGAAGTGAATATTGCAGTGATGAATTAGGGCACAATCATTAGAAATAGCTCCAATTCAAGAGTGATTATACTCTGTACCGAAGGTACATAGAGTATATTGAGTTTGTGCAAAAGTATGTAAAAGTATGTAACTATAAAGTATATATATTCTTGATCAGCATCAACAGCCGGTTCGATATAGCAATGTCCGTCTGTCCGTCTGTCTGTCTGTCTGTCTGTCCGTCTGTCCGTCTGTCCGTCCGTCCGTATGAACGAAGAGATCTCCGAGATGGTAAGAGATAGGGGTTTGACCTGTATGGGGCATACATATCTTATACTTGCAGGCAGATCAAGTTTATTTTCAATTTTTGCCACGCCCCCTCCAGCCCCCGCAATTTGGAAAAAACGTCATATCTCCTACAGTTTTGAAGATAGATCGTTCGTACCTTCTAGAGATACCTTGTACACAAAAAAAGAAATGATAAAGATCAGATGAACGATACTCAAGTTATAAGCAAAAAACGGCCAGTAAACACCACCCACCCCCCCACCCATCACCACAGCATTCTATTGAACGGCAATCTTAGTGAGAGAGAGAGAGTGAAACTTAGAGATGAGCGCGTATAACTCGTGAGCAAATGCGAGTTGCGACGTTAAGGGTACAGAGTAAGTTATAGTCGGGCTTGACCGACTTTCTTTCTTGTTTTTATACTGTTTCAAGCCTAATAAAGCCAACATCATGAAAGAATGCGTTTGTTAAATTCATGATACTAAATTACTCAACAGATTGCACCTGAGCACGTTAAATTCTATATTTTGCACAAGGATTATTTAAAAACTTTCGAAGATATGGACTACGCTGATATGGCAAATGTTCTCCCCTCTTTGAAAAATTTGTTTTATAAATATTTTTAAATATATTTTAACGAGCTAAACATTCACAGAAACATTACTTCAGTAGAAAATTATTGTTTAGAACTCAACCATTTTCGGTAATTATTTTAAGGATCCATTTCAAGGACCCCCAAAAAACCTGGAAATTCTGACTCCGGAACGGCTTGAAGACATCTTGAGCAAGCTTGATTTGCTCCATCAGCTCTATTTTACATGATATGGGAATTCGGTATTGATTCATAGCTTTTCTATACCAATAACTTATTTTCTTCCTAGAAGTGCAGTACTCTGTACCAGAGGTACAGGCAAAAGTATGAAACAGGGACAAGGAATCTTGTCTGAATTGAATACTGGATCAGCATCAACAGCCAAGTCGAAATACTAAAACACCGTTCTGCGCTATTGAAAATTTGATAACATTTCAGTTCATACCCGGCTTGACTCCATCTAACCTCCATCTAACCTAACTGAGATGCGGTATCTATATATATATAGTTTATTTGGAGTAACTAAAAAAAAAAATTTTAAGTAATTCATATTTGAAATCGGTTTTCGAGTTCATCATTTCAAAATATGCTAAAAAGAAATTCTAGTATACTGTGAAAAAATTTTTCTAAAAAATTAGTCAAGGGTTAAAATCGAAACAAAATTTAGAAATAATTTCTATATTTAAGACATTGTTTTTGAATTTTAGTAAAATCGCCCAAAAAAAGAATTTTTAGAAAAAAATTGCTTAAAAATATAAATTATTTCTAAATTTAATGGCGATTTCAAACCTTGACTCATTTTGTAGAAAAATAATTTTCTGATTGTAAAAATGGGTCATACATTTTTTTTATTTTGGTAAACAATTGTTAGTGTAATTGGCCTCTTAAGTCAGTCAATTCTTTATTTATAGCAATTATCTCAAAATAAAGAAAGACTCATAAATACAGAAATTTATCCAAAGTTTGGCCTTCAAAAATTACAGCTGTGAAAAAATAATACAAAACCGATTTTCCGTATATTTTGGAAACAAGGTGGATTAGTGAAATCCATATTAACATAACGTGATCGAAATAGATTTGCAACAATAAGACTGTTGGTTTTTTTTAATTTTATTGTTTATTTTTAGTTAATTTTTTAATCAAAGTTTTTGTTTGTGCTGCCTCAAAGGGCAGGGGTCAGGATTGATTATAATTTAATACAAATCAATACCACCATTTTAAAAAGAGATAACTCACAACATTTCGCGGAATAGCAATTGGTAAGTCTGGACAGGCTGATTCGGAATTTACCACAAATCACTCATCAGCAGACGTTGTTGCTTTTCACACTTCAAGCCCTAGTCAAACTCTCTATTTAAACGGCCGTCTTGGCCGAATAAAGACTTGAGAATTAAACTTAAACAAATTTCAGCCTGCGATTTTCTGTTTTATGAAATTCAGCCTGAAATTAGGCTATGGGTTTTGAGGTATGTTTTTCCAATTTGTTGCGAGTTAAATCTGTTTGTCAGAGATAGTAATAGATAGAGGTTTGACATATATGGGACATAAACTTCTTATACTTTCAGGCAGATCAAGTTTATTCTCAATTTTTGTAACGCCCCTTCCCACCCCAGCGATTTCGAAAAAACGTCATATCTCCCACAGTTTTGTAGATAGACGGCTTGTACCTTCTAGTATCCTACCTTCTAATATCTTGTAGAGATATTCAATTGTAAAGATTATTTATTTATTTGCCAAAGAAATGACAAAGATGGGATCATTGATACTTAAGTTATGACCAAAAAAAAGTTACTTCCTCCGCCATGGCAGTAATGGCGTCCTCTATTGGTCCGTTTTGAAAATCCCTTATTGTTCAATGAAAGTAGTGGCGACATCTATTGTTCAGCAGCGCTGCTTTCAGCTGCTACTCCAGGTACTGAGTATATTACAGTTGGGCTTGATCGACTTTCTTAATTGTTTTTAAAATTTTTTTCTAATTTTAGCAACTATTTTTGCAAATTAAGTAATTTTTGTACCTCATATTCTGGCAACTGTGATTGGTCCTGCCTTGGCCATGACATTTGGACATTGGACTTGGACATTTGATTTTGGCGATTGCCGTCTTGCCATCAGGCCGCGGCCACTCATGAACATTAAGTGTCAAACTTTATAATTATGGAAGTATCATATCGCTGCTATAGAAATGCTATGTTTCATTAAATTTTGTTGTGGTGTAGTGTGATACATAGTTTGCAAACTAAATTATACCACGTTCTTATGACAGCTGTATGATATAGACGTCCGATCTGCCTGATGTTCGGCCTTATAATTTTGCAAGCCTGAACCACTGAACCAAACCAAACCAGATGTTTGTTTAGCTCTTAGTTCCATATTTTATGCCGAATCGACTTCCGGTGGTTTGAAGCCTGTGTAAACCACTAAAATGAATCTGCCACATTCCTGAAATTAGTCTAAAATAAGCGAATATATTGATTAATTGTAGTGATAATATTGGAATTGACAGCAAAGTCTACAGATGAAAGAACCAGAATACGTCCGACTTACCTTGGGTGTTGGTGTCTTGTTAGCTGAACTAATATAAACATAACTTACTAAATCGAAATTGAACTAATTGAATTTATGGTATTTCAATTAATTTCCCAGCCAGTTTCCAATTGAAAATGGTTATTTTTCTAGTGTTCGAAATTAATACTATTTAAAACTAATTTTCCCATAACCATTTAGATTTTGCTAACTTCTGACACAGCCCTCGCTACCTGAACTATGCCTGGTCGACTTTGGGGTATTGACTGTCCCTGCGGCAGTGTTGATTCAAACACAGACTAAGTCACGGCCACACTTTGGATTGCATGGAATGGTCTATGTCCTTGGTCTGGTCCAAGTTCTTGCAAGTATTTGGCAAATCAATGGCTGACCGGGTGTCATTAAACGCTTGATCGTTTAATGCCCCTGCCCCAGAACTACCTTTCTGTTTCCCCATCTAGCTGCAACAGCTGCTGGTGCTGCTGAAGTATGTGCCGGGTGCTCTGCGTCGTCGTTGTCGTTGCTGTTTATCGTTTCGCACTTCCGTTTGTCCACTTCCGGCTGCGATTGGCAAAGCAACAGCGACTGGGGCCAAAATCAATTGGAAATTAATTTCATGCTTTGATTACCGGTCATGGCGCACGTTTTATGACCTTGAATACGACACTTTTGTGTCGTCGCCGAACAACGGTGTCCTGTTGCCCTTTGCTCCCATGCCTGTGTCCATTTCCTCACTAAATTAGCCAGCCAATGGCATGAATTGAATGGTAGGAGAAACTGAGTCAGAAACTGTGGGTCTGCTGATTGCCAATACTTGCTGATGCTTGCTGATGGTTTGCCGCTGTTGCTTCAATTTATCAAAGCCCCGGCTCATTCGTCGATGCCTGTCAGGTAGGTAGGTGGCTACGTGGGCGCCACGTTAATTGAAATGTTTATATGACTTTTTATGGCCTGCCAAAAAGGCCCATTACATTTACGGCCCTTCAATGAGCCAGCCAGGCAGGCTGATTAAACTAATTCGCACCAATAATTCTCATTCAAAGTGCGAAATTTTGTTATTGCTTAGTTTGCCCCCAACTCGAACTATACATGTTAAAATATTGCATTAAATTTACTTTGACCAAGTTGGTTCCGAGCAGCAGTTGAGCTGCACTCAAAAAAATCAACTTGAGTCAAACTATTTACACTTAGACTTGACTATTTTTGACTGTGCGCTAATATATTTATTATGGAAAACAATTTTGAAAATATCGAAGAACATACAAAAGCTAGAAGCGTCTTGTAGGGGGTAATCCCGTCAGTTCCCCATAAGTAAATCGCAAAATTTAGAAATTTAGTCATGAAGTATTACTTGGCAACCATTAGCCCGTTTTTTTGTACATAAATGGCGCCACCATAGATAGATGGCGCCAGCTGAGGTTAAGTGGCAAGTTGGTATTAATTGATACGGCAGCCTTCTGTTGGTTTTGCGAACAATTATTGAAACGCAAATTAATTATTTAATTTATTTGATGCAACCAATTCAGAAAAATAATGTTGTTAACATTTCTAAAGTTAATTTTGTTTATAAAATTGTTTGGGTGGTGATTTTTGATAAATCTTCTAACAAAACTGGAGTGATTTCTGGGACACCGAGAATAGTTTTTGGGGTGGAATTAGGTTAGAAGGGCTTTCCGTGACAACTTCGGTATTATAACTTAGTTTAAATTCAGTTTGAGAGAGCGAGTGTCTCTACACAGAAAAAAATCCAATTAATCCTGTTTAAAATCAATCCCAAACGATGTCAAAAGTCGTTCAATTCCGGAATTTTTCAAATCAAAAACGAAGGGATAGACTTGAGTACGGCTTTATTAATTCCGGAATTCTTGTCTTGATCAGGGTCTTAGCTCGGGAGAGCTTTACTCTGGTTCGATATAGGCTTACACACTGAATTGATTTTATCTTGTTATTTGATTTGATCCATCAGTCGGAGATGGTCCAACATTGATTTAAGCTTGATGATCGTAATTGATTTGATCTCGAAATCGAGATTACCTGATATTAAATCGAGCTAGACATTTAACTTTATTATTTTAATTTTGCAAAAATGCCTGAGATTGACTTAAGCTCGATTTTTAAACTCATTTTGACCCAACAAAAGCATGCTACTTTTCTTTTTGATTTTCAAATTAGCAAGTTTAAGCCGGCTCAAAGCCACGAGTTGTTTGCATACAACTGTAAAAACAGGACACAAACAACACCACAATGGAGGTTGGTCGCTGTCTTGGCCCATCGACTGCAATTCAACATCTGGTTGAATGCTATAGCTGGTTGGGAATTCTAAGGCAACATATGTGCACAAAACACTAGCCGCAGAAAACCCCTAAGATCACACAAAAATTTGTGTATATGTGTGTACTAGAGAGTTGCACAAGTGATTTCGGCATCGTTTGATGAAAAATGAAATCATTTTTGAGTATTATTATGTGGATTAATGTAATCGTTTGTATGATTACGAGTAGTTGTGATTACTACTCGTGTTACTCGAATTATAGTGAGCCAAGTATTTAAATTTGTTTAGTAAAAACTATACTCGCATTACATATAGTACCCAGCGGCGCAAATGCACATTACGTAATCGAGCACCTCTGAAACACTTCGAAGGCTGTGTGTCATACAGCATTGATTACAACCCAGTATACTTTTACATTAGCATGGCCACTTTGTGGACTGCTAGCTTTCGAAACCTCATTACTTTTAATCGACAAGTGGGCGATAGCCGAACGCTTTTTGGAGACCCATTACAACTGCATATAATAATCTGAGAAATGTAATGGGCGGTGTGGATGGGACGCCCACTAAACGATACACACAGTATGCTATGTTGAATGCACTGTGGAGTAAAAGGTATATAGACTGGTAATTCGGTTGAAGCACTGATCCTTGTGCGCTATGTTATGTTAAGTTATTTATTAAAGGAATATTTAAACAATTTATTAGCCATTACAATATACAATAAATAAAACAAATCGACTTAAATCTATTTAAAATTGGTTTTTTTGGTTCACTGATGTCGAGATGTAGGCAACGCCACACGTCAAAAATCAACCAAACCCACGCGCATTTATGTTTGTGTGTGAATGCATAAAGAAAGCCAAAAAACGAATTAGCATACGAACGCACTTCGAATTTTCGACAAACGAAGCATCGAAGACATGACAAACTTCGTATGAAACTCGGTATACAAAGTGTAGCGAGAGAATTTTATACTTGTGGGCTGTTGTAATGCATGATGTCGGCTCGACTCATTTTGCTGTGCGCCGCTGGGTACTATGGCATGCAGTGGTAAAAAATCTAACGAGTCGACGCTACATGAATCTGTAGCTTAAAATTATTCTTCAGCTCGCCTTTTATTGTGTCCAATATTCGCGGTGCTTGTATTTTGAAGTTGTCTGCACAGCAAAAAAAAGTGCATAGTATAATTTAATACTAACATATTAAATTCTTAAATGCAATACTTCATATTAGATTCAAATATGAATGACCTAATTTTAAATAAAAACATATTAGCATTGTCTAGTCAATATAAAAATTATTAAAATCAAAGTTTAATCCAGTTAATTTAAAGATTGTCATATTTAAATGTATGTTTTATTTATTTATTTATTTAGAGTTGACAAAAAAATGCTGTCAACGAAAATTTATATACGTTACAAAAATTTTTATGGGCTAATGAAGCCTATCAAAGAAAATCTAATAAAATTACGAAATAAACTAATAGCGACTCCGACACGGTGGGGGAATTTTATTTGCCCGTCCGGCCAGCTATGCCCCAATTCACAGCCAATTGTAGTCAGAGACGTTATTAGAGCTAACAAAAACTTTAATAATATAGAGATCGAGAAGAGGGAGAGAGAGAGAAAGAGAGAGAGAGAGAATGTATGTTGAGTCATATTTATTTATATTATGCTCACACTTAAAAAGAGACGTAGTAAAGTTAAACATGTTTCGTATTAAATTTGAACATTTTTTTCAGCTTAAATTCAAATTTTTCCGTAGTAGATTTAAATGTACTATGCAAATATATTAATGAAATATTTTTCATATTTACACTGCTCGCCACTTGAATAGGACACCCTGTATGCTCTCTTTAAAACTGCTCGTAACTCGAAAACGAAATGGTAGAATAACGGTATTTTTTGCATATTATCTTTGTGCAAGCATTCTTCGCTCTTTCTGGTTATTCCAAGTTTTGAAATAGAACCGTTATAAAGTTGTTTGCTCTTTATGTGAGCATTCAATGGAATTTTTGCGCCACTTGAATAGAACATGCATTTTATTTGGTCGGTATCGTTGACTTAAAACTTTTTGCTTTAATTGAAGTGTATATAAAATTAAAAAAAGTTAAAATGGGGCGTGGCACTTCATTATCTGAGTCGGAGAAAGGAAAAATCCAAGCTTACAAGGATTCTGGCCTTTCTATTGCCAAAATAGCCAAAAAAAAGTCGACAGGAGCCGTCACGCCATAACAAATTTTTTAAATAATGAGGCTAATTATGGTAAAAACATGAAGGGCCGCACCCACAGTGTGCTTACCATCGCGGACAAGCGATTTTTATTAAGAGAAGCTTCCAATTCGCACGACTCTTTGGCCAAGATAAGGGAAAAATGCAACGTTAAAGCAAGTTTGATAACCATGCGTCGTGTTATTAATAATGCTACACACCTGAAGAGACTAAAAATCAAGAAGAAGCCACCTCTTAACCCGGCTCGGAAGTTACAACGCCTTGATTTCGCGCGCGCACATGTCACCTGGACGTCGGAGTGGCAACGTGTTGTCTTTTCGGACGAAAAAAAGTTTAATTTGGAGGGCCCCGATGGCTGCAGCTACTATTTTCATGATCTTCGAAAAGAACCACACCATCTTGATAAGTTGCACAGCAGTGCTGGAGGTATTATGGTATGGGGGGCCATTTCCTATTATGGCACCTGTGAGCTTAAATTTATTCCAACCACCATGAATGCGTTGTGTTATAGTGGTATATTGAAAGAGGCCTTTCCACACTTCCAAACTCTTTTTGCAAATCTAAAATGGATTTATCAACATGATAGTGCCCCTATACATACGGCCCGGATTGTTAAATCGTATATAGCGAGCCAAAACGTGGAGTTATTAAACTGGCCACCCTATTCACCGGACTTGAATATCATTGAGAATGTGTGGGGATGGCTAACACGTGAAGTATATGGATCAGGTCATCAATATTCAAGCGTTCCCGAACTACTTGCAGCTATCAAATTAGCATGGGGCTCGATATCGTTGAATTATTTGGGAAAATTGTATGCATCCCTTCCAGACCGAATGTGTGAGGTTTTGGAGAAAAGAGGAGGCTCAACACACTATTAAAAACTTTTTTTGCTTTAAAAACATGTTAGTAGTTTCTTATTTAAGTAATATTGTTATTTGAAAAGGATTGAAATATTCTTAAATGGTTTTTAGATAAAGTGTCCTATTCAAGTGGTGCAAAATGAAGACTCCAAAATCTGTTACTTATTGGTTAACAATGTTTTTTGTATACTTACAACTTTTGAATAGTTTTGTAATTTTAGTCTACTTACGTACATGTTGAATAAGCTTTATAAGAAAACAAAAATTATTTTCCTAGATGGCTTGGTTTAGCAGCAATTAACTATAGAAAATCGACTTTAGAGGTGTCCTGATGCAGGTGGCGAGCAGTGTAATTTTAATTTTCCCCATACTTAAAGCATAAGGAAAACATAGGTTGAAATCAAACTTTACACACATGATTTGGAAAAATTAAATGGTTAATATGAAATATATTAAATTTAACTTTGAAAAATTTTAAATTTAATATTGAACGTTGTTAAAAATTGGCTGTGTTCTGACAGCTGAATGGTCGAATGGGCTAAGGCGCCGGCAGTTATGTTTAAGTCACCGAAGTCCTGAGTCCATTGAAAACAAAAAAGTTTTTCTCACAAAAACTACTTTTCGACCGATAGTTTTTATGGCAGCTATAGTCTATAGTAATCCGATTTGGATCATACTCAGCATATAATATTGATCAGTAACAAGTTTGGGAGCGATAGCATTAAGATCAAAAAAGTTTTTCATACAAAGACTTTTTTTCGGAAAAATCTTTTGTATGGCAGCTGTACTACATAGTTGTCCGATTTTCATAAAACTTGGTGGAATTGTGTAAAAGCATAGAAAACTTAGAAATACGAGGATTGGGAACGTTTGCTTTGAAGACAAAAAAGTTTTTTTCACTAAAACTACTTTTTCGACTGATCGTTCCTATGGCAGCTATATGCTATAGTCATCCGATTTGATTCAAACTTGGCAGAATTGGGTGATAGCATATAGTATTGATCAGTAACAAATTGTGAGAGCGATAGCATTGAAAACACCTACTAAGACTTTTTCTCTGAACTAGCTTTTGTATGACAGCTATACTATACATATAGTTGTCCGATTTTCATCAAACTTAGTGGAATTATGAAAAATCATAGAAAACTGAAAAATGCGAGCTTTGGGGTCGTCTGCATTGAAAACAAAAAAGTTTTTCTCACTAAAACTAGTTTTTTTACCGATCGTTCCTATGGCAGCTATATGCTATAGTCATCCTACTCGGCCGGTTGCGACAAATGTGCAGCGTATTTGTACCAAAAGGCTTCGTGCAAAGTTTGGTTAAGAGAGCTTTTACACTGACGGCGGAGATAGCATAGAAACAGACGGACAGACGGACGGACAGGCGGACATGGCTATATCAACTCAGTTCGTCATGCTGATCAAGAATATATATACTTTATGTGGTCGGAGATGCTTCCTTCTATGCGTTACAAACATCTGGACAATTTTAGTATACTCTCTACAAGGGTATAAAAAAAATGTTTAAGTTTGATGTTTTTCAAAAAGAAGACTATGACCTCCCGTCGTCAACACCTTTGTACCCCACTCACCCTCACTTTGCCCCCTTCCCCCTCGCTTCCAAACTATAATAGGTTAAGCGAAACTATAATATGTACGCATACGTACTTACTTCAATCTCGAGTTAGTATCATTTGTTTTCAATTGGGATCCGTACTTGAAATGAGCATTGTCGGATTGGTAGAAGCGTTTTAGGATTTTCTCAATCCTTTCGTACTTGATTTTACTTGAATCAAGTACGACTCATACTTGAAATCCTAAGGTCGAGATCAATTCAATTTTTTTGAGCTTGGTTTCAGCTCGCATGTTTTTATTGTGTATAAAATGACATACAAAAACAAAAAGTTTTGAAAAGACAACGGGAAGTAGAAGTTGGTAAAAAGAAATTTCGAAAGTTTTTTAATGTGATGGACGAAAAATTCGTTTGAAAATAAATGAATGACTTTTTTCGCATTATGTCAGTCAAACGGCTCATCCCAACCCAACTGAAAGTGGAAAAAACAATTGTAATTTGAAGGAAAATCGACGAAAACCTTTTTCTTGATATTGGTTAATGATATTGTTGCGGCTCGCGATTCGATTCTCCGGCTCAGAGCTGGTACTCACACTGTTGTGTAAATGGAAATACTAAAATTAAATTTGACACATAATTGATATTTTTACTGTAGATAAAAGCAAATGACGTTTATTCTGTTTCTGGTTTAAAACCATTCAAAATTTAACTTGCTGCACTTTTTTCGATCAGTGTGTGCGTGAGTGCTGGTGCTGCGTCGTTCACCTTTTTGCATCCTTTGTGTCAGCAAAAGTTTTTCTGCACGTTTGTGCAAATCCATTCAATATGGCTGCCGTTGCCGTTGTCGCTGCTCAGGATACCCACAGAACCGGCACTGCCACCTCCTGTGGACAATCTTCGGATGCCTGCCGCCTGCCAGCCAGCTCATTCGTTTATTCAATGCTTTTCTTCGATTTTGCAGCAAACTTGGATTTGGCCTTTTATCGAGGGCAAAGACGGCGACGACAGAGTTGTTCGGGGAGGGAAGCGAACGCATTTGAGGATAACCAAAAGGTGCTTTTATATGCTTAATGGAAAATCTAATTTATGACCTATGGCTTTTCTGTTCGTTGCGTTTTCCTTTGCAACGTCGTCGCCTCGACCTCGTCCGTCGATGCCGCAGACATTTGTGCTTTGGATTTGTATTTGTCCTTTTGCAGCTGGCACTGGAGCAGCAGGGGCAGCGGGAGCAGCAGCAGCAGCGCCAGTCTATTCTAAAACAAATGAAGATTAATGCGAATCGAATGTGCTGCTGCCTTTGTAAGTGGGCAAAGGAGTGCAGGCTCCTGGCCACACACCATTCAAAAATTAAACATTCCGAATGCATTTATAATTTAAATGAATAACCCAGTCATTTCTTTTCTCCCTTCCAAACGAACGGAAGTTTTAGCGCATAAATTTGAATGAAGGGATGGGCCCCAAGTCGTTTACCAGATGATGACCGATGAGCTCACCCCGCACAAGGCACGCAATAAATAGCCAAAAAATTATGTTTTACACAAGTTGCGCCTGCAAATGGCGAACTGAGCTGCATTGCAATTGTCGGCGATTATCACGGCCCAAAACAGTTTTTGTTAGTTAGTTTGTTTGTTGTGTTCATGGGTTGCTCGCTGGGTCTATTGGAATTTTAAACCTTATCGAAAACTAACCGAAAACTGTTCAAAACTAAACTATCGAACGATTTTGGCTCAAATTGTGTGTGTGTGTGTGTGTGTAAGTATCTGTGTGCTCCAAAAATTTATAAGCTCCGGCTTTGCTTGCTGCAGTTGTGGTGCCGCCTCTGTGGTGCCTGCCAAAAAGTTGTTGCAGTTGCAACTGCGAGTGTTGCACAGTGGGTGCAGTGTAGACGGATTGTAAAACCAGCTAACCATGATGAATTGATGGTCCTCGGGGATAGGGAACATTATTATAAAACTGAATGCAAATTTTGAGAAAAGATTTATCCAAGCATCACACAGAATGACGATCTTAGAGAGAAAATCCATTTAAGCCCCTGTTATCTTCTAACTCGAGCCGATATAAATTGAAAGCAGCCATGAGTCCCTGCATCATTTTAAAGCAAACCAAATTTAATTACCAAAAGGGTCTCACAGGGTTATTCGACTTCTAAGACAATCCCAAAATTGTCCTTTTTGAACGACTGAAAATTTTGAATTTCGCTTCGCCCAATTGGTCTATTCGCCCAGTGTGCGCCCTCGCCAGTTCAATTTGGAGCAAAGCGGAGCAATTAAGTGTAAAAATGCGAAACACATACGCGCAAAGTGCACACAAGACCACGGGCCACGCAGCACTCCAGCACTCAAACCATGGCGTGGGGTGGGCCATGGCCATGTCACCTTCTAAACGAAATGAGCAGCAAATTGGCAGTAAATTTGTTTGCTATTTTTCTTCTGCTCTGCTGCAATTTGGTGTTTTGCCCTTTTCTAGAAATGTGCAACAGTTTTTGTTTTTGTTTTTTAGTTTTGGTTGCATGGCCAAACGAGTTTTGGCGCAAATGGTCCTGGGAGCGTGTTGGTACAGTCGTTTAGGGCCACAACAAAAACGCAGAGCTGCTGTCGCCCTCCTCCCAACCTCGTCCCTGGCCACTTAAACTAGTTCTGTGTGCAAATTTAATTTTTTCGTAGTTTCTGACCAACCGAGATTCAGATTACAAGCCATAAATGGTGCTCCTGCTGCAGTTGTAGGTTGCTGCCACGTCGATTGCAATAACTCGAAATCAAAACGCAGCAGGCAGCCACCAGTTGGGGCACTCTGTCATGAATTGTGCTGCTCACGCCCTGCAGTCCCACCCATGGGGTGTATGAGCAAGTGGACATCATTTACGGCTGCCGCTGACACGCGCTTGAAACCGGCCCCGCTGTGCCATGGACGAATGCCTAAGGACTGAGAGGCAGAGACAACCACATCGGATGACAGCCTCAGCAGCAACCGCTTGCAGTAATCGACGTCGAGTTGGGGCAATTGATTAGAAGAACTAGCTGAAAAATGTGCCCCAGCTGAGAGTACGGGATCCAACCACATTTATAGTAGGCTGCCCCCCCCCCCCCCTTTGCAGGCTGGAACTAGCCTGGCCGGCCTGGTCGGCCTGGGCAGCAAATTGGCGAAAAATATTGGCACACAAATCGATTGGCAAATGAATATGTATTGGACGTTTATAAGCATGTTGAATGGTTACCTGAGGTGTTGTGCAGAAAATTGCAAACTATATTGCTGTGAAAATGAGTGAGACATGAGAAATTTGATATAAAATGTTATGAACGAGGAAAATTCATTTTGCACGATGTGAATCTTGTTAGCAGGCAATTTGAAAATCAAGAGTGCAATCAAAAAGTTGCTTTACATTTTGTTACATTTAAACGCTTAAGTATTCCAACCACTAATTGCCGTCATTCACACTAGTTTATCTAGTGCACTAACAAGACTTCACCAGCAGACTTTATATAATTATATGAGTGGAAGAGCTGGTCGAATTATTGCAACGATTAAAAAATAGAGGAAACCTAATTTCGGCTCAACCGAAGTAAATATACCCTTGCAACTTGACTAATTTATTTAAAAAAAAGGTTTTAAATGATTTCCATTTCAAAATTGAATTTTAGCCATTAACAATATAAGCTGATATACTTTCCACACTTAGCAATAGATGGCGCTAGTACTTTGATCATGTGACGGTTCCAGTTCATCCAGCTCCAATCACACATTCAGTTTACCCTTAGGTAGGTAGTTATAATTCGCACATCACTAACAACTATCGATACTCGCTCAGACATTAATATCTAACATCTCTAATAGAGACCTGCATGAATGGAATCAAAGTGTCCTTTGATTCATGTTTTAAAAGAAAAAGGTTCAGGTAGTCAGCTCAAATTCCTAGTGACTCCAAACAGATCAAGCTCAAATAGTTCAAGCTCCAAACAGATCAAGCTTCAAGCAGATCAAGCTCATGTGGTTCGTTAGATCAAGACAAGTCAGAAAATGAGTCGAACTCTGAAGTCTTCAGTGAAAAATCGGAACCAAAATATAGCACCGGCCAAGACTGGCAAGCGGTTCAGATATTAATATCGGACCAAAGAAGAAGAATGCTTCATATAGAAATTGTTGTTGGTCAGTTTGCTTGCGCTCGCAAACACCAATCAAAGAAGAGAACAAAAGCATGTATGTCGTTTTGTATGCCTCGCGCCCTGCATGTATACGATCATTGATTTCCTATGTTTGGTGCAATTACAATAACAAAACGTACCCAAAGAGCATACGGCTGGGCATCGCTGATCTAAGCTCATTATAAAATTTTGAAAATTTCGCGTTTTTTTTTAACCTTTCGTTCTTCACTATCTATCTATATTCCTGCCCCTCATGACAAGCTAAATTCATCATTTAATAAAATTTTGAAAATTTTCGCAATTTTTTGCAGCGATTGGCCTTTTTCCCATCGACAATTGCCAACTATTTCTGAATTCATTATGAAATTTAGCAAATTTAGCGATTGACTTATATTTCCCAATTACCCGTCTACCATTGATATTTATCCAATCTTCTAAAAATTTCGATGTCTTTGGACCATTAAAATAAAAGTTATTAATAGTTATTATGCTATTCGCGGCGCTGACGAATCCATCCAATCAGAGATCATTAAAATCGATACATGTTTTTGACGATGTCGCCCCACCTCACATATTGTATGTACGCTTAACTGCACATTTGTGGAATCTATGTAAATAGGCTCTGGACCTTATTTTGCTTTGAGCAGCTAAAGTTTATTTACAAAAGAGAAGGCTACGCTAATTTCGTCTGTGCTACGAACCCCATTAGCTATTTGAGTTGAGCATGATTGATCTACTAGCATTGTGGAGCTGATCTGAGTTGAATCCTTTCAAACTGATCATATAGATCATGGCTTATTCAATGAATCTATTATTTTGTGAGCTATGAGTCGAAGTTCATAGATAGTTCAAATCAGAAACAAAGTCAAGGAGAGCTGTGATTTAACTCATGCAGGGCTCTAATCTCTTACTTACACACACACACTCGGCCATTCTCTAATACTCATTCTTACCGTCAATACGCCATCAGCAGTAAACCGAAACTAAACCTAAACTGTGTTTTACATTAAATAATTACAGTGGCTTAAATCGCTAAAATGTTATATGACAGCTTTACCATATATTCCGTCGATTTTAATCAAACTTCCCAAAATTGTATTGAAACCGATAATATTCGTAATAATCGGATGACTATAGCATATAGCTGCCATAGGAACGATCGGTCGATAAAGTAGCTCTAGTGGAGAAACTTTTTGGTTTTCAATACAGAAGTTTGCAATGCATTGCAGGAATCATCTCCGATCTTTGTCCGTCCGTCTGTCTGTTCGTCTATCTTTCAGTTTTAAAGCTATTGAGCTGAAATTTAGCAAAGTCCTCGTTTGACTGCATGCTGCTAATATGTCGGAACCGCCCTGATCGGCTTACTACTTCTTGTAGCTGCCATAGAAACGATCATTCAGCAAATGGGATTTAGTGGGAAAAACATTTTTGGTCTTATTGTTAGCGCTCTTGAACTCGGTCATTATTAAACTTAAATGTTTTAAAGCTGATCTGCAACAGTTGAAGCGAGCTTGTTCAAGTATACTAAAACATCGCCACAGGCAACGTTTGCTTATTTTCTCGTTTTTGTATGGAGTCAATACCTATCGAAACCCATCAAGTTTATCTGAGCTTTTAACTTTAAGCTAAATCGGAACGCTCGAGTCCTCAATTTAGGAGCGAGGAACCACATTGGGTGATACCACATTTTGTATGAAACTTTGAATATAGAGCCGATTTCACAACTTCTGCAACAAATAACAGAGTAAATTCTAAGTTTATCTTACACATAGCAGCTATCTAGAAGATGAGAAATCGGCCTATAAACTTGTTAACTTATTGATCGCAAAATGTTCTTGAATGAAGCCTTTTGTCTTTCTTTACTAGTTCTACTAGTTTACTATAGTAAACAAATCTTTAAGTCAAAAATTCTTTCAATATTATCATTATAAAAAATGAAACTTTTATAGGGATATCTGTCATGAATTCATTTAATTACACAGAGGGAAAAAAACCTGTTTAGAAAATGAGATGCCGTCAATTCATAACGAGAACGAAATATTCTCAAATTTTATGAAGGCAAATGTTCCAAATGTTCTTTGCATGATGAAAGTTCAACTTGATTAAAGAAAAATTGTTCTTGAAGTGTGAACATTTTACTACAGATGAGAAATACCGTTCAAGCACTGTTTTTGGTAACGTTTGTGCACATCCAGAGTCCAATTTTATTGTCTTTATAAGCCGTTGACGACAAAGTCAGCTTAATGGCTATTTCGAATAATCATATATTTTTGATTGCAAGCGAATATAAATCAAACAAATTTTAATGGCAACGGCTTAGCTGGAAAATAAGGCCAAGTCTACAATGAGATACATAAAAATAATATATTATTGATTTGTCAGAGTGGAACGTGCATTAACATTTTGATTGGCTTGCGAATTGTAGATTAATAACACTAGTTTAAACCATTATGAAATGAGATATGGCATTAAATGTAAGTGCACCTACCGAAAAAATAGAAACAATTTTTGAAATCGATTTTTGAGATCACCAATCCAAACTAATCTTAAAAATAGTTTCAGTAGAAATGGGTCTTTATGGCTGTAAACTAGGGTAACCTGTCACAAGAGCTTAGAAATTTCGCCATTTCTGTTTTGGCTGACAGAAGAAAATTTTAAAATGGTTTATTTTTCGGTCTTCTTCTGCTTTAGTTGTGCAGTTTATAGTATGTTCAATAAAATGCACTATGGAGAGCGATGTGGTTTGCGCCACGGCAGCCGTTACACTTGGCCGTGGTTGCCATATCAAGAAAAAAATTAAAGCATTGCTTTCAGCGGCAGATGGCGAAGCTAAGATTTTAATGCTACCCAAGCGACTGAACAGCGCCACTGTACAGACTGATCCTATATAAATTACTGATCAGCTGAATTAATTCTACAAAAATGATTTAAAATAGTTCAACAAACGGTTTTTGTATCAATTAAAAAACTTTGTTCCATTTAACTGCGAATGCTCTAAGATAACTTGACCTCTGTAAATCTTTGAAACTGATTTTGTCTGCTTGGAATAAAAGTAGGCGATTTGTATTTCATTAGAGTAGATAATGATCCCTATCTTGTTTGTCCATCTGTCCGTCAGTTTCTTAAAAAAATTACTCCTAACTAATGCTCTGTGTATGCTACTTATATGACAGCTATTTTAATTAGCTGAATTAGGAATGATCGGTACAAATATTATCCGCTTCTAAGTAATTTTACAACACAGAAAAAAATAAGATCAGGTATTTCAATATAATATCAATATCAATATTCTCATATCAAAGTGAAACTTTTTAATATCAATATGAACCTGTAGTACTACATTGATACTAAAAATATTATATTGAAGTGTGAAATGATCAAAGTGATATGAAAAATGCCCTAGTGATATGATTTCAGATCAAAGTAGACATCGAAATTTTGAAAGTAGAAAGAGACACACAGAGTTTCTCTAATCAAAGAGCGACAGCAATAGTCTATCTCGAAAAAAGCAAAAACACTGCTCGTTGCTCTGCTGTCGCAAGCGCGAAAACGAGTGCCGGTCGTTTTTTCTTCGTGAACGTTTCGAAGTTGGCGTCGGGTCTGCAGCGAACTTCTAGCTTCGTCATTCGATCTGTGCTGGCGCGTGTGAAAGGTAAGTAAAAAAAAGTGCGATGCCTAAAAAAAAATGTAAACGGTAAAAGTGAATAAAAAGTGAATTGCATATGTGTGGTTTGTTGTACTGTTGTTGTACTTGAATATTTATAAATTGTAAAAAGGCTATTGCCTTTATTCAGTCGCTATGAGTGTGTACGATTATATGCGTGTTTTTTCACTTTGAGCTCTCTACGCAGTTGTGAAGTAATGTCTAATTTTCATATAACCAATTTCACGTCTGCCTACTCTTTCAAATTCTTTGTAAACTTTTACATTGCTTCATAACTACGTATAAGGATTTACCGTTTTAGTGTGTTGTAGAAGTGCGTGTTTAAATATGAACATATGCATGTGAACATATTTTGTGTCCGCGATGCGTTTTTTTTGTTCTGCCCTTGAACGTCAAACAGCACAGAAGCACACATACATGCATATGCAAACATGCGTACATACAAATGGACGCAGGTGTACGCATGTTTGCATATGCATGTATGTATGTATATGTGTGCTTGTGTGCTGTTTGACGTTCAAGGGCAAAAACAAAAAGCGCATGCTCAGCCTTTGCTTTCGACAGCTTTCGCACACATGCACAAAAAAACTTATGAGAGTTGAAATATATTAATTTTTTATAATTTTCAGTTTAAAATGGAAAACATCCAACTCTATGATACAAAAACTAAACGTTGAAAAATTGGGGTACGAAAAGTTAATTGTTAAGTTTTGTTTTGAAATAATTATTCTTCTCAATATATTAATTTTACAATTTTTCTAGAGTGTGGATTTAACTTCGACCGACTTAATTACATTTCTTACGGCGACAAAGAGCAGATTTTTCCAGAAAGATAATTGTCGTCTGTGTCGTCGTTTTTATACCCTTGCAAATGCTGTTTTTGAAATGTCACAGTTTAAGAACGCTTGCATAAAACTCAAAAATTTTTCTAACTAAAACACATTTTCCGACTGATAAACATCTGACTTCGACCAAATTTCTCGAATCTTATTGAAAACATATCAAATTAACAAACGCCGAGTTTAAGAAAGATAAAATTTAAAACAAAAAAAATGTTTTCTCACTAAGACTCATTTTCCGACCGATCGGTCCTATAGCAATCATAAGATATAGTCACCCGATGTCGATTAACATTTTCAAATTAGTTTAACAGCTTTTAATATTAAGAATCACCGACCTTAAGAACGATTTACTTGAAAACAAACAATTTTTTTTCACTAAGACCCATTTTCCGACCGATCGGTCCTATGGCAGCTACATGATATAGTCATCCGATTTTGACCAAAATTTGAAAATCTGTTTAAAAGCATATAATATTAATAATGGACGTGTTTGAGGAAGCTAACATTGAAAACAAAAAAGTTTTTCTCACTAAGACCCATTTTTTGACCGATTGTTCCTATGGCAGCTATAAGATATAGTCTTCCGATCCGGTCGGTTCCGACATATTAGCAGCGTGCAGTAAAAAGAAGACTCTGTGCAAAAATGCAGCTCTATAGCTTTTAAACTGAGAGACTAGTTTGCGTAGAAACAGACGGACAGACAGACGGACGGACAAAGCTCAATCGACTCAGCTCGTCGCCCTGATCAAGAATATATACAGTTTATGGGGTCGGAAATTAATATTTCTATGCGTTGCAAACTTCTGGGCAAAATTATTTTACCCTTTGCAAGGGTATAAAAATATAGCTTTGATCTTATAAAAATAAAGCATAGGTACTACAATAATACCTTTTTAGTATTTTAAAAATATTTCTTTGATACTAAAACCATGTCCTACAGGTATTTTGAAAATATAGCTTTGACACTATAATAATATATCATTGATATTAAAGAATATCAAATTGTTGATCTGAAAAAATATCACTTTGATGTGTTCGAAATGTCAAAGTGATATATTCGAACATATCTGGGTAGCGGGAGCGGGCTTCTAGGGCGCAACGGGCCACTATGTACCCATCGCTGATCTACCCGCAACTTAGCACATGCCCTCAGACACGTAATGATTACGGTAGCACAGTAGATATTAACCAGAAATGACGGTGGAAAATGCTCCAATGAATAAAAATAGTTAATTTTACCATTGTTTACAGTAAACTCACTCAGTACAAAAACCCCAAACAATACAAATACCACACACCACAATGCAAATACCACGTACTTATATTCTGAAAAATTTTCTGTAAGAACGTGTAGATTCAACCAACTTGATTCAAGTACAAAATTATTTTTTCAAGTACGATTGTTACATTCCTGAAATACTTGATATAAGACTGTTTCAGAATATATTATATATATCGAAACATTTTTAAATCTTTTTGATCATAATGTTGGGCTGTAATGGTTTTAGGAACAACCCAATCAACTTTTAAATATGTCCAAAAGATTCTTAAGTGTGGGCTTCTTCCCTATATAGTATACAGATATGTCCATTCTTCCTTTTTTGGCAAAATATTTGAACAACTAATGGCCATACAGATTCAGACGTTTCTCTCATCCAAGCCAATTACAATCTGGTTATAAAAAGTTCAGAAGCTGCACGACAGCTATTTTAAAGATAGTAGAAGATATCCGAAGGCAAACGGCCAATAACAATGTTACATTATTAGCCTTACTGGATTGCAGCAAGGCATTTGATTCAGTTGACCACAATATCTTAAGTACCAAGCTTCAAAATCTCTACAATTTTTCCTCAACTTCAACGCGTCTTTGTGGGACAGAAACCAAGCAGTGGTCTCGGGTCTCGGTCTCTTGTATGTCAGGTTTCTTACGTCTGACTCTCGGTGGTCCTCAAGGTTCAGTCCTTGGGCCCTTACTCTTCTCTGTGTATATCAAGGACCTTCCTAGCAGTCTGATAGGCTGTGATATCCATTTGTATGCGGATGATGTACAAAACCAATTCCTTTTCATGTAAGGCTTTTGGTAGCTAAAACATGTCTCATCCCGACTCTATTTTATAGTGTGGAAATATTTGGTATTAGTGATGCAAACAGTAACAGCATCGTAAGATATGTATTTAATCTTGGTCTATGGTCTTGGAGACCATTTCTCGCACTTTGCTTAACAAATTCTTGGCCTAGATTTAGAGTCTTGGATCAGACTCCGTACTCAATTATTAGTCCATAAGATTCTAACGGCAAAAGAGCCTCACTATTTATTTGAAAATATACAACTTGCTGTGTCAACACGAACGAAAAACATAGATTGCCAGCGTGTAAACCTGGCCAGCTCTGAAAAACACTTTTTCATTCAATCTGCCAGCTATTGGAATAACCTGCCTTATAACATTAAGACTATTGGGAACGCAACTCATTTTAAATCTCAATTAACTCATCATCTCAAAGACAAACATAGATTTTATAAACGTCTTAAAAAAAAATTTAGTATTGTATTAGTTTTGTTAGGATTATATTTTATGTATTTTATAATTAATTCTTTTTTATATATTTTGTATTTCATTATCTCTTGTGATCTCTCTGGGATTGGGTTAATACTGAAATAAAATTAAATTAATTTAGACTACTGGACAGATCGAGGTGCAATTTTTACTGTCGATCCTGATCTGCATTACCCGCCATTATAAACTAGAAAAACCTTTAAGACATCAAAATCATAAGATGGCACGATGGGGATCACTGACCACATCAAACCATCAGCAGCTACAACATCTGCTAGGTACAGGGATGGATCTAAGCTCAATGAAAAAGTAGGAGGGGGAGTTCTAGTAGTTTCATTCAGTGAGTAAATTCAACAACAATTTGTATGGAAGAAATGATATCATTTTCTTCATTTCTTGTCATTTCAAGAAATGAAGCTTCATTTCTTTGGTGGAAATAGGCTATTACCTATTGACAAGGTAAATGAAAATTAAGACCTACGTAAGGTAAAAGGTACTCGAATTTGAAAATACCGAGGTAAGGTACAAGAAACACTAAATTTGTATCTAGGTATGTACCTAGCTATTTGTACCTAGGTACTTCCAAACACTGCTTACGAGTCACTGGCTCACTGGCAACGACTTCCGGATGGGTTGCAGGAGTGAGGAAGAGGAACAACCATTACCACACCGTTTATGCCACAGCCCAGCTCTTAGTAGAAGGAAACTTAAAACAATTGGTCATCCCTTTACACTTAACCTCTCAAAAGACTCTACTCAAGTTTGTACATGGTTCAGGCGGTAAGAAGCCCCTTCGGTTTAAATAGGGAACATATGGTATCACAATCGGCCCATTATGGCCTAAGCGTAGTATCGATTTCTAGCTTATTTCTATCACAAACTTCCCTAAGTAAGGAAGACCAAAGTCAAGAGTGCACACCGCTGGGGTGTACGAACTGGTTAGGTTCTGTTGTTCGCGCAGTTTTCCAAACGCCGGTTTGATCCATTACTAGGATATTTGACCGAACTAATCAGACCTGTATCTAATTCCTGATGAAACATTTCAACTGGTTTAAAATATTAAAACAAATGTCGGATCTGCAATAAGTTTTATGATTGCACATTGCATTATTCTATTGGATTTTCTGCCCCCGGGGGATAAAATACGCTCCATGCTATAGTTGGACTATTTTGAAAGAGCAGTACTGAATAAACAGAATATAGAAAACAAATTCAGAACCAAAAACAAATTAGCATCAAGCGTAAAATTGCAGGGTATGTTGTCTATATAACCGGAACATCTTCTCTACCAATTGTGCATGGATTATGACTACTCATCCTGAAAGGCTACTTTAATCTGGCATCTTGAGGATTAGTTTGACACCATACGGTTCGCAATTTTGCTTTAACATTTTTGAAAACATGCTGCTTCAAGTATTCGTACAAAAAAAGGCTTGCAATTATGTTCAAAAACCCTCAAGGGTGTATAAACTTCTCTGAACTGTAATAAAAATATTGTCCCATTGAACTTGTAACCCCACCCAGGCATAGAGCTTCCCAGTTGTAGTGTGTTAACGAGCATTTGATTTACTTCTTGCCTACATTGACCCATGACATGATTTTATTTTGATATGGGTACGCGTGTCCAGTTCAACTGGAAACTGCTGACTAAGGGCCAAGAGCTTCATTAAAGGCATAAATTAATTAACAATATCGTCTTTCCATACGCTGCTGCTGCTGCTGCCTGCGAGGATGAGAAACCGCATATAACAAGTCCAAATCTGTAGCCCACGCCAATGGCAGCGCCTACCACCTACCGCCTCCCGCCTTGGAGCAACGCCCACCAGCATGGCCTTATGTTTATTTGCATAAGTAGCTCAGTGTTGGCAGCGACGGCGTCATTTGTGTGTATGTGAACAAATTACGGCCAAAAAGAAGGAAAGGCCTGCCAGGCAGCAAGAAAGGGCCAGGGCCAACTCAACTCAACTAGTTGAATGATGTCCTTAATAATGAAGGAGCAAACCAGAACCTTAAATAAACATGAGCTATCGTTTCCCTGGCCCGCCGCTCACATTACGCACAAGTCTAAGCGGAAATATTTGTTTTCAGACAGTTTTATCTTCCAGGTCAAATCATATGTCATCTTTTGCGTATTTATTTTGCTGGCAATAAATTTGGCAACAGCAAGAGCCGGAGCCGGGACATGGGCCGGGCCAGACAGGTGGATGTTGGTAACATTATTAAGAAAGTTTCCAGCCCCTTTTTATCACGTTGGCAATGAAAATTGTGGTTTATGTTAATCACGGGACAGCTGGAAAAACAGAGCACCAAAAATTTGACAAATTGCTCGATGCGAATATGTTGGAGGCGATGTGGTTGTAGTGTGTGATTTATGTGATGGCGGAGGAGAGGGTTGGGGTTGGGCTCGGCCTTGGGCTACATGTGGGTTGATGGCAGTTAGGGAGAGGCTTGTCGATGCGATGCTTTCGCTTTCTCTGCGCCGAACACTCACATTATGGCACGTACAGACGTGTTACAACCTAATTAAAATTAAAAAGGTCTCCAAGTCCTTGACACGAGCTACCTACCACTAGGCAGCGGCAGTCGCCGACCAGCTAGCCGTGCAAAACGTCACACAAAGTCAAATTCTGTGACAGCCACAAGGCAAAAGCCACTCAGACATGGGCGTACGTACCTTCTGGCCAGATGAGGGCATCACTAATGTGCACACAAAAGGTAATGGCAATGGGACTGGCAATGGTGGTGGTGGTGGCAGAGTGAAGTGCTCTGCTACCCGCACTCGTTGCGGTTGTTGTTGTTCTAATATCAAATGTAAATGGCAGTGTCAAAGCAGGATGCTGGTTTCCGACTGAACGCGCCTGCATCTGCACCGGGCATAGGCCTCCTAGAGCTCTGGGCTGAGCAACTGAATCTGAATCTGAATTGCTGTTTGTCGGATGCTTCCTGAAACCACCCAGACTCCAATCCCACTGCCACGATTACAATCAATATAAATCACATTTACCCAAAGCGAAAATACTTTCTACTTCGGTGAAGGAGCCAAAAATTCATACGCAACAGGGGAATTTGCTACTTTTTTACGATTTACGTACGTTCGTATGTAAATGTTTATATATTGTACAGCAGCAGCAGACACTGGCAACGCACTGCTCCCACCGCTGCTTGCTGCTAGTGTTTCCATTTTCGAGTTACCACGTCTATTTTTTTCCATTTGGCCAACAAAAAAAAAAAAAAGGCAAAGGCAGCCAGGCAGGCAAATATGCAACAAATTCTCATTCAAACCACGCACGCAAATTTCTCCAATTCGCATACATGGACCAGGAGCTGGAAACGGAATGGATCCGGCGAACCGAAACCCAAGCTGTAGCCAAAACGAAGTGTAATAGAATGAGGATCGAAAACGTACAACAAAGGAGGGCATAATAATAAAAAATTTAAGATGTGTAAAAAACATAAAAAGAAAATTCATTTGCGCCAAATTTGTGGATTTCACCTTAATCTTTGCGTGCGTCGACGTCTTCATCTGCAACAACAATGTGCTCATTTCCCTTCTGTCAGCCGAAAAGGGTTAACAACCCTCATCCTAGTGCCTTTTTATAGAATTGCGGTGAGAGCGGCACGTTTCATACTCGTGTGGAGACCGTGACTATTCCGCCCCACCCCTTCTTGCCACCTCACTTTGGGCTAGCCATAAGAGCTATTTAAGTTGACTTGTCCTGGACTTGAGTTTGACAATCGCTTACTCAGAATTACGTGCCCCATGGTCTTGCAAGTGTGTATGCAAGTAAATAAAGGGTGTTTTTTTCATAGACGTTCCGTTTTCCGATAAGGATTGAAGTGTCATACATTGGTGAGATCTGGCAATGGCAGCGCTGTGGCCATTTGGGCTCAGTTTCGTTTGGCTAACGACAGAACAACGCAAATTGAATATCGGATTTCAGTTCGGTTTTGTTTTTTTCTCACCTTATGGCTCAATGGAAAACTTCGAGAGGCATCGTTACAATCACAAAACAAAAAGTTTGGTGCATTTTACGCACTGGTGGTCCAACATACACTAGTTAGAGGTGTGACTCCTATCGATAGCATTCAGAAATTTAAAACACGACTGTGTGGCTCTGGTTTTCTATGTTTCCATCCATGGCGCACGATTATTCAATAGAAACCACTTTCGGTTGGTCCTTTACGGTTACGGTTATAAGAATAAAATATATAAAAGAAAACCGGGTTTTAGAGATATTTAGTAATTAAGATTATTTATCGATTTGCTGAATAAATGATACACATCGGATGAACGATACTCAAGTTATGACCAAAAGTCAGTTCCAGTAGTAACAGTAGTGGCGCTATCTACTGGTCAGTTTTGAAAATCAAGAAGTGGCGCCATCTATTGGCCAAGTTATGACCAAAAGAAAGTTCGCTGCCGCAGCGCTGCAACTGCAGGGTACAGAGAATATTACAGAACTATTCTGATCTTTCAGGTTTTGTTTAACGTGGCATTTTCCAAAGGTAGGATTACAACCACGGTACCCTAATATACATACGCATATGGTATGGTGAGTCTGGAGTAGGAGTCTGAAGTCCCCTAGGTATCACAATCCCCCTTGGTGAGGGGCGGGGCTTATCTAAAACCTCTGCTGATCTATGGGTCACAGCACCTGGTTGAGCCTCAACTGAGACTCTACCCGCGATTTGGGTGTCAACCACAGCCACCACGATACTCCCACAAGGGGGTCGACCTCAATGAGTAGCCTTGGAAAAAAAACTACTCAACCCGTGGTACCCCACCTAGATTTGGAAGATCATTAGGTGATTCCTCAGTTTGGTGAGTCTTTTTCGAGCCCACTTGATGATTAAAAAGGGATTAGTTTCATGCGCGACTTAAGAAAGACTCGAAAATGACTTGTGCATTTGCTCAAAATGTGATTCGTTAAAAAAGGACTCGAAAAAGACTCGCAAATGACTCGAAAATGAGTCGAAACTCATGAGAAAAACGGGTGAAAAACGACTCTTCATGGCCAGTCCCGACAAAAGTATCATTTATGATCAGAAAACGAGCGCATTTATGACTATTTTAATCAGACTGAGGATTCGAAAACGACTCGATTGTGATCAGAAATTTCATAAAATGCTTGCTGGGACCGAAAAGCGCGGTGGGCTCTCCCCTTTTGGCCGCTACAGGCACCGGAATGGGGAGCACTAGGAGGATTTTGCAAGTTTCGGCCTAGCCCGGGACTGGCAGCCCTCTAACCCGCAAGGGATCGAGCAATTGCAGCCTCCTAGTGAAGACAGCATCTGCAAACACCGCTAGCAGCCTCATTCTCTCCTGTGTCTCCGCGACTCCAAACACAACTCAGACGCCATTCTCGTGCCGTACTCCAAGTCCATCGTGGTCTCGCAAATCTACATACAAGGGGCAAACACATTGCATGTGCTGCCAGTCGTCCAGATCCGCACCGCATGGACATTCAGCGATCCGTGTACAGTCAGCAAAAAACCGGCGCATAGCGTAAATCCAAACTTACGCTCTCTGAAGATGAAGCTTACATCCGGGAGAAATTGGTGGGTCACTCGTCCGTGAGCGTCACTATTATCCCATCTGCGCTGCCACTCGCGCAGTAAGCAATCGTCCAGCCGCGCCATCCTTTGCATCCTGCTTAGACTCGTCAGGTCTGCACCGTGTAGCCAATCGCCATCCTCCAGCGGGTAGTTACGCTTCAATTTAAGCATGATAGCCAGTCACATAGCTGCCAGATCAAATGGGGGAGCTCCAGCAAGCGCCTGCAGTGCCACATTGGACACTGTTCGGCATGCCGGTAGGCATCCAATCAGGTTGAGCCTCTGGCATGATATAACCCGCCTCCTGGCAACTACTTGCTTCGTCAAGTCATACCAAACCGAGGCACCAAATAGTGCACAAGGTACCATGAGTCCGGCATATATGGGCCGCTTGTCGCGAGGACTGAAAACCCATTCGACTTGCAGTACGCGTGTCAAAGCGCCAACGGCTCCAGACAGCTTATCATGTAACAGTTAGGAAATGGTCACAGTAGTGGCGCCAACTATTGGCCAGTTTTAAAAATCAAGTAGTGGCGCCATCTATTGGTCAAGTGATGAGTAAAAGATAGATTGCTACCGCAGGGTACAGAGAATATTACAGTGACCGACTTTCTTACTTGGTTTTTATTTGGAGAGCTGCAAGGTGGGCAATCAAGTGGAGCTGATCAAAGTGGACGAGCCGCAACTATTTTTATGGACTCTGGCCAATAAAAACAACTTCGCTACCGACAGCTGCATCACTCGTGGCGGAGAATCATTTTTGGTATGCTTCTCCCGTTGTTATTGCTGTTATGCTCACCACCCGATTCCAAACCTCCGTAGCCTACACAGTCTCCACAGCCTATTATAGCAGTGTCTCATCCGGCTTACTGTGGTAGCTTCCGTTACTGCCGCCGCTCCCGTTGCTACCTTTAAATCCGTATTCAACTAATAATCCCGGCGAGTGTGATCTGCCTTCAGTACATCGAGTCTGGCTGAGGCTATGAATATTATCTGTAGCTTAATGTGTTATAATTCTTATCTTCCGAAGCAGACTCTGCGTTAAACTCCAGCCCCACACAAAATACATCCATGGCCTCTAAATTTCTCCTAGTGACATCCATTTTCAATTTTATACTCTCTTTTATTATATTTGATTTAGCCCCGCCAATTTTTTAAAGAAACAAATGACTTTATCGGTTGCCTGGTCACACTACATTGTCAGCGCGGCTTTTGAAATCACCAAACAATGTTCGCTCCGACAAAATTGTCAGCGTCTGAGTACCTAGCTTTAAGTGACATGAAATTGACTTTCGCTCGATGTTTAAACTTATTTTGACCCCAAAAAGGCAACTCGCAAGAACTCCATGCTACTTTTTTTAACGACCTTTTTGATTATCAAACCAACAAGCTCTAGCCGGCTCGAGGTCATTAGTATGCATACTGTAAACAACATTACAATGGAGGCTGGTCGCTATTGAAGTCTCTTCAATAGACTTGACCCATCAACTGCAATTCAGCAGCTATCTTCCAATGCTGGAAGTGCTATAACTGGTACGGAATTCCAAGGCAACGGTTAGCAGAAAGACCCACACCACCAATAACTGTTGTGCTGACAGAAAAATTTGTATGTGTGTGTGTACCCATTTAGCCTGAGAGCTTTTCACTCTCAGTTTCGAACTTGCTCTCAGTTTCTTTTCGTTCTTCGCTTTGACAGTGGAATTCCGTACTTACTTCAATCTCGTGTCAGGATCATTTGATTTTCAAGTAGGATCCGTACTTGAAATGAGCGTTTTCGGATTGATCCAAGCCTTTTAGGATTGTTCTATTCCTTTCGTGCTTGATTCAAGTGAATCTAGTACGACTCGTACTTGAAATTGCAATCGAGATCAAAATCAATTTTTTTGGACTTGATTTTTGCTCGTCTTTTTTTCTGTGTACCGGAAAAACGTGTCTTATAGCCTTTTCACACTGGGCGCAGCATTGTCGAAGCAGTGAAAACGTGCAGCTTGCGTTCACACCAAACCCGCTGCCTCAAAAACAGATGTCAGCTACTACTACTTAGTACGGTTGCAAAGTATCGCCAAAATTGTATGGTTAAATCAATGAAAGCTGCGCTGGAGCTTGAATTTTGTTTCTGTCTGTATTCAGAAATGTTCCATCACGTCGAGATTTTTAGTAATTTGAGCATAAAGTTGCAAAAAATGATTATTTGGACCCTTTTTAGACGCGTTTGTCGGGAACCTATACTTTTGTTTTGACTCTCTTTGATAGTATCGGAAAGTACTACTCCTTAACTTTGAAATAAACTATACCTAGGAATTCTACGATTTTTTTTAAAGAAGATACACCAATTTTAATACTTGTGTACAAATTCACTAAAGATCCTACATATTGTTGGTGCCACAAAGTATGCAATAGGTGTTGTTGAAAATTTTCATTGAAATTCTATACAAATAGACAATTTTGTTATTATCTTATTATTACACAGTGCGACAAAGTTAAACTTTTGGTAAGGACTCAGGACTTTTGCAATAAATTGTCAAACTAGAGGCATCAGGTAGCAACACCTCTTGCCCAGTTTTTCTTGATTACACACAGCTACTGTTGCTGGTTAAAAAAAGATCAGAGCTAAAATTTTTGGAAAATTCACCAAAGATGAAGGGAGTCACCACAATTGTAATACCAAATTAGAAAATGGAATTAATAGAAAACCACTCGATAGAATTTTCTAAGATTTTAAATATATTGAGATACTGACCAATAAAATTGTCTTTAAGAGATTACCATGTAACATGTATCGAAAAACCGCGAAAGTGGATACCACATTTGACAGCACGCATTATCGAGTCCATATAGGTCGTACAACGAAGCCTTGGTTCATATGCATTTTTGTACTAGCAATCGCCTTAGAACAACATCTCATTAAATTTTTCTTTTATTTGTACCCAAAAATGTTTTTAGTGTAAGTAGCTCCGGAAACATTGCAATTTAAAAAAATGCTTATCAAAAAAGGATTTTTAAGGAATTCTCAAGGACATGGTACAAAAATAACCCAACATTGGGCCAGATCAGTTTGTTTTAAAGTAATCTATTCAATTATAAAGGAAATTTTCCAATTCCCGTCTTTAGATTATGTTAATAAAGGATATAGGGATACGGGTTTAGGAAATAATTTTTATTTGAGTATTTTCAGAGGGTTGTGTGGGTTTCGTTAACTGTTTTAGTCCCTGCTTTAATGCCATGATTATCTATTATTATTGCGCGTTCCAATTTTATGGGATAATAATAGAAGACACGTTTTTTCAACCATCGAATTTCTTGAAGAATCGAGTTAGAGATCATTCGACTTAACGCTCATGGATTATTTTCTCTGAGTACGTAAGCGCGTTAACGCGAGTTGGAATACAATATTGAGCTATCCACGGGCATGTTCTCAAATGCATGAAATAAGAATTAATTCAATTTTTTGCATCACCAAAACAAGAAAGTTTTTCTTTTTAAAAAGCTTTTCTTGTTGGTCAGTCGAAAAAAACAGTAATTGCCAAGTTACTTACGCTAGATATACATGAAGTGAATTTTTCTTAATTCTGTGATCAATTTAGAAATTGTTAGTGAAATATTTAAGTCTTTAATTGATTTACAAAGATTTTTTTTTTGTTTCATGTGTCCATAGTTCTGCAGTGCCAGCAAAAACGAAAAGTCAGCCTTTCTGATTTTCGACTGTTCCATTTCGGACCGTTTCGCTCTTATGTATCTAGTGCAGGGCAAAACACACATGTTCATTTTGGCGTTGCGTGTGAGTGTTTAACAATGCGAGAGCGCGCTCATTTAGCAATTCTTTGTTGTTGCAAAAGAGAGCAGTATAAGCACGTATACTGCCGGTGTGTAAACGTCGCTGCCGCAGAGCGAATTCGTATACACTTCAGATAGGGACTCAGATCTAGTGCATGGTTCCGGCTGGCACGCAGGGTCCGAACACATTTCGCAATTCACACCGTCACAAGAAAGCAAACAGCTTCTCAGTCGCAGTCAGCGGTCGATGATGCGTCGCTTTATTTTGACAAACCAATAGACTCTTACTTTTTGGCCTCGCCCTTCTAGACCAACGCTGATCTAGCGCCAATCTCGTTTGGACCGGTGGCTTGCAAAAAGTAAAAAGGAAGCAATTTCATTTGGAATTGAGAACTCAAAACCGGAACCAAAGCGGAATTGAGTTCGATTTACTTTAAAAGGTGTGAAGTTGAGCACATGCCTGGTTATCTTTCTAATAAAGCCAATATTCAATTTGAAATGATATAAAGCTGTGATCTGGCTTTTAATTGCTTTTGCAAAAAAATTTATTAGAAATAGAGTTTATTCGAATTATATAAGGGAGCCCACAAGCACTGCAGTTCCCATCTCTGGTGACATATCCCATTTACTGGTTACTTCAAGGACTGAAACCGGTTTCAAAACTGCGAAATTTTGCAATTTGGGAACTTCGGAGGATTAATTTCAGTGTTTAAAAAACTGCAATAAGTTTCATTTCTTTTGCTTTTGATGAAAACCGAAGCAGCAGCAAAATGAAAAGCAACCAATTATTATTGATGTCTCTTTTTTGCTTTTGCATTTTGCTTTTTGCCCGGCACATTATTTCTCTCAACACACACAATGAAACATTTACCGTTAGTTGTCTGGGCTCGGTTGAAAGTGACAACCAGAGCGCGGTGAAAAAAAACAAATGTTGTTGTTACGTGGTGTTAAATTTTGTTGATGTTGTTAATTCCAAGAAAATATCGTTTCGACTGCACTGCCGTCGACTGGCAGACGCAAACACTTGCTATTGCTTCGACTTGCGGTACTGAACAAAATCATCAGCAAAATCAAAACCAAAATCATAAAGCGACGTCTGCTGCCGCTACTTTTCTTTTCTCAATAATCGTTTTTTGCTTTTCATTTTGCGGCTGCTTCAGTTTTCATCAAAAGCAGAAGCAGAAGCAAGAGTTGATATTAATAAGTTAAAAAAAGTCGAAGCTGCAAAAAATAAAAATTTTGTAACTTTTGATACTTCGACAGAAGCAATCTAAACACTGATTAATTTTTGCAATTTAGAGACCAAATCGAAAAACTTTTATCGAAAGCGGAAATGGGAGCACTGCTGATAATCCTATTTCCTTTTCATATTGAGCTACATACTACATGCACCAGCCATTGCCTGGATGTGGCGTAAGGTTCTGCAGCAGCTAAATTTTCTCATTCATATCAATTTTTTCTCATTTACTAAAAATTGTTATTAACTGTGAAGAGATTGGAATTCACTGAGAATATGTAAACATTGATTGCCAAGAGAAAATAATAAAAAAGTTCGGAGTCAGCAGCAGCAGGTAGTTCATAAGGGACGGCGACATAGACACTGCGTGTGCGTAAAAAGTACAAGCATTTTATTTGGCTACGAAGAATATACAAAGGGTAATCGACGAGAAGCTGCACTCGTTTTTGGGGTGTATTCATATCCATAATAAGGAACAAAACACTGTGGATAACCATAGTAAGTTCAATCAGTTTTTATACTCTGTACCGAAGGCACATAGAGTATATTAAGTTTGTGCAAAAGTATGTAACAGGGAGAAGGAATCGTTTCCGACCCTATAAAGTATATATATTCTTGATCAGCATCAACAGCCGAGTCGATATAGCCATGTCCGTCTGTCCGTCCGTCCGTCTGTCCGTCTGTCCGTCCGTCCGTATGAACGAAGAGATCTCAGAGATGGTAAGAGATAGAGGTTTGACATGTATGGTACATATATTTCTTATACTTGCAGGCAGATCAAGTTTATTTTCAATTTTTGCCACGCCCCCTCCCGCCCCCGCAATTTGGAAAAAACTTCATATCTCCTACAGTTTTGGAGATAGATCGTTCGTTCCTTCTAGAGATACCTTGTAAACAAAATTATTTATCGATTTGCTGCGATTTTTGCCACGCCCCCTCGCGCCCCCGCAATTTGGAAAAAACGTCATATCTCCTACAGTTTTGGAGATAGATCGTTCGTTCCTTTTAAAGATACCTTGTAAACAAAATCGATTTGCTGAAGGAATGATAAAGATCGGATGAACGATACTCAAGTTATGGGCAAAAAACGGCCACTTGACACCAACCAACCCCCCACCAATAACCACAGCAACATACCCTAACCGTTCAACACAGGCAATCTTAGTGCGAGAGAGAAAGAGAGAGAGAGAGAGAAACTTAGAGAGCGCACCGCATTGTGCGCGGGGTGTTAACTGGCCGTTTGACTCCTGAGCAAATGCGAGTGTAAGGCTACAGAGTATGTTATAGTCGGGCTTGACCGACTTTCTTTCTTGTTTTTTATTGTTTCCAATGGAATAATATTATGCAACAATCTCAACGAGAGATACTGCAGAAAATAGCGGACAGCCCTGTTTCATTTCAGTCGGAATTGCTGCAACCCTACGGGAGTCAAGGGAATAGTACAACAGAGGGCCCATTCAGCAAATAATTTCGATTTGCTATTCGGGAATTATGATTACCGACTTTACCTGCTGATTGCGGTTGGTAAATTTGACAATCATGATTGCTGAAAAGGAATTGAAAAGAAATCGTTACCGATCCATTGGTTAGCCTACCTTTGCATTAAATTTTCTTTTTATTATCCGTAAATATTGAAATTTATTTGTGTGAGAGTTGTTTTTATGATGCAAAGTACAAAAGCTGCATTTAGACTTGTCTGATATCTTATATGATATGGGTGAAAAATACCTTAGTTCATTGTGATTCGATTGGCTACATCTCATAGAATCATAGAACATTTTTAACATTGTTAAGACAGTCTAAAGAAACAGAAATCTTAAAGCCTTCAATCAATGCCATTCAGCAGAAACTCATTGGAACTATGTATCTTCTGAATTTGTAAAACTGTACATTTTGGTTTTACAGCCCCAAAGGACCAAGCAAAGCTTCTCTTAATCTCTAGGCGTGTGTGCTTATAATTTTCGTACAAGAGAAAGGGACCTACAGTTTTGAGAGTTTTGAGAAGCTTTTTCATGGCTAGCTGGAGGTAATAGCTGGTGAAGGCGACAGGATGAGTAAAAGCTATTTTATAAAGAAAGAAAAAATCTTTTTATTAGATGGTCCGAGACGGGACTGAACCCACGCCTCCCGCACAGCAGGCCGACACACTAACCAACCATTTAATCCATGTAAAGATTGTAAGGTAATTAGCTGAAAATACAATATAAAGTTAATTTCATGTTTTTTTTGGCTTCTGTTAAAACAATAATTTGTCATAGCTGATTGCCAATGAACAAATCGGTGTTTTATATCTTTACAAAATTCCATTCGTTCCCTAAAGATGTGTCAAAATTCAAAGCGTGAAGTGAAGAGAAGACAAATTAATTTTATTAATATGTCTCCGTCTCTGAAAAAACTATCTAAAAGATAGCATTGGAGACACCCATACAATAAAAAAATGCAAACAGAATACTTTTTAATTAGCGCGTTCACCAGCACAAATCGGTGACTAAAATTCGAATATTTTTTTAGATTGTGCTGGTGAACGGGCATGATGTGCAATCATGATTGCTAATTTTGGTGATTGTTTTAGATGTGAATACATCGTAGAAAAAGTTTGTTGAAATTGCAGAATTGTGATTTGTTATCGATAGCATACAGCTGTCAACAATAAACAAACAAGAAATTTAATGAAGATAAAAATAAAACTAGTGTCTAAATGAACTTGGTTTTAATAATTGAAGTTTCAGAGGCCGTGCTTTAGCAAATATGTCCCATTATGAACCAATTGCTAACGTAATTCTGGTTAAAAAACGGCGTTATGTAATTTGGCTGCTGGCAAAGCAGGAGTCCCTCTTATTAGTAAATTTCCGATTCAACACTTTGAAAAAGATCTGGCCATCGAATATTCGAGTTTTTCGTGTACATTCTCGCCGGGTTTACAACAAAGGAGGAAAAGTCAAGGGGGGTTTCAGAAGCAGCTGGTGCTATTGACGACGGTCATTCAGATTAAATAGTATTTATTTTATTTAGCTGTTTGTTGACAAAGAATTCATCATTTCCGCCACTAAAAAATATCGATAACTTTATTGCCTGAATATTCTATCAAATAAGTTTACCAGACTTATGTTAGATTGGTGTGTGCTGGTGGACGCGCTCAATGACTTCTTTAGGACCCAGCGGAAGATGATATAAATTATTTATTTTATTATATAAAAACCTTTTATATAAAGATGTTGGAAATGCATTTCTGCTATATAAAAAAGGTCATGAACCTCAGACCGCAAAGACTCCCAACAATTGTAGTAACGCATCTATTGCAAAACAGATCACAAGTTTTAGATAAGTGGGACAGTGTAGCACATCAAGTCGGCGTATAAATATCTTTGGATGACACAATCTCTTGGAATGAGTAGCACAAACTGGTACTGGAAGGCTTGGCAGTAGCAACACGAATGAGATTTACAGATCAGGCTATAGCCTTCTATAGCAGCAGTGAAACCCGAGCGAACTACAGGAGCTTGAAATATGACATGGGAGTTGAAATCTATTACTCTGCTGCATGTCAATTATAGGCCAACCAGAAATGCAGTAAATATCGATTTCAGCATGTGTAACCGGCATGAAAGGGAAGGCACTTTCCTTTTTATCGCAGTATGTCCGGTGCTCAAAGAAATATCGGACGCGTCGTGTGCGGTTCTAATTTTAAACTAGCGATGGTCACGGTCACGCCTGGTCTGCAGGGGCTAAACACATTTTGCTATTCACACTGACGCGAGCCGAACGCATGGCGTGTATTGTGCCAAGTGAAAACAGCATTTCAGTCGCTGCCCAGCGCCCCCTTTGTCGCACGTCAATACACTCTTATTTGTCGGCTTCGCTCTTCCCTGCTTTAAGGGGGATCTTCTAGTTTAGAAATTTTTTTTTCCGATTTTTATACCCTTGCAAAGGGTATTATAATTTTGCCCAGAAGTTTGCAACGCATAGAAATATTAATTTCCGACCCCATAAATATATTATATATATTCTTGATCAGGGCGACGAGCTGAGTCGATTGAGCTTTGTCCGTCCGTCTGTCTGTCTGTCTGTCTTTCCGTCTGTCTGGCCGTCTGTTTCTACGCAAACTAGTCTCTCAGCTTTAAAGCTATCGAGCTGAAATTTTGCACAGAGTCTTCTTTTTACTGCACGCTGCTAATATGTCGGATCGGACGACTATATCTTATAGAAGCCATACGAACCATCGGTCAAAAAATGGGTCTTAGTGAGAAAAACGTTTTTGTTTTCAATGTTAGCGTTCTTAAACTCGGAATTTCGTTCAAGATCGGATGACTATATCTTATAGCTGTCATAGGAAACATCGGTCGGAAAATGGGTCTTACTGACAAAAATTTTTTTTGTTTTCAATGTAAGTGTCCCTAAACTCGTCCATTAATAATATTATATGATTTCAAACAGATTGGTAAACTTTGGTCAAAATCGGATGACTATATCTTATAGCTGCCATAGGACCGATCGGTCGAAAAATGGGTCTTAGGAAAAATAACTTTTTTTGTTTTCAAGTAAATCGTGCTTAAGGTCGGTGATTCTTAATATTACACGCTTTCAAACTAATTTGAAAAAGTTTATCGACATCGGGTGATTATATCTTATGGAAGATTTAAGAAAAGAAAGAATAGAATAAGAAATTTTTTATGTTTTTAATGTTAGCGTCTTTAAACTCACTGATTACTTATTCTGTATGCTTTCAAATATATTCGCAAAATTTTGTCGAAATCAGATGTTTATCTGTCGGAAAATGGGCTTTAGTTGGAAAAATTTTTGATTTTTTTGTAAGCGGTCTTAAACTCTGACATTTCAAAGACAGCATTTGCAAGTGTATAAAAACTTCGGCACAGACGAAGTTAGCTTGGCCTTCTCGTTTTTTTATTAACTTAAATTTTCTATTATGGTCTTAAAAACATCCTGCAAAACTTTCAAGCAAATCCGACAATATGTTTTACATCAATAATCAAAATCAATTTTTTTCCGACTCTCGCATATGAAAAGAATTTTCATCAACCCTCGTATTAATTAAAATTCGTTTTTTTTTATCGAAACACTTGAATTAAAGTTACAAAATGTTACTAATATTTTAAAAAAGTTGCTTTTGAAAAAAAAAAATTTACTTGAAAATTGTATGAAATTTTTCTTACCAAGTCTTGACGCACTTTGTCCGAAATTCCTTGATAACTGTTAAGGTGATTTTGATATTTTCTTTTTCAGTGAAAGCTTACACCCAATTGCATCAAATCCATGGTAAAAATCTTTTAAAAATAATTTTTATTTGATCGAAAACTGTTGTCTAAACTATAAGCGCGATTTTCTCGAAAACATTTTTTTCAAACATGTTCGCACGATAACTCAAGTTTTTCTGGACCGATTTTGATGAAATAAGGGCTAAACGACGCAGAATTAACGGCGTTATCGTGCGAACCTCGATCATCGCCGAAAACATTTTTTACTGTTTTTTTTGTACACTGAACTAAAAAAAAAAAGTGAGTAATCCATTTTTCATTTTTCAATTCAAAAAATTGTATTTTTTTTCATAGGTTCACACGATAAAGGAATTTATGCTAACTTATTCCCCGTTTTTGTTTTTTTTTCGGATGTTCGGTATACTCCCACAATCGTGCGAACATTGGACATACATTTTTTCGGAGACCCGTCTTTGGAGGCCGAGAACTTTTTGAACACCCCTCGCATTCACACATTTTTAATTTTGTATGTTTTTTTATGAATTGCCCTAACAAATACAAAAAACAGACTTAAAAAATCTTTCCCCGTTTTCTTTTCACGATTTTTAAAAAAACAGGTCAAATTCGGCCGGGTAAACTAGAAGACCCCCTTAAGCACATGTGTGCGACATCAAATCGTATGCCTGTCGCGTTGCAACGAAGACGTTACAAGCCCAGTGCGGACGGTCTAAATATTTTATTTCAATTTAAAGTCCTTCACTTAAAAAAAAAAACTCACACCTTTTTACTAAACACACAAACACGAGTAACGCCCTTTCAAGTGATTGCCAAGGGGAAACTTCAGTGTGGACCTTCGCTGGTAAATGTGTGTGCTGTGTGTGTGCGCAGACTGCCGAACCATCTTTGCACACGTGTAAAATTATAGGTTTACAACGCAAATTTCCCTGACATTCACTTGTGGTCTTTGCTTTTACATATTTATGTATGAATGTGTGTATACATAAGGGTCTATTATATCATGGATGCCCCGTAATAAGGAAACCGCATTTATAGGCATGTAGAAAGAATCTCGTATTCACACTAGAGACGAAACCCAAATTAATGTCGTTGACGATCGGTCGGTGCTCACTACGTACTTACTTAGCATGATACTTTCAATTGAATTAATTGAAATTCTTGAGTCAACTAAGTAAATACGTGTATGTATGCATGTAAGTGAGCATGTATGCGTGAATCTCAGTATATACGAAATATTGTATGTATGTATATGCAGTCATAAGTTTAGTTGCTTCATAAGTTTCAATTTGAAGTGTACGTGTACAATACGATTCACTTGATTAGAGACGAAGACTAAAACGGCAGTTCAGTCATATTTGTGTGACAATTGGGTTCGAAGTTGATATAACCAAGCAGAATTTTTGATTTATTTTATACATGTCGCTAGTGGCCGAGCTTGTCGGCGCTTATAATTCGCCTCAAAGGACGTGCAATTCCTTCAGCGCTCACAAGACAACGATCATTATCTTCGCACAACCGCACAGCCTAATATTGTGCAAATAAAGTAAACTTCCTTATACAATTTTAGGTCAAGGTACTTCAGCAAGACCATACGGGCAATGTTCGTTTATGCCGGAACAACCATCCAACTATTTGCCTTCAACTTTTTTTTTATCACAATGTCTGTTTTCCTGCGTCTTTCCTTTAATTCTGCTTTGTTTGACAAAATTTTTTCAAACGAAAAGGACCTTAGCTGATCCATTGTATTGGTATCACCTGATGAGGTTATAATTTATTTTGATATTTGTTGTTGGGGTAATGATCTATTGTGCCCCCATACTGAGTTTACAACTCTTCTCTCTCTTCTAGTTACAATCCCGAGTGGGACATAGGGCATCAACTACTCCTCTCCAGCGAACTCTGTTGTCAGCCGTCGCTTTGAGTTCTCCCCAACTTTTCCCGTTGCTTTCGGTCTCTCTACCGACAGTCTACCTCCAAGTTTCTTTGGGTCTGACTGGTGTCCGCCCGACTCCGTCCAACGGGTTTCACTATATTGCCTTCCTTGTGATGTTGTTCTCATTTTTCCGCAATGTGTGTCTTATCCAGCTCCATTTCATTCTGCGTATTATCGTGTCGACACTCTCCATATTCGGAGATTCCGTATTCTGTCAGGCCAGATAATGCAGAATATTCGGCGCAGGCAACCGTTTACAAATGTTTGGAGTTTTGACACTATGGAAATGGCACTTTTCCAAGTGGAAGAAAAACGTTTTAGGAGCACTGGCATTACGCTGGACTTGAAAAGCCTGATTTTGAGCCAAAGCATTGCCAAACAGCTGACAGTATCCCAAACCCAAACTCCCAAACTCAGCTACCCAGGTAGCTGAATGGCTGAACTTGCTCAATTGGCTGTTCGTCCAAAACCAGAGTCTGGGATTGTCCGGATCGGATGCTGAGCGCTTTCGTCTTCTTCGTGTTGACTTTGAGGCCTGCCGCTTTAGCTGAGGTGTCCAGGTCGCTTAGCCTAGGAAGCATATATCGTCTGCATAGTCCAGATGCTGCAGTGTTGTAGTCATTGACCACTTAATGCCGCTGTTGTTGGGAGCAGGTGGCATTGTAGCGAACACGTCTGGAACAACCATTATAAACAGAATGGGCGACAGAACACATCCCTGCCGAAAGCCACTCAGGACTGGAAAAGGCTGCGAAAGCATTCCACTGTGAAACACTCTACACTGGGTGCTGTCGTATGTCGCTCTGATGAGGGAAATAAGTTTTTCCGGTATCCCTCTCCTTCGCAACCCTTGCTATATGCACTCTCTGCTTACGCTGTCGAAGTCCACAAAAGCCATGCGCAGGTCTGATCTGTACTCGGTGCATTGCTCGATCTAGATGCGCATAGTGTTTGCATAGTGTGCTTTCTAAATCCGGCTTGCTCTTCGCCTATGGTGTCTATAACGGTATCTCTCAGGCGATCCAGAACTATTTTGGCTATGAGCTTCGAGATGGTTGGCAGCACACAGATTCCACGCCAGTTGTCGCATTCGCGAAGGTTGAAAATCCACCTCGGTTGGCATTTGAAGAACTCCGCCGGTATGCCGTCAACCCCGGCTGCTTTGTTGTCGGGCAGCGATTGGATGGTCGTTAGGATTTCGAGTTTTGTGGGTGCTGAAGTCCTTACCCTGTGGTGGCTTGAAATTTGTGGCAGCTTGGTAAAAAGTCGAGATGCAGCCGTAGATACCTCACAGTTAAGGACTGCTGCAAAATGGGATCTCCATCTGATCAATTGATCCTCTCCAGTCGTAAGGTACCTTTCATCTGTGTCCTTAATTGGGCGCTCCGCATTCGTACTTTTATCTGATATTTCGTTGGCCGCCATATACACCGTATTCAGATCGCCGGTTGCTGCTCCATTTTCCGCTTTATCTGCGAAATTATTGACGCGGCTGCTCTTGTCCCGGCGCACGCTTCATAGGCGTTTGTTGTTGTGGTGGGTTCGGATTCTGCAGTTTGTGCCTTATGTCCGCACTTTGCCTTACAAATCAGGACTTAGAATCCAAGTTACAAATATTGATATGATATGTCTCCGAAGGCTATTGAATTTGCACCTCGATGGAGCATTGCACTCAGAGGATTCTTTCTTCGCTTCTGCATAGTTGGGTATTTGTATTTGCCAATTGAGTACATCTCCTTACAGATAGAAGACTTTCACCATACACGACAGCTCCAAAAAAAACCTTTTCTTTAAAAACTTTTACACAATCGGTCACCTCCACCAGCTATTAGCGACAGCTGTGAAGTAACTTGCCAAGAAATAGCTTCTCAAACCTTGCCGTTCGGATTGGGCGTTGTGCCATAAAGTGATAAAGTTTGGTTTGTCCGCATTAATACTGAGTCCGACTTCTTCTACCTGAGAATGTGTTCCATTATGGAGCTGAGGGTGGATAATCATATTAACGTTATAAGTTGGCTTATGTCATCCACATTTTAGGGGCATTCCGGTCGTACTTCTTTAATATGTGTTCCACCACTGTGAGTGAGGGCGGTCTTCTTACTATGAAAGGGGTGACCTAATCCGATTGAATACGCCTACGACTCAGGCTGGGTGTGAGTGGGTCTATTTCAGACGGTCCATTACCCCCGTTAATAATCCTGTGTTCTTAAGGGAGGGAAAGCCGAAAAGTATGCAATATCCCTATGAAAATTTTTGGGATTATAGATCTTGCGAATATAAATGTAAGATTTATAGTTGATATCGATATTATGAAAACAGTGGGAGTTATACAACATTTTTAATTGTGGGGGAAACATATTGAAACATACTTGATCTGCGTGCAGAGAATAATAGAGTCCACATTTCATTTTCTAGTTTCTGAGATCTAGGTGTTAATACAAAGCCACGGACTGACGGACTGGGCTATATCGCCTCGGCTGTTGATGCTGATCAAGAACATATATACTTTATATAAGGTCGGAAATGTTTCCTTCTGCCTGTTACATGCCCTTTTTACTCTACGAATAAAAGGGTATTATAAAATCATTTTGATAGAAATATTGCACCTCCCTCTCATGGAAACCTCACTGCGCCCTTGGCAATTATCATACTTTTCCAATGTTTTTGCTAATTTTATTGTCTTTTAAAATTGTTAATATTTATGTCTTCGAGCACGACCAGCAATAGTTACTGGCCTCTGAAATTGAAGTGTCATATTTATCCTTAATTGAACAGATCTTTTGTTGAGATTTCCTATTCAGTGTGCAGCATTTTAAGCTCATTCGCCAAGTGGGAAAATCAAATGTTAATTAAATTAAGTCAATTGATATTGTAACATCATTACATTCAATAAATAATTGTGCGAATGATCTGAGAAGGTCTTAAACTCAATTTTTTAAACGAAAAAGATGACTCCCATTTTGAGTTTAGGTCATGAAAGTTTTGGTGTGGTTGCACAGACTCGAACAACCCCGTCTATAAGTTGATATGTACTGAACAAAAAAATATTATAAGATTCCAACCTGATCAGAGTAAATTCAAAGCACGGACTCATCGAACAAAGGGAAGGGTGTATACATAAGTAGGGGATGCGCTTAAAGAAATCATGAATCAATTGAATCAAAAAACTAAGAATAGAACATTACAGAAAGCAAATAAGCTAACCAATTTGTGACCAAATTTTGTGGATAGTCGAAATATGTATTAGTTTTGTAAGTAGTTTGCTGTGGGTACGTGTTTTGGTAGTTAGTTACATTAGTTAGTTAAACGACGACATTCTGCACGGATAATGGGTATTATTATTATTCTTTCGTCTAATTTACATTTACAATAGATTCACGGCCCTTGCCCAAGAAGCGTACATAGTTTTGTGCATTCTCCGGCAACTCCTTGAAGTTGCGAATGTCCTTTACATAGGGACGCAACTTTTCCGCATAGTCCTTACTTCAAAACAAAAAAGTTTTTTTCACTAAGACCCATTTTCCGACCGATTGGTCCTATGGCAGCTATAAGATATAGTCATCCGATTTGGACCAAAGCTTACAAATCCGTTTGAACGCATATAATATTTATAATGGACGAGTTTGAGGACGCTAACATTGAAAACAAAAAAGTTTTTCTCACTAAGACCCATTTTTCGACCGATGGTTCCTATGGCAGCTATAAGATATAATCATCCGATCCAGTCGGTTCCGACATATTAGCAGTGTGCAGTAAAAAGAAGACTCTGCAAAATTTCAGCTTAACACTGAGAGAAAACTAAGAGACTAGTTTGCGTAGAAACAGACAGTCAGACATACTGACAGACAGACAGACGGACGGACAAAGCTCAATCGACTCTGCTCGTCGCCCTATGCAAACTTCTGGGCAAAATTATAATACCCTTTGCAAGGGTATAAAAAACAAGTAAATAAATCGGTCAAGCCCGACTGTAATATACTCTGTACCTGCGAAGGAGCACCAGAACGCAACTTTGCTGCTCCGCTGCGACAGCGAAATTTCTTTTGCCTATAACTTAACTATTGTTTATCCGATCTGTACCAATCCTTTGGCAGAGTAAGTAATGTTGATTATTAACTATGTTTAGGAGGTACAAACCTTCTATCTAGAAAACGGACGTGACGTTTATTCCAAATTGCGGGTGCGGAATGGGGCGTGGCAAAAATTTAAAATAAACTTGATCTGCCAGCAGAATATGTCCCATACATGTCAAACCTCTATCTTTTACCATCTCTGAGATCTGAAAGCTCATACTGACCGAATTGTATGGGCGGTACTAGTGGGCGTGGTCGGATCGGTACAACATTTTGCTAGTTTCTTATATATGCACTCTGACTGTGTCTGTCTAATTTATGTCAAAATTGTTTGCCATTCCGGCCATTGTGCGCTGGTACAAAAAGCTCAAGAGATTCCGGGGACATCCCCGGAATGGACCCTTATCATGCTCATGACAAAAGTGCATAATAATCCATCATCATTGGAAAAATTCGTGTATTTCTCATCCAATTTGCTTTCCAGCATCTAAGCATATTAAATGGCCAGGGGTAGAACGAGCAGAGGGTTTGTCCAAACACTCGCACTTGGGACCAGCCTAATCTATTATACAATGTCTGGACAATCTGTTTGAATCTAAGATTGAAAAGAACTGTAACAAGCTAGCTTGTACAGAGCGAGATGTAATAATCTCACATGAATAGGGGAAGGGAGGGGTCAGATATTTCGACTACTTCTATTTCCAAGCCAGCAAATGCGGGACAGTTGCAAACTGTAACTGCAAAGAGCCTGCTGAGTAAGTAGGGTAGGGAGGGATGGCGGCATCGCGAAATTGATGTTGATGTGTACATGAGGGCGGCGTGCCGCACTCACATACACACACACACACGAGCGCACACCCATACATAAAGAGCTGCTCCGTAATGAATTGGATGGTTATTTTCAAAAATCCAATGACTGTCCGCGCGATCACTGCACAAATCAGTTGTGGAATCGCCCTCGAGCGGCAATGTGCTCCGCGCTCTCGCTTACAAGACTCGGCAATAATAAGAAATAATGGTGAAAAAATATAAGAAAAATAATTTTATGAATAATATATACAAAGGCAACGAAGTCTGAGACACGAGCGCCGACTACTGCTGGTCAGTTCTCCGCGCGGGGTTAAGACCCTTCAGAAGCCGCGATAATCATAATCGGCGAGGTTGTCGTCGACGCCTTGACGCTGGAGCTCAGCTGTACAGTGACGATGACGCTCCCTTGCGGGTGGGTCTGGGATAAGCTCTGCTCTTCAACGAAACACATAAATAACAAAAAGTATGTAAAGTAAAAAGAAATGTGGAAATATTTCGGGGATATCTAGCTTTTCCCTTGGTAGCAGACTATATCTTAGTATGAGCTGATGGTGCAGTAATCAGCTTAAATTGAATTCAAGCGTTTTCCTTGTCGCCTGAAAGCACAGGAAATGCAGCAGATTTCAATTGCTACTGCATTCAAACTAACTAAGTAATATTGTGCTCTTATTAATCTATGCATCTATTCCAATTTCGTTGATGAATGCATTCATGCAGCTATTTATGGTACTTTTGTTGGCGCATCTTGCTCCGGAAACTTGTTGCATTTGTGTTTTTTTTGGGCTGACAAGTACTACTTGACGCGTACCATCATCATCGAGACGAACGGGAGGAGCGGCAACAATAAGACTACTGCTACAGATGCACAATGTATGTAGTTTTATTCGTTTAAATTCAATTGACTTTGAATGCTCCACAATGAAGGCAAACAGTCACACAAGCGCTCTGGCGTTGTCGTCTGCCATGGAGTCAGCTCGAACGCTGGCGGCGAATTTTTGTACGTATACGGGCAACGGGCAACGGAAAACGAATGAGGGTCAATTAAGCCAATTTAAATTTAATAAACTTATGTATTATGTGCAAGAGGTTACTAGCAGAACACAGAAGCGCGCTGGAAGGGGGGATGGGAAATAGGCAATGAATTATTTTAAAAGATTTTACACAGCTGCATAACACATCTGCACCGGGGTTTAAGTTTATAGATATTAATAACTCAAAACTATCTGAGTTCAGAACGCATTAACATTGCACATATTCTTTCAGCTCAGATGGATGCTTCAAGCTGTCAATTGTCAATTGTGACTGTGTGCGAGGCCATATGTGGGATAAGTATTTGATGTATTCGAGTGAGTTGGCATTCAATAAGCCCAAAAATAATACGTATCTTTGCAGAGCTGGAGCTACTTGCAGCGGGTGACGTTGATTACTATGTCTATGTATGTACTTACTTTTTTTTTTAGTTATTATTGCACACGAAGCGTATTGCTTTCCTAAGTACTAGTGCCGCAGGAGTTAGGTTCGTGTCCGCAATACCTCCTGCTGCCCAAGTGCTTATTAAAGCGGCGAGTTCTTCAACGGTTCGACAGTGAAACACATTCAGTTTAATTTCCATTTAATTATAATTTTATTATAATTTAATTGTATTTAATATTTTACTATTCATTACGAAAACTATGTTCGACAAATTATACTAATCTTTGCATTTTTTTTTCCCGCACACAGTTTACGGTTAATTATGTGTACACTGCGCGTCCTTAGGATAGAGAAGACTTATTTCTATTTCTAGTCAAGTAAGAAAGCAGCTGTCACTGAAGGAAACACTCCTAAATGATAAATCCAAAAAATCAAGATATTATTAATTCTGCATAAGAATTAGATTAGGTTTTTTTTAGTTCCTTCGTTTAGTTCTGGCTTTTTGAATGAAAAAATTAAGCGATTATATATATATTCGTGCACTTAAAAAGGGACTGAACTGTTCTGACTTCGCCTAGTTACATTTTATGCTTGGCCTAGTATCGTTTCGTAATTTCAAACAGTGCAAACAGTTCGGATTGGCCACTTTCAGTAAAAATTTTATTTGATTTTTTAGGACAATCTTAGTCAGAAGCTTTTTTTGTCAGGGGACTCAGCCTATTGTTTACATTATCTTGAAAAAATCATCTGGAAAGAAAACTGGAATTAGCTGATTGTAGCCTTGTGTGTGCCCTTGTTCCACAGGCATATTCACTGAATGTTCTGAATGCTAACATTTGGTCTGTGTATTTACACATAATCAACATTCGCACAGTTTAGGTTTTTTCCTCTAGAGGGCTAGATTTACTATCGATATGTTATCGAATAACCAAGTGTCAGCAATAGGAAAAGCTGATTGAGTGAAGGGCGTGCTTAGAGAAGTGAGGACGAAATGTATCCCACCTTCATTGAAAACTGACAACGCTCTAAGTAAAGCCTAATAAGACAATAAAATACTGTTAGAGCGGAAATGACTTAGCGTATGCTTTAAAGCAGTTTGAGTATAGCATTTCCACATATTTGGTAATTTTCTTACACCCCCAAAATCTGAAGTTAAGACCTGTAAGCCGCACTTTGCTTATTTAACCTAATTAAATTGAAATAACTCTCGCATGGGTATGCTTATAAAAGGGGAACACTAATTTATCGGACCAAACAGCTGTTCTTTGTTTACGCTAGTGCAATTCGATAATGTTGTTCAATGTTTGTCAATAAGGCCAGGCTATTAGCATCCCTTTCTCTGTTATCAATGTAACAATCGTTATTAAAGTATACTTAATACCTGGCATAGAATCTTCTATCTAAAGCAACGGTCGGTACAAAACACAATCACATTTTGACATTGGTATGTGGTGCGCCGCAGCAGACACGAAGTTGACAACTGAACAGAAACTGATTCATTTTCCTCTGCAGAAGTGGCGGAGAAGCAGGTCGACACGAAGTACTTTTACTGTCGGTGTGTCGACGTCGTTGCCGCTGAGCAGTTTTATGTACACAGTAGATAGCGACGCGCCGGACGCTGATCTAAAGCAATATGAGCAGAGAAGCTGCCATTGGCAACTAAGAAAGTATTCGTATATTACAGAGTCCGCCAGCCATAACCCCAGGAGGACGAACATACTCGAGAATTCACACCGATTGCTTGCCGAAATCATGCATCACTGTGTGTTAGAGAGAGAGACACAGTCACATTTTCGCGCTCTCTTCTTGGCGAACCCTGGTAGGCAGAGAGCGTTTAATAGCTTTTATTTCTACCTCGGCCGGTACCGAATCAGTTAAGCTTTAAGCTGACACTTTTCCTCAGCTCACACAGCGTCTTGAATGATGCAGACGTCTCTGCTCTCATTGCCGACCCCTGTTTTACAGGTATCGGTATTTATATTAGGAGACTTATTTAAAGTGCAAAGCAAAAAGTGCTTGAATTGAATTTTCGACCTTGGGGTTGAATTTTCCTCAGCTTATTTATTAGATGAAAGCTTGGGACCAATTTCAAAGATAATTAAATATGTAAATGGAATTTCGCTAGCATTGATTGTCCAATCTGGGAGTGGAATTTAGCAAAATGCCGCCTAAGGGCGAATGGAAACTACAGCTAACTAAATAGATCTTATCGTTTAGGCTGAAAAATGTACATAGGACAGTCAGTACAACTGATTAAATTTATATAGATTTCTAAATCACAAATGCTTTTCTAAATAGACTACAAGCCCGAAAAGTTTCAGCAACCTTCGCTTCACTTAATACATTCACTGAAATTAAATTGCGCTCTATCCTAAAGACGTGCAGTGTTTTGTTTGCCTTGGCAGAAATTCTCTAAGATACATTTATATACTTTATTTTATGCTTTAGATTCAAGGGGTCTCCATCTTCAGGAGAATGTCCAACACACATATAATATTATATAATTTTGGATACGACATTCCCACCCGGATCTTAACCAATCCTACGTCTATATGTGGCAGCTCTTTTCGCTTTTCTGGTTGACTTATTGGCCATCGAATTGTCCTATAAATGTTATTTTTATTTCTAGCTGGGAGCCATCCAGAGTAAAACTATTAATGCAAACAACACACATAGAAGCGAACATTTCATTTTGTTTGACAATAAATTATTATATATGTACAATTATTAAATATTCATTTATCGTTGCGATACCAATTAGATTTTAAACAACGGCTATTCATGTACCAGGAAAACAGGCAAGCTACATACATACATGTGTACTTAGGTACGTATATATGCATGCGGAGACAGTTTCCCTTACCTCTTTGAGTTTGTACGTTTATATACCTATACATTCACATTATTTCCTTGACTTACATTTAGGTACTTAAATTCTAAACACTTGAGTTAATCGAAATCAAAATCAATTGGTAATACTTTCAAGGAGGATATGACATGATATTCTCACAAATGTGACTCTTGCAGAACTCTGCGGGGTCTGGAAGAGTGCAGGTCCTGTTTCGATTAAATGGATATTATGGCATTAATTAGTTTGCAATTGGATTCTCTGTTTTGGTTGGTTTACAACATTGACCACGATTTGGATAAGCATTAGCTGGGTTAGGCTGAAGGATGCCCGGCGATATGTTAAATTGACAGCTCCGGACCCTCTTGGGGATAGGTCATAAACTAAACGATATGCTCTCGAGAAGAAGTGATGTCCTTGCTCACTGTATTAGGCTTAATTACAACAACAGATGACAGTGATTATTTACAAACACGAGTGGAGTATTACAGTCACACTTTTGGCATTGATTCCATGATTAATGCATTAAGTACACAAAAGTTGCTTACAAGTAAAAGAAGTCTTTCCTCAAACCATGCGAATGAATACGTCTAGCTGCTAGGATATTATTCGATAAGATATTTAGCGTGTATTAATACAATTCTCATTTTGTTTTCTTTGTACACTCAGACATGTATATATGTAGTAGGTATGTAATATGCAGAGTTCATGTGTGTGTGCGTGGGTTTGCAATTTATATACAACTTTCCTGTATGCGATTCGAAGTCGTGACAATCTCTGGCCCAGACCGAAATCGATGCTCGCTGAGCGACGAAGTAACCGACGTATTATTCGGACTGAGCAAACTGACCTCCATGGGCTGCGGTGTTAGGTGATATGAGGATGAGGGCGTCGATGTACTTACGCTATAGTTTATCAAACCCAGCGTTGGACTACAAGTGGTTACGCCCTTCTTATTGAGAGTAGCATAGCTCTGTGGAGTTTGAAGCAAAGAGCAGAAGAGAAGAAATGGCACCGTGACCCAGGCTTAGCCATAGACATAGATAGTCCCAACACCCCCCACTTTATCGGCTACTTACCATAGCACCATGGTTATTTGGGCGGAAATTGTAGTGAATCTTCTCGGCACCAGAGCTGCTCATCAGACCAATGCCAGATTGTCCCTCAGCACCGCCCTCGCCCCTATTCTTTACCAGCTCAGCATCGCGGAGATAGTCCCTCTGCAGAGTACGCATCGAGGGGGTAGGAAATCCCGGTGAGGCTACCAGACTTTTCAATGGACGTTTTTCTGAAATCACGGATTTTGAGCTGAGTCCTTGAAGAGCATATCAAAATACTTACCATACTGATTCGGTATAACATCTGGATCGGTATCATCTATATCCACCTGATCGACCAGCGGGCTGTGCCTAGTACGAGCTGTGGATCGCAAAGTCTCGCTGCCCATGGCCTTCAATCCATTTGGTGAGGCTGCTTTAACCCCCTCGATGCCGACACTCACCTCGCCCAAGTTGGCACAGTCAACCGCGCTCCGATTATCACAATTAATGGGCAGCAGACTGTGGTGGGGCTGGTGGTTGCCCTGCTCTTGCTGCTGCTGCCCACTGCTCTGCGCGTTGGGATGCAACGGGTCCAGTTGGCAGTCTGCCGGTATGGATAATTGTGTGTGCTTCGCGGCTTTCAGATTGTTATCGTTCCGTCTGAAATTTAAATGAGGGCATTAGGCAAAGCCGAACCCATTAGCCGCTGTCGTCGCCCATTTAACGTACCGATTTGAGAATCTCCTATAGAAGGCGGCCATGATGATGCCGAATATGACAAAGAGGAGCCCACAGATGACCGCTAGGCTGGCCACAAACGGTGAGAGTGGCACAGAGAAACCACTGGAGGAAGCTGCAAATGCCAAAGGGAAATTGGGAAATCATTGCTAGATTGGTTTCAATTAGGAGGAATACATTCTGGCACAAGGCTCACCGGTATACTTAGCCACGCCCTTGAAGTTAATGTTATCAATAATCGTTGGCTCTGAGCGACCCTTCGCATTCACGGAGAATATTACCATGCGATAGATACCAGCCTGATCCAAGTTATCAATGAAAAAGGTGGCCGGCGGGTGCTAAAAGAGGTTAAATTCAAAAATATATTAGTAGCTAGATATTGATCAAACTTGATGATACCATGAAAAAGCATAGAAAACGAATAGTTGAAGTCCCAGAACAGTTTTCCGATTGCTCCAATGACAGCTATATGCTATAGACATCCGATCCGCCGTTAAGCTTAAATGTATTTCAAGGCTCCGTGCAAAGTTGAATCAAGATAGTTTTAATAATGTCGAAGCAACTTCCATAGAAACAGACGGACAGACATGGGTATTAGGGGGGGGGGTGGAATCGATTTGTATGGGTAGAAAAAAGTGAACAAAGCGCATAGCAAAAACGAAATCTACAGAAAATTTGAACAAAATTTCACCAAGAAACCATTGCACAGTGGTTCCGTCAGAGGTCAAAAATAAACAAGTAAGAAACTCGGTCAAGCCCGTCTGTAATATACTCTGTACCTGCAGTAGCAGCGCTGCAGCTGCGCTGCGGTAGCAAACTATCTTTTGGTCATCTCTTGACCAATTGATTTCGCCACTACTTGATTTTCAAAACAGGCCAATAGTTGGCGCCACTACTGTGACCATTTCCAAACTGACAAATAGATGGCGCCACTACTGTAACCATTTCAAAACTGACCTTTGCACAGTGTGTTGTGTTAGCAATCTATACGAGGGAAAAAGATTTTAAAAAAGTTCTCAGAACAAATATATTTTCACATATGTTATACCAAAATGTCCCACTAATACGAAAATGTAAAAATAAAAACTAAGAATTGAGATTCGATTGTAACTGGACATAAAAGATAAGAAATGTTTTTGCTTGAAAATGTAGATGGCTATGCCGGAAATTAAGTGCAAGTTTAATTGATTGAACTGAAGATAAAAACGTATATTCGGCATAATGTTTTTTATTCATTTTTGGGCTGATATATTTAGTTATTATGCATCAAAAGTGAACATAAGACTATTTGATTAAAAAAGTTGTGAAGCTTTTCAAAATTGCAATTTTTGAACGTTTTTTTTTTTTTTTGAAAGAGTGGGATAGAAAGTGTATAGTCTTGGCTGGTTTCGATTTGTGCTTGACGCGAAATTGAAGGTTGCTTCAAGGTCTTTTCAAAATACATAAGTTTGTTTTACACCGATTTGCACAAAGTTGTTTTTTTTTTTCGATAAACTGTAAGTCTAATAAGAAGTTGGAGTTCGATTTGTGTTCAGAAAATTTCGCCTCAAATGAGTCTGACGATATGCTACACACAATATTGGAATTCACCGATACTTCTACGTCAAAACTGAATAATTTTAAATTAAAAAAATGATAAATATAATACTTTCATAAATACAATATTTCGTGGAAAATCCATCTCTAATTTTTAATTGCCCCTAACTAACGAACGGTGCATGTCCGACCCCCCTCTGGAACAATTTTATTTTTAGTTCGACCATATAAGTACAAAAACATCATAAAATAGTTTTCATTTCTAGATTGTTCTAGACGACACACTGTGCTTTGATTGGAACTGACTTTTGATCATAACTTGAGTATCGTTCATCCGATCTTTATCATTCCTTCTGCAAATCGATCAAAAAATGCTAGTTATTAACTATCTCTAGAAGGCACGAACCATCTGTCTTCAAAACTGTGGGAGATATAACGATTTGTCCAAATTTCGGGGGTGGGAGCGGGTGATGCAAAAATTGAAAATAAACTTGATCTGCCTGCAAGTATAAGAATTATTTGCCCCATCCTTGTCAAACCTCTATCTCTTACCGTCTGGGAGTTCATACAGAAGGACGAACCGACGAACAAGGCTATTAAATTATTTTCGTCGAACATTCTTAGCTGAGTTATTTCCCAAACGCGCAACAGATGGCGCCATTACTTTAAACATTTTCTTTCCAGTTTGTTATATGCCAGCTATACGATATATTCTTCAGATTTTGGCCAAACTTTCCAAAATTGTGTGGAAACTGATAATATTCATAGCTGGAAAGTAAAAAGACGCTACCATTGAAAACAAAAAAAAAGTTTTTCTCACTAGAACTACTTTTTCGACAGCTCGCTCCTATGGCAGCTATATGCTATAGTCCTCCGATTTGCATCAAACTTGGCAGCATTGTATGGTAGCATATAATACCAATCAGTAATAAGTTTGGGAGCGATAGCATTAATAACAAAAAAGTTTTTCCTCCTAAGACCTTTTTTCCAAAATTAACTTTTGTATGGCAGCTGTACTATATAGTTGTACGATTTTCATCAAACTTGGTGGAATTAAGTGAATGCATAAAAAACTGATAAATACGAGGTTTGGGGGCGTTTACATTCAAAACAAAAAAAAATTTCTCACTTAAACTAGTTTTTCTACCGATCATTCCTATGGCAGCTATATGCTATAGTCGTCCGATCCGGTTGGCTCCGACAAATTTGCAGCGTATTTCTACCAAAAGACTTCGTGCAAAGTTTGGTTAAGATAGCTTTAAAGCTGACGGAGGAGATAGCATAGAAACAGACGGACGGACAGACGGACATGGCTATATGAACGCAGCTCGTCATGCTGATCAAGAATATATATACATTATGTGATCGGAGATGCTTCCTTCTATGCGTTACAAACATCTGGACAATTTTAATATACCTTCTACAAGGGTATAAAAAATTACACCATATTATTTATTTAAGAAGGATCATTCATACTTATTCTGTATAAGTTTGCCGCCCAGGCGGGCCTCTGCAAGAGTAAACTCAAAAAACATCTCGTCCTAAAAAGTGCCATTTCGCACTAATTTTTAGAAAATCGCCCCTAATCGCCCCTAGAACCCAGCAAACAATATGTGCGGTTTCTGACACTTTTTTATGAGCATTCACTGTCATAATGAGCACTAAAAAGAGTCCAGAATGAGCGTTTTTTTCTATGAAACCGGTCGCACTTAATGTGGCAGATTTCTGAGTCCAATCTGGCTCTTTTCTGACACAGGTTTAAGTGCTTTCACACTCCCAATAAAGCATAGAAAAACCTCATAAAATACACATTAACAGCTGTGCTCCGGCTTTCAATTAGTTTTGCGATTTGCGATTTCAACAAAGTTCTCAAAATTTCTCAACTTTTTGTTATCGATTCTGTTTCATTCCCAATCCGTTCTGTAACACTTTACGTGACGGAAGCAGCTGTATCGACAAACTAATCGGTTATCGCCCCAGCAAAATCGCAATTTGTTGTTGTCAAAAGGCATTTTGCTGCTTGTGGCATTTTGGGAGGGTTAGGAAAAAAATTGTTTTAGACAAGAGTTCAGTCCAAATGGTATAAGAGAGTCTAAAAAAACAGTCTAAAATAGTTAAAGAATATTAAGAAAATTGGTTCATAGGAAGGTAGCTCTTATCTCTAGCGAAACATCCCATTTACTTGTCATTTCACGTACTCACTTGTCGTCGGTTTTAGACCGGCGAAATTTTGGGGTTTTGCGAATTTCGGAGCAACTACTTTTGCGATTTAGCGATCAAATCGTAAAATTTTTGCAAAAGCGAAAATGGGAGCATGGCTGTCAAGTTTACTTTTCTAGGCACTTGAAGGGCTGCTGAAATGCTCTTTCCAGACGCATATTGGATTGCAGATCCGAAAATGCTCAGACATAAGTGCTTTTTAGGAGCCCGTGCTTAGATAGCACTGAATATGCTCCGAAAACCCTCAAATTTATGTGTTTACTCCAACAAACGTTCTTAAGCTCGGCTCTTTTCAGACACATAATTTGCAGCGCCCCGAACTTGGTTTGCTGGGAAGTCTTTCATCGTAAAATCCTGTCTTGTTTGTCTAAAAATTTTAAATTTTCTATTTATCTATTGTGCTTAACGTTATATTCTTTGTAATAGTATAAATTAGTTTTTTAGTTCTTGAATCAAAATATTATTATTATTCAACCCCATGTGACTAGCGCTTTAATTATAAGTCAATCTTTTGTTCTTGTAGCGCTGGGCTAAAGGCGACTCGGCTTATTCTTCAGAAAATTGTTCTAAAAAATAGAAATTGTGTTCTAAGTTTCAGGGCAATTTTTCTAAAAAAAAGAAAAAGGGGTTTTGGTGGGTATAAGAGACTACCACCGAACATACACAAACGTGGGTGTTTGTTTGTTGTTGATCTCCTTGACTTACCACTACAGTGATATTCCTGACCAATCGCAATGTGGTCAACTCGACCAACTCCAGCAGGAAGCCCTGTGGCAAACCACCATCGAATCCCTCAATGCAGTCCACTTGCAATGAATCCGTCGATTGATTGTTTACGCTGCAGTTTTGCACTGGAAATGGCCGTCCTACGAACAAAGGCCATTGTCTGAGATATGAACCATTAACCGTTTCCGTTAAGCACTTACCCGCTGAGACAATTTGAAAGATGCACGGATTCTTTTGCATTCCAATCGAGTTCTTTGCCCAACACGATATGGTGCCATAGTCCAGGTCCGTTTTGGGTGTGTAGCTCAACACCGACTTGCCCGTCTGCAATGGCAGCATTTCGATAACATGGAGCAGCCACAGCCGACAACCGTAAGTACCTGGCTTACCTCACTAGAGTGCATGCGGGGTAGCAACTCTTTTTGTTCGCCCGATGAGTTGAATGTCCATTGAAAAGAGTCAGCGGGCGGCGAGGAATCCACTTGGCATTTCAACAACACGGTCTCGAGCTTGAGGGCGCCCAACACTTGCTCGTGGTGGATGGCACAGATGGGCGCAACTGCACGGGGAGAGGCACATAATTAGGCCACATAAATAAATATTTAAGCAAAATAAAATGAATCTCAATAAACGAAATGAGTGCTCCACCGAGTTGGTCTTTAAAACTTGTTTGAATTAATTTCGAATCTGACTAGAGGAATCGCCCTTGCCCTGTGCCTGGTCATTTGGCAGGCAATGCATTCATTGCGCCATAATCTTGGTCATTAACGTTGGGTGCGGGGCACGGGGGGGCACGCCTAGTTGTCTTTTGTTCTTGGACCTGTGCCAACTCAACTACTCCCCGTAATGCTTTAAAAGCCATTCAAACTCAAGGATTAAATTGGAAATTACATAGACGGCAGTCAAAGCCAAACTGTGCTGCAGGTGCGGATGCGGGTACGGGGTGCTGGCGGGGATTATTTGGCTACTCCAGATTGTCTGCCCATTTACTTACAGCGTATGCGCAATGAGACCGTATTACTTGGGCCTTTGCCCTCCGAGTTGACAGCCAGGCATGAGTATTCCCCGGCCGAGGCACGAGAGACGCTTTGCAGGACCAGCGATTGATCCGACAGTATAACGCCAGCCGAGATGTTGTGCTGCAACTCCTTGCCCTGTTGGTTGAATGGGCGCCAAAGGTGACTTACGTAAGTTCATCAAAGGTAATCATTATAACCATGCTTACGTTGTGGAACCATGACATCTTGTAGGGCTTGGGATTCGATTTAACAAGGCATTCAAAGTAGGCGTCGTCGCCCTCCTTGATGTCGTCCGGATTCAGCGAGGAGCCAATTTTCAGCGTGGAGGTGGGTTGGTCTGCAGGGAATACGGAAAGTACATATCTGTCAGATCTGCGGCAATTAGTGCTTCGTTGGTGTCTTCCACTTACAGTGCACAACGAGGCGCCATCTGTCCTCTATGGCGCTGCCTTCGATGAATTGATTTTCCGCCCGACATGTTAAATATTTGCCGTCGTCTTCGCGTGAAGGCGTCAGCGTCAGTATGCTCAGAGATTGATTATCGGGTTCATTAAACTAAAAAAGAAACGCAAGCAGAGTCCATTAGGAAATGAATAATGAAAAGCTTTTGTTGGCCAAGGCCAACGGCGAAGCTAAAGCGGAAAGCGAAAGCTGCGGCAATTATAGGCAACGCACATCCTTTCTTCCATACACAATTAATTTGGGTTTAATTAACGAGCCGGAGGCTTTGTGCATTCGTTATGAACTTACGTTCTTGATGAGCTTCTTGATCTGCTTGTTACCCTTCCACCAAGTAATCAAAGCGGCCGGCTTGGAGCCCGAGCTTCTACACTCAATGTCATAGGTGCGTTCCGACGAAATGAAGCGATCTTTGGTTAGGATATGCACGGCTAAAGGTTTCACTGCAAGTAAAGTTGGTTGGTTTAAAACATACCCCTAGAATAATTCCTTAAGTTCCTGACAATACCTAGGATGCGACATCTCATACAAATCGGTCTTTACACAGCGAAGGATGCACTCAAGCGGACGTATAAATGGCAAAGGAAGTTTCTTGAAAAAGCCTCCTTGGTGCTATTGAGTGTGCCTCGTTGTGCTAACCAAACTTAGATGACCTCTACCTATTGCTAGTTTAAAAACTTTACTTATTCATATCAGATCTCGCATCTAGTTACTTTGGCTTACTCGCCCCTGGAACCTCACTTACAATTCACATCCAGGATAAGGAGTTTACTATTGGGTGGTGTTAGATTCGTATTACTGGCCATGCACATAAGCCGCGCATTCAAATGTTGTCTGCCTATATTGGGATAGGACAAATGATTGACGGTTTTGCCATCGGGGCGGTGATCGAAGGACTCATCGATAACCGTGTTGTCCAAGTACCAGGTGAGATTGGGACGCGGTCGACCTGCACCCAATTAAAGCACGCATTTATTTCTATATGTCTTTTAAGCATGAACCCAAAACTTACCACCGATAACCTCACAGGCCAAAATAATGTCAGTGCCCTCATTGAAGGACTCCACATTGCTGGTCTTGTCGTGTCTGCTGGGACCATAGATGATGGGTTTGTCCGGTGGCACAATGACAGTCAGATTTATCTTGAGATTTCGGGTGGGCGAGTTGCGAAAATCGACTCGACAGCGATAGACACCCTCGTCGTCGATGCGTATGTTGTCGATCTTAAGCTGGGCGGGGTGCGCGGTGCTGCTGAAGTGGGCGCGTGACCCAAAGGCCAGCGGCGAGGACCAAAGGCGCGCTTGCCCAAACTGACGACCCCGCACATCAAAGCTGAGAACAGAATCTGATTGTAGAGACGGAAATGGGAACCCATTTGTCTAATGTACTCACTTGTAGATGGGTTCTCCGTCGCCATCACGGTACCAGAGCACCATATAGACCGCATCGTCGCGCTCGAGGGGAGATATATCGCAGGGAAGCATTGTCTGTCGACCCAGCACTCCCTGCACTGAAGTCAGCGGCACTGGTCGGTCTAGTTCGTGCATAAGTTCGTCGGGCTCCAGGTAAGAACAACGCACCTGGCAAGCTACCAGCAGCAGGCATATGCCCAAACTCCAAGATGATGAATAAAACGTGCTCGACTTTCCATGCATCTTCAGTTCCCGTCTCCCACCAGTAACTTTGTGTCGTCGTCGGAGCCTTGGATTCGGCTTAAGCCATTGGCAAATGAAACCCAACCAGACCTCGGCCGCAGGATGCATAGCTTGGTTCGCTTTAGTTTACTTTTCGTTATCTTGTTTACTGGAAGTCCTCAATTGCTAAGTCCTTGCCTTTGCTCATATTTATTGAGTGCTTATCACTTTTCCATCAATGTGGTCTAGCGACAAATTGTGGACGAGCGGAGGCGGAAGTGAGTAACTAAGTTTGAGAATGACGGTAATCCTGAACTGTGGATGTAGGAAGAAGAAGAAGAAAAATGCAATAAGTCAACTGATGAGTGAGTAGAAAATGCCATTCAAACTTCAATGAACTGAGAAATTATTCAAACATAAATGAAAATAAATATTGCATCATTCAATATTGTGTATTCATTACTAAACGCTCTCAAAGTTACAAATAAATTCTTCAATATTGGCTGCCAGTGCGTCAACTGTCGCTATAGACATGAGTCTAAATAGTCTAAATGGGTTATATCGCACGATTTAGGTGGCCAATTGATCGACCCCAAAATTGGGCCATTGTTTCACGTGCTGTGTGGCATGTGGCACCGGCTTGTTGAAACCACATGTCAGCCAAGTCCAGCTCTTCCATTTTGGGCAAAAAAAAGTTTGTAATCATTGCACGGTAGTGCTCTCCATTCACAGTAACGTTCCTGCCTTCGTCATCTTTAAAAAAGTACTGTCCAATGTACCACCGGCCCATAAACCACTCCAAATAGTGCATTTTTGGGATGCATTGGCAGTTCTTGCAATGCTTTTGGCTGCTCTACACACCAAATATGGCAATTTTGTTTGTTCACGTATCCATTCAACCAGGCATGAGTTTCGTCGCTGAACACAATTTTCCTATAAAAAAGTTTATCTTCATCCAACTTTGCCAGCGCCCATTCACCAAAAGTTAGCTGTTGTGGTAGGTTGTGTGGCTTCACTTCTTGCACCAACTGTATTTTAAAACGTTTTATACTCAAATCCTTCCGCAGAATTTGCCATGTAGTCTTTAACAACACTGGCGGATTGCCGCTTCAGAAGGTAGCCCAAACTGACCATAAGATGGAAGAAGTGCACGATGCACTTTCTTAACCGATCATGAATTTTGATAATAAAATTCAATTATCTGCAAGCTATTCATGGTTAAATTATAGTCCAAACTGAACATGTTTGACAGTAACATGTGACACGAAAACAGCTAAGCTGCCAAAAACAGTGTGACCAAAAAGAAAGTTGTAAAAAATTACCATTTACTTAGTGGAAATTGATGGACTACTGTCAAATTTTGAGCAGTTTGGGTGATTTTTTTATCAGTTTGACTCTTTAATTAATCTTAATCCTGATGTTAGGACCGGCATGAAATTGTGTTTCATTAAAAGAGCCGACTCATAAAGCTGGGACAAGTACTAAGCGTTACAAAGTCGTGAGATAGTCGATCAATCCCGACAATAATATACTCTATACCTGCGAAATTGTGTGCTCATAATTATGTATTTTGCTGCTTACTACTGCAGAGCTGCCGCTGCGAACTTTCTGTTGCTCATAACTCATAACTGAAGATAAATAATGCTGATTATTAATATCTATCTACAAAACTGTGGGAGATATGATAGATGGACAAGCGAGAATGGCCATATCGACTCGGCTATGGGTGCTGATCAAAAATATATATGTACTTTATAGTGTCGGTGATGCTTTCATACATTTGCATGTTACCTTTGGCAAAGAGTATAAAAAGTGAATTAGCACGTTCATGGCATGTCATGGGATGTTGTATTTAGGTATTGATGTTCTTTGGTAGTACTTATACAGAACCGGCATCAATCATATACAGTGGTGTACTGAAAATCTCTCGAGCTGACTGTGAATGTGAAGTGACAAGATCATAACGAGAAGGCCAAGCTAACTTCGTCTGTGCCGAAGTTTTTATACCCTTGCAAATGCTGTTTTTGAAATGTCAGAGTTTAAGAACGCTTATTCCGACCGATCGGTCCTATAGCAACCATAAGATATAGTCACCCGATGTCGATCAACTTTTCAAATTAGTTTGAAAGCCGTTTCATATTAAGAATCACCGACTTTAAGAACGATTTACTTGAAAACAAAAAAGTTTTTTCACTAAGACCCATTTTCCGACCGATCGGTCCTATGGCAGCTATATGTTAGAGTCATCCGATTTTGACCAAAATTTGCAAATCTGTTTGAAAACATATAATATTAATTATGGCCGAGTTTTATGACGCTAGCATTGGAAACCAAAAAGTTTTTCTTACTAAGACCCATTTTCCGACCGATGGTTCCTATGACAGCTATAAGATATGGTCATCCGATTTTGACCAAAATTTGCAAATCTGTTTGATAGCATATAATATTATTAATGGCCGAGTTTAAGGCCGCTAACATTGAAAACAAAAAAGTTTTTCTCACTAACACCCATTTTTTAACCGATGGTTCCTATGGCAGCTATAAGATATAGTCATCCGATCCGGTCGGTTCCGACATATTAGCAGCGTGCAGTAAAAAGAAGACTCTGTGCAAAAATTCAGCTCGATAGCTTTAAAACTGAGAGACTAGTTTGCGTAGAAACAAGACGGACAGACGGACAGACAGACGGACAGACAGACGGACAGACAGACGGACGGACAAAGCTCAATCGACTCAGCTCGTCGCCCTGATCAAGAATATATATAGTTTATGGGGTCGGAAATGAATATTTCTATGCGTTGCAAACTTCTGGGCAAAATTATAATACCCTTTGCAAGGGTATAAAAAGAACATTGTACGACTCAATTCTAGTTGGATTTAAACTGTTGACTTCAAATCGCTTTTGTTATCTGGCCGGACATAAAGTCTTAAATTAGGGTCCCACAGGCAAATAATTTGCACCAATTTTATAGTAAAATTGGAGAAATAGCCCAAATTAGGGCACTTTTTGGAAATATTTGATCAAATTATTTGCCTATGAAACCATAGCTATAGTTTTAAGTCCTTTAATATCTGCAATCATGGTTATTTAGCCTAGTTTTTATCAAATTTGGGCAACAAAGGCTTTATAGGCTAATCACACTGAGCACATCCAACATCTGAAATCGAACATCATAAGTTACAATGAAATATAATATTAAAGCGGGACATTGTGTGATTGAAACATGCTACAAATATGACAGATTTCGAACCGGCAAATGTTTGTGACTCAGTGTGATTACTAATCATTATCACTAATTAGTCTATTAGTTCGAAATGAAGAGGTAATACGAAAATCTCCATTAATCTCTACTATTGCCATCCATGGATTAAATCACAGTTAACTATGACTTTGTTATAAAAAAATATTTCAACTTTATCGTTTTTATACGCTTGCAGAGGGTATATTAAAGTTGTCCAGATGTTTGTAACGCATATTATATATATATATATTCTTGTTCATCATGACGAGCTGATGATATAGCCATGTCCGTCTGTCCGTTTGTCTGTTTCTATGCCATCTTCTCCGTCAGTTTTAAAGCTATCTTAACCAAACTTGGACGAAGTCTTCTTGTATAAATACGTTGCACATTTGTGGGAACCGGACAGATTGTCATGAACTCGGTCAAATAGACGGATAAATTTCATTTATAACAAACTGAAAATGTGCTTTGTTAACAAAACGAGATTTTTAAGACTGTGTTATATCATGAAGACATTTCTATAAGATTAGTTTCCTAATACTTGTATATGTGGATTTAAAAAAAAAACAGAGTAATAATATATATTTTAAAAAACTTAATTAATTTTAATATTATGGAACTTTAGTTAAGACTTAATAATAATATATCTTTTAGTATATTATCATCGATATTGGCTCTTAAGCCCGAAAGACTTCCGTTAAGACTTCCAATTCGATATTAGAATTTTCATAACAATTCTCAGTTTCATCCAATCTTCCATTACTGATATCGTAAAATTCTTCAGAAGTTTTTCGTAACTTTTTTGACAAGCCAACCCTTCAAACACTACAATTTTGTTGTTTTAATTTGTAATCCACTTTTCAAATTTAAAGCAAAAGGTCTTTACCTCGCTTGAAGTCGAGTTTTCAAAAAAAGAAAAAACTTGAAGTCACAAAACATCCAACATTACAAACCCCCTGCAAAGTTGTAAATTGAAGATCAATTTTTTGCAATTCATGCAAAAAATCAACTTTTGTATTTGTAAATAATTTTTTAAAGTTGTACAAACACTTTTTATACCCTTGTAGAGGGTAAATTAAAATTGTCCAGATGTTTGTAACGCATAGAAGGAAGCATCTCCGACCACATAATGTATATATATTCTTGATCAGCATGACGAGCTGAGTTGATTAAGCCATGTCCGTCTGTTTCTATGCTATCTCCTGCGTCAGTTTTAAAGCTATCTTAACCAATCTTTGCACGAAGCCTTTTGGTACTAATACGCTGCAAATTTGTCGGAACCAGCCAAATCGGATGACTATAGCATATAGCTGCCATAGGAACGATCGATCGAAAAAGTAGTTTTAGTGAGAGAAACATTTTTGTTTTCAATGCAAACGCTCCCAAACGTCGCACTTTTCAGTTTTCTATGATTTTACATAATTCCACCAAGTTTGATGAAAATCAGACAACTATATAGTATAGCTGCCAAACAAACGTTAGTTTTAAAAATAAGGCTTAGTAGAAAAAACTTTTTGTTATCAATGCTATCGCTCCCAAACTTATTACTGATTAGTATTATATGCTTCCATACAATGCTGCCAAGCTTGATTCAAATCGGATGACTATAGCATATAGCTGCCATAGGAACTATCGGTTGAAAAAGCTGTCCAAGTGAGAAAAACTTTTTTGTTTTCAATGGTAGCGTCTTTAAGCCTTCCAGTTATGACTATTATCGGTTTCCACACAATTTTGACGAGTTTTATCCAAATCTGATGAATATATCGTATAGCTGCCATATAACAAATTGGCAAGCAAATGGTCAAAGTAGTGGAGCCATCTATTGCTGAGTTTGGGGAACAACTCAGCTAAGAATGTTCGATGAGAATCATTTAAAATCTAAATTTATATAAATTAAACAAGCTACAAGGGTATATAAACTTTGGTCGAGCCGAAGTTAGCTTTCCATTATCTTTAAATTGTGTTTTTAGTCCCAAAGTTCGTTGAATACTGTCAATAAAACTGTTCCATCTTGTGCTGCTAATGTTCTCAACTTCATCTGCTGCTACTGTGGATCTGCTAACAGCATTCCAAGTTGCCGTTGCTTTCGCTAAGAAAGAATTGTACGACTGCTTGAATAATGTTTTTGGTAGAACAAAATGTTTGTGAAAGTGAAAATGGAAGCACCGCCTTCCTCTTATCTAGCATGGATTGTATAGTTTTTGAACACGGAATATTTACCGGACGTCCAGTTAAAGCCACAAACAGCTCCCTGATACTTTTCTTTTTAATATGGCAGAGCGCGGCAGCATCTCGGCTATATGGTAATCGGTAAAGTGCCTAGTAACCTATTGAGAGGGAAAATGGAAACTAGGACCTAGGTAAGGAAAAAGGTTCTCGAATGTAAAAATACCGAGGTAAGGTAAAAGGTACCCAAATTATGCCACTAGTGAATATACATTTTCTATTTCAAGCCAATCTCGAAAAGAGATAAAAAGCTCTTCAATATCCTTGAAACTTTCACAGCAAAAATCTTTAAACTCCAGTAAACGTTTTAATATTAACTAAGTTGACCCCGAACGGGGTCTTGGCTTAATAAAATTTTGGTTCGGTTCAGCATGTTTTAAAGCACATCGGTTCGGCTTACGGTTCGATTCACGAGTGCGAAAAATCTGTTCGGTTCGGTTCAGAACCGGTTTGCATCCCTGATGAAAAATGTCCTTCAAAACGAATAAAATCTTAATTCTAATGATTCAAAAATTCAAAAAAACTAGTAAAATTAGGAATTCTTTTGATTTTTATGTGACATCGTTCTAAACATAACAAACTAATCAACTAAAGAGATACTGGCAACATCTTTTGGTCTTCCTTTTCAGATCGATTTCAGAGTGAAAGCAAATAAAACTAACGTCTTATTGAACTTGGCTTCTAAATTTTGTGAAACGAAAACAGTTAAACATGTATGTATTGCTGTGCTTATGAACGTAATAACTCGACGATGGAAACCACTTGGCAGTTGTACATGAGTTTTCATTTAGCTTGACGCATTTTGTTTGCTCAGCCCATCCCAAAGTGACCAATGATGATGCATGAGACAAGCATTTGCTTTTATTACTTCTAGCCAAGAAAGCGTTGGACCAACAGATTGTTTTTCGAGGCAAAAACAAAGTTATAAATGTGTGGAACAAAGTGTGTTTAATATTACAAATTTAGCGGTGGAGACAAAAAATAGTATTCTACATATTTGTAGATTTGGAGGGAACCTTTGACAATCAGGGAAAGTTGTTGTACCACATAATCATTTGTACCTTACATTCAATTAAACTTAAATAAGTCATCCCGGTATGAGAAAATCAAATAATTTTTACAAATTATTATTTGTATTTAATTATTTGTAAATTATAATTAAACAAAAAAAAACTTATATGTGATAAATGTTTTATTTTCACAAACTTTCAGAATCAGCTTGTCGTTTTGAGACATTATAGTTTAGACATTATAGTTTATTGTCACAGAAACCCTTTGTTGAATTTGTTAGGACCTGGAGGTTTTTGACACAGCACTGTGTAGGCCAATTACTCTATCTTTCTCAGGGATGCAAACCGCTCAATAATTAGGATATAGCGGTTCACAGAGTTTTCAAACCACCGTTTCGGTTCTCAACATGGTTTTAGGAGGAAATCAAACCTTGGTATGGTTCGCAATTTATTCATTGAATAAACTATTGGATATAATTGGATAAAGCATATTGAATAAACAATTGGATATAGCATAAGTTTAAATAAATAAAACAACTTCAATAGGATGGAATTTCAGTTAAGATATAATAATAATATATCTTCAAGTATATTTTCATCGATATTGGCTCTTAAGTCTGATAAAAGAAATTTTAATATGGAAGATGCCCCTCTTACTGACACTTGTGTGGCTGGAAATGCTAAATAATTTCGGCCTTTTTGCTTAAGTTAATTTTCCTGATAAAAATCACAAAATATTAAATTATATTTTTCCTTAGGTTAACGCTTTATGCTATCAAACGGATCGATTTATCATTATTTTAATTTTTTCCGGAAATGTATCGAGTTCATTTATGTTTTTGATTTTGTTCCAAAGTTTGTAAGCTCTCGTAAAAGCTTAAATCAAAAAGCGTAAACTCCAAAAGTTTACGACACAACAACAAAACACATAGGAAATAAATTACCAACTTTTTGTCGGGCGTAAAAGCGTAAAAGTGTAAACGATGAAGTGTTGTAAAATTATTCAAAGAATGGAAAAAATATACTTGGTATCGAGCCATTTCGAGATTTTTGTCTTCAGAATATGCGGTCACACCAACAAAAATTCAAATCATTTGTCCGCTAGTGGCATCTGGCCAGTAAATAAATTGACACATTTTCCTCGAAATAGCTCTAAACACTCTCTAACAAGACTGAATTGATGATTTTTCTTTTGACAACTCCAACCCAAAAACTGCAATCGCTAACTCAAGCTCAAATCGACGTTGAAATACAGTCGACACAAAACATGCATCAATTTGGCAAACAACACGAACTGACTCTAAGTGCCACGGAGCATTTGGAGAAAGCGACCGTCATTGAAAAAGCAGCACATAGCCAGTTGACTGACTTGGGCACACAGAACTTGGTTCCTAGCCGACAGCATGCAATTGCAGTAAGATCCGCTATAAGCTCATCCATGATTTCATTGACAGTATCATGGTCCATACCTAAAGTTTTTTTATGTATTCTTATTTCTTCATGCTCGTATTTAGCTTGATTTGTACACCTACCATCAATGCATTCTATTTCATGAATTAGTGCTTCTTGTACACTTTGACTCACATGTGACAGCAAAGTTCACAGCCATTCAAAAACAGCTAATTTACACCAAAAATTTACACAATTACGCTTTTACGCGGTCTGGTGAATACCCTAATTGAGTTTTTTCTTCTGATAGCAAGGTTTTGATACCTGGGATCTAAGGAAACGCATGGAAAAATAGGCGGATTTGATGACAATGATGCTTCTTATTTATTCAATGCGTTGACAAATATAATATTAAGCTATGCTATGCCAGCCATAGATAAAATCATTAAAAGTTAAGTTCATATTTTGAAATTATAAATTAAGATTGTATACTGGAGCCAATAGTTCACACACATTTTCTATTTCAAGAAACTCTTTATTATTTTCTTTCCAACTTTAGCAGCTAAAACTCTTTAGTTCCAGTAAACGTCGGAACATAAAGTAAATTGATCGGGTAACACAATGAAGACTTGGCTTATTCAAATTTTGGGTCATTAGCATATTTAATAAGGTTGGTGTTCTCAGATTATTACAACAACTCTTCCTTTTCCACGTATTTTCTTTGTATTTTTAAGCAAATGGCAAACTCCTAGATTTAATGTGTTATGAATGAGCGCGTTCACCGGCACACAACAATCATCTATGAAATAGTCCTTGAATTTGTCCATTCTATATTTTTGTACTGTCGCAACAGTTGGGTACGCGGGGCTTCGTTTTGAAGAGGCGGCTTTTTAAGCCTCCGCAACAACCAGTAAAGCCTTCAGAGCCTCGCACGAATTTCCTTGAGCTACTTGCGAAACCACGTCCTCTGCCAATTCATTAACTTAAAACAAAGTGGTTTCCATATTCATTTTATATTTGCCTTGACAAAATTACTTGTTTGTTTACTACTGACAGCTGTGTGTTATCGATAACAAATCACAATCAAGCAATTCTAACCATGGGACAATTAACAAGGTAGTGTTATCAGAAATACACCATACGAGAGGGGTATCAGCTGATATGAACATGTGAGAGCAAAAGGGATAGCATAATTGCTGTCAGTTTTGTTTTCACCTTAGGCATGCTGTTGTAAGAAATAGATGGCATGATGTTGTTGTTGATGAACTTTTACACCATGACCCAACGCCTGCTAAAATATATCAAATAAAAGGCAAGAATTTAATAAAAACATATTTCTGATTTACATTTCAAAAGTTTGTTTTGAATTAATTGAATGTTACAAATAAAATAGGTTAAAGTAAAATTATGAATAGCTTGCGATGGCTCATTATTATACCCTTGCAAAGAGTATTATAATTTTGCCCAGAAGTTTGCAACGCATAGAAATATTCATTTCCGACCCCATAAACTATATATATTCTTGATCAGGGCGACGAGCTGAGTCGATTGAGCTTTGTCCGTCCGTCTGTCTGTCCGTCTGTCTGTCTGTCTGTCCGTCTGTTTCTACGCAAACTAGTCTCTCAGTTTTAAAGCTATCGAGCTGAATTTTTGCACAGAGTCTTCTTTTTACTGCACGCTGCTAATATGTCGGAACCGACCGGATCGGATGACTATATCTTATAGCTGCCATAGGAACCATCGGTTAAAAAATGGGTGTTAGTGAGAAAAACTTTTTTGTTTTCAATGTTAGCGGCCTTAAACTCGGCCATTATTAATATTATATGCTATCAAACAGATTTGCAAATTTTGGTCAAAATCGGATGACCATATCTTATAGCTGTCATAGGAACCATCGGTCGGAAAATGGGTCTTAGTAAGAAAAACTTTTTGGTTTCCAATGCTAGCGTCATAAAACTCGGCCATAATTAATATTATATGTTTTCAAACAGATTTGCAAATTTTGGTCAAAATCGGATGACTCTAACATATAGCTGCCATAGGACCGATCGGTCGGAAAATGGGTCTTAGTGAAAAAACTTTTTTGTTTTCAAGTAAATCGTTCTTAAAGTCGGTGATTCTTAATATGAAACGCTTTCAAACTAATTTGAAAAGTTGATCGACATCGGGTGACTATATCTTATGGTTGCTATAGGACCGATCGGTCGGAATAAGCGTTCTTAAACTCTGACATTTCAAAAACAGCATTTGCAAGGGTATAAAAACTTCGGCACAGACGAAGTTAGCTTGGCCTTCTCGTTTTTTGTTGTTTAAGTTTATGATTTAAATTCTTAATTCTAAATCTTATTCTTGACTTTTGTTAGTTGTTAACTTCCAGTCGAAGGGCTCGAAATGCAAGTCGCATATTCTGCAGTCATTCCCAGTGAAAGTAATGTTCACCGCATGTTTCCACAGCCGTCTCCATTCTGGGTCTGTTGGTACCCGAATTAATTTAGTTTTTTTGTTACAACAAACTCTACACGAAGGCATTTGAAAATTACGTCCCCTCTGCTACTGATTGTTTTTCACCACTCAACTGGTACCCCAAATAAGGCAGGTTTTCAATGCTAGCGTCATAAAACTCGGCCGTAATTAATATTATATGCTTTCAAACAGATTTGCAAATTTTAGTCAAAATCGGATGACTATATCTTATAGCTGCCATAGGACCGATCGGTTGGAAAATGGGTCTAAGTGAAAAAAACTTTTTTGTTTTCAATGCTAGCGTCATAAAACTCGGCCATTATTAATATTATATGCTTTCAAGCAGATTTGGAAATTTTAGTCAAAATCGAATGACTATATCTTATAGCTGTCATAGGACCGATCGGTTGGAAAATTGGTCTTAGTGAGAAAAACTTTTCTGTTTTACATTTTATCTTTCTTAAACTCCGCGATTGTTAATATGATATGTTTTCAAAAAGATTCCCGAATTTTGGTCGAAATCAGATGTTTATCTGTCGGAAAATGGGTTTAAATTTAAAAAATTTTAGATTTTTATGTAAGCGGTCTTAAAGTCTGACATTTTAAAAACAGCATTTGCAAGGGTCTAAAAACTTCGGCACAGTCGAAGTTAGCTTGGCTTTCTCGTTTGTTAACGATTTATGCTGGCGAACGCGCTCAATAAAGTCATTATATATCGACTTTACAATTTTGACATTGTTGTGATTGATAAAAGAGCTTTTCCGAGTCCAAACTATGTTCAATACTTTCGTCTTCAAAATCTGAACTGTCGTGACCAACAGGGCACACACTTTTCGCACTTTGCTTTAGACCAGAGATGGGCGCGTCGAGACGTTCCAATGCACACGAAGCAGCGTGTGCATAGGACCTCTGCCGCGGCCGACTGCAGAAAATCACACGTACGCTATAAGCATTGAAAGCTATTTATAGAACACGAATGCGGCGCACGCAAATTGTGCTTGTATGCGTGTGAAAAGTGTGACGATATGTGTGCATGCCCATCTCTGCTTTAGACCAAATAATGTGCAGAGATTTTGTTCTCTGTTCGCCAGTAACACAATACCTAGCTGAAATGAACTGAATTGAATCATTTTATTATTCTGTTTTTGTTTCGGTTCAGCATTTTTACTGAACCGAATCATTTTTTTTTCAGTTTACGGTTCGGTTTTCGAGTGCGAAAAAGCGGTTCTGAGCCGGTTTGCATGCCTGATCTTTGTGTAAAGTGCACAAGTTATTTAATAGCTTTGTGAAAATAAAACTTTTTGACTTCGAGCTGGCAACTTGGCTTCGCTTCTATCTCTCTACGCAGTGGTGTAGATAACTTTTTGCAATAAAATAGCTTTTTTGGGGGAATAAAGTAAAAATTTTAGACTTTTTTTTTTAAGGTTTTAATATTTGAAGTATTTTTTATCTTATTTACTTGATTATTTCTTTAACAAAATTAAGTCAAGTTTTTAAGATTTGTGGCTCTGTTCATCTACGTCTACTGTGTCTCTGGAAAATCTGATTTTTAAACTCGATGGGGGTATTAATCGCTTTAATCCCCCCTATCTACGCCACTGCTCCCTAGACTTATGCTTTTAGTTTTTACTTAGATATATCATCTAACATTATAAATGTGAAAGTTTGCATGTAAGTATGTTTGCCTGTTTGTTACTCAATCACACACAAATGGCTTAACAAATTCGCATATGATTTCGCACTCTGACAGTTGTTAACCTGGAGTTGAACATAGGCTATAAAACTTTTATTTAACTGGTCCAAATTTTCTTTTGAGTATTTATTTATGAAAGCGCAGACGTTGGTAAAGGTGTAGATTGAACAGATCAACATTATTGCGAAATTTGCAAATAAAAGGCCAAAAAATCGCGAAATTTACAAAATTCTTATTTGAGTTTAGATTAATAAATAAAACTAAATAGAACTGTTCAAACAATCTCGAAACTTACAAAATTGTATAATGAGTTCAGATTATCATAAAGATTTGATAGATTGCAATAGTATACCTGATTGTCGTCTAAACGGCACAAAAATCGTGACATTTGCTAAATTTTGATATATTGATAGATCGAACAGTCCAAAAAGACGGGTATATTGACGGGTGAAAATTGTAAAATTTTATATTTAGTTTAAATTATCATGAAGATTTAATAATTAGCAATGGAAATAGTCACAAAATTTTATAATGAGTTTAGATTATAGCGAAGATTTGATGGTTGTCAATTGAAGACGGGTAAATAGGAGGTGTAAATACGGCTTAAAAATATTAGAATTCTGCAAAAATTCTAATTTGACTTTTGATTAATTATGAGTTTAGGTTATCATGAAGACGGGTTAAAAGACGGATGCTGAAGATCAAAAGGTTCGAAAATCGTGAATTTCGCTAGATGAAAATTTGATAGATGGCAATTGTCAAGTAAACTTCACTCCTTCGTTTTCTGTTTAAAGTTCTAAAACGTTCTAACGCACGACTGGTACCTGCAAGATTACCTTTAAATAGTGAACTTGCACGTTCATTTTCCAACCAAATATAAAATTAACACGTTCTATGTATTCGTGTTCTGCTGATCGTTATCGTCGGGTGTACACGTAGTTGTGAATCGCTCTGTGCATTGGTTTCTACTGTGCCTTGTAGGCACACAAAAGCTTAAATTATAATCTTGATTTTCGGGCTTAGCAGCCTAGTAAATTAAAGTTCAGTGTAGATCAGTGTAATTATTGTGTTCCATTTTATTCAGAACATAGTATGTATTTTATTCATTTGATGCAATGTTTCCAGATAAATTATGGTTTTAGTGACTTTAGCTAAATCTCTCCTCAAAGAAAGAGAGTTTTAAAACTAACCCAAAGAGATTTCCGTGACACCGAGAATTGCTTAAGGGCTGGAATTTTGTTGGAAGAAATTTCACTGTGAACCACTGAGTGAGACCGTTCGAATTGAAAAAGAATCACCCATATAAAAACAAGTAAATTTTAACAACAAATTTTGTATTTTTGTTGTGCGATGTCAATTATATTATCACCCTCTGCACACCCTTTTTTGAATTGGCTAGCCATATAGGCCCTATCCACTGAATCTCGCCATCTTTCAATTTGTTAGCACAGAAGCCTGAAGGCTACCTGCTATGTTCCGGTTTTGACTAAAGTGAATTCGAATTTTTTACATGATCTCTTTTCTATTAAACAATCAAGGTAATCCGTATCAAACCTTTAGTTTCTACTAACTCTCTACTCGACGAATTCAAATTATAACATTTTAATCTGATTAAACCAATCAATTTGATACAACAGCACATTTAACAAATTCGAATTCGACAATTTTGGTCGAAAGTGAAAACCGAAACACGCCAATACATCTGCAGGGTTATCTTCAGACTTAACAAGATTCCATTGAATTGGCTTTATTAGCCGTATTTCGTGAATTCTTCGTCTGATGAATTGGTTTTTGTTAGCTCCATTTTTTGTTCGATCTAACGTAATACGTAAAAAGTAGTGGAATCAATCCACGCATAAGATTCAGGCGCACCCCAAGTTTTAAGACATTGGGCAAATTGCATAGCACAAACTTTAAAAAAGTTTCCCCCATAAAAAGTTTTTTTTTGCATTTTCACCCACTTTGCGGTCAAATTTTCCAAATTTCTTTTCATAGTGCAAATTTTAGTTCAGTCGGGCCAAGAGATTTATATATTGCAAAACATAGCCTTGGTATGCAATCTGTATAGGAGACCAGCAAACATGGATAGTCTGATAAGCCACTGGCCCATAGTTGTGTTTGCTAGTGTAGTTAATCAGTTGATCGCTGAATATATTTTATGAAGCATGGTCATACTGGCTAACAAATTTTGGATGTCTCTTTTTCAATCTCGTGCGGTCAGTAGATTTCTGATTATAAACCGTAATAAGAATCAATGGGCCTATTCAATATATAATTTTGATTGGCTATTACTGTTTTATAATTTGCCATTGCTGATGAGTCTCTGCCGAATGGCATTGACAACTTGATTGTCAAAGATTGTAAAATCTGGAAGGTGTAGTCACAAATCTCAAATCGAAATTATCCGCTGAATGGGCCCAATTTGTGTATCACTTCGTAATTCTAAATGAAACTTGGACCCATCATTCAAAACTACACAGCAGTGCACTGCTACTGGGAAAACGAGAAACTACTTTATTATCATTGTTCAATCATCGTGACTTTAAGCAATATTTGTTTTCAATGTCGCGTGGGCTTTGTTATCTATCGAAGAAAATGGGTAATATACATACATATCATTTAGGAATCAAGGGACAAATTAATCACGAATAATCAACATCAACCGTAAATCCTATCATTTTCTAATTGAAATGTTTGAAAAAACCGATAATACGCAAAGAGAGAAATTCGAACATTAATAAAGCTGTCAAAGTGTCAGATAGATTACACATTTTGTTCAATAAATCACAGAATATGCATCTCGCAATATTATTGAACTTTTTTAATAATTTTTTCGTATTTGCTAAGTAATCAGTTTTACAATCATAACCAAAAATATACCAGCTCTCTGCTTTGCACTTTGCTGACGAATGAGCTCAAGGCCAGGTTAGAATCCATGACTCAATTGCGGTCCACTTGTCAAAGCTGATTGGTGAAATTTGTACTCTCAAATTCAGTCAATCTCAACTGTCAACATAATGTCTGTAACGTGTAGGCTAAGCTAACTTCGTCTGTGCCGAAGTTTTTATACCCTTGCAAATGCTGATTTTGAAGTATCAAAGGTTAAGAAAGCTTACATCAAAATCAAAAATTTCTATAATTAACAATTAGCGAGTGAGTTTAAGAACGATAAAATAGAAAAAAAAAAGTTTTTCTTACTAAGACCAACCTTCCGACCGATCGTTCCTGTGGCAGTCTTAAGATATAGTAATCGGATTTAAACCAAATTTTGCAAAACTGTTTGAAAGCATATAAAATTAACAGTCAACAAAAAAGTTTTTCTCACTAAGACTCATTTTGGCACCGATTGGTCCTATGGCAGCCGTAAGATATAGTCATCCGATTATGACCAAATTTTGCATATCTGTTTAAATGCATTAAATATTAATAATGGACGAGTTTAAGAACGCTAACATTGAAAACAAAAAGATTTTCTCACTAAGACCTATTTTCCGACCCAAGCACAGTGGGGTATTTTACCCCTAAACTGTAGATTAATTCAATTTTTTTTTTGATTTGATATAATTCAGTGATGCCAATTCAAAATAGATTAATTTCAACATCAAAATCTGTTTAACTTACAATTTTTGGATTAACATGGGCTGCACAATGGTCTTTTAAAGTTTCGTTTTTATTCGTAGTTGATGCGTAAGATACAAATTGTGATTTTTGGTGCATTTTTTGGCCGGTATATCTTAAAAAATCTTCATGGAATGTTTTTTTTAGTATCTATAACTTTGGATATTTTTCTATATTATCATAATTTATGAACAAAAAATTAATTAATTTTTTGTGTATAAAAATTTTTTTTCTAAAAGTCTATAAAAAGTATGTTTATTTGGCTTTGTGTGGACATATAATTGAGAAGCCAATGGCAGCCCCCGATAAATTAAAACAAAAAAAAAACTATAAGCATCCACCTTCATTTTGACCCATAAAGGGTCTTGCGCCTCTTTGCGCCAAGCGAGGTATTTGAGTTCAAAGTTCCAAGATCGAAAGCAAAAAATGTATATTTTTAAAAAAAAAATATTTTTTTTTATTGTCAATAAAAAAATGGCAAGCAAGATCGACTGAAGATAAACAAATTGTTTTAGACACAAAGACCAAGAAGCATTTGAGAAGGAAGCTGGCTTAATTGTGGAAGCCTAAGCCCGGATTTGGTAACTCCAATGATGGAAATACCGCAAGGCAATTTTTTCAAAATGCAGAAATGTCAAGTTGATTAAATAATTCTACATCATAATGATTGCCAGTTGCTTCCGGTCATGAGGTCGACACAGAAAAGTTCCGAGCATTGTCGTACAACACAGCTAGGTATTATGTGGAATTGTATCCGTGGTATTACATGACTCCCACGGGGCATAAATTTTTAATACATGGTCCAGAGATCATTGAACATGCTCTGTTACCGATTGGCCAATTATCGAAAGAAGCACAAGAAGCTCGCAACGAGGACTTCAAAAAGTATAGAGAGCATTTTGCTAGAAAAATGAGTAGGATCAGTACTAATCAAGATATTTTAAATATGCTTTTAGTCAGCTCTGATCCTGTTATTTCTAGTAAACGAAAGCAACAAAAAAAAAAAAAAATTTAATAGCTTTCCCAAAGAAGCGCTGGAGTTATTGAAGCCATAAGACTGCTATAAGAAAAAGTCATCCGATCCAGTCGGCTCCGACATATTAGTAGCGCGCAGTAATAAGAAGCCTCTGTGCAAAATTGCAGCTCGATAGCTTTTAAACTGAGAGACTAGTTCGCATAGAAACAGACAGGCAGACAGACAGACGAACGGACAAAGAATTGTTGATCTTGGAATTCTTTTTGACCCTAAATTGAGTTTCAATCCTCATATCTCCTCTATTGTTAATAGGGCGAATGGTGTACTTGGATTCATTAAACGTTGGTCGAAGGAATTTAATGATCCATACACCACAAAGCTCCTGTACACTGCTCTAGTCCGTCCTGTACTTGAATACTGCTCGTCCGTCTGGTGTCCGCAATACAAAAAGCATATCGATCGTATCGAATCAGTACAAAAGCAATTTTTGCTTTTTGCTCTTCGTGGTCTGAATTGGGACCCTAACCTTCGTCTGCCATCGTACTCCAGCAGACTCTTGCTTATTAACCTTCCTTCGTTAGCTAATCGTAGAACAGTCCTAGGCGTTTCTTTTCTTCAAAAGCTAATCATTAGTGATGTAGACTCTACCGACCTTTTAGGTTCGCCTTAACTTTTCCGTTCCTTCTAGGCCAACTAGAAACTATTTACCTTTAATCTTGCCCAGATGCACAACTGATTATGCCCAGCACAATCGTTTTCGGGTCTTATGTCAAAATTACAATGATCTCTATCACCTGCTCTCAACAGATCTCTCTCTCTTCTCTCTAAAAACGTCTCTCTATAATTACCTCCGGGGAAATCTCTGACCACTCCCAGCTGTGAGTTGGGGCATAGCTTGCCGGACTGGCTAAAAAATCCTCCCCCACCGGGTCAGAGATTTTCCGGTTATTTAGTTTTAAGTTTTACGTATAAATTTTTTATTTTTAAAGTATACTTTAAGATATTTTTCTCTCTATCTCAGTTTTTTTTTTTTTTTTTTTTAATTTAATATATTATCTTATTTTTTTTTCTCCTTTGTTCCTACATAACTATAGGTTTTGGTTTTTTTCTCTCTCTCTCTCTTTCTCTCTCTCTCCCTCTTCTCGATCTCTATATTATTAAAGTTTTTGTTAGCTCTAATAACGTCTCTGACTACAATTGGCTGTGAATAGGGGCGCATAGCTGGCCGGACGGGCAAATAAAATTCCCCCACCGTGTCGGAGTCGTTATTAGTTTATTTTGTAATTTTATTAGATTTTCTTTGATAGGCTTCATTAGCTCATAAAAATTTTTGTAACGTATATACATTTTCGTTGACAGCCTTTTTTTGTCAACTCTAAATAAATAAATAAATAAATATATATAGTTTATAGGTTCGGGAATTAATATTTCTATACGTCGCAAACTGCGGCGCAAAATTATAATATCCTTTACAAGGGTATAATAAATATGTCAAGTCATTTATTTGGCACATTGCTGGCATCACAGAAAATGCATCTCGCAATATTATTGAACTTTTTGCGCTATTTTTCCTTATGGGCTAAATAATCATTTTTACAATCATAACCAAAAATATACCAGCATACATCTCGGCTTTAGCACTTTTGCTGACGAATGAGCTCATGGCCAGGTTAGAATTCATGACGCAATTGCGGTCCACTTGTCAAAGCTGATTGGTGAAATTTTTACACTCAAACTCAGTCAATCTCAACTGTCAACATAATATCTTTAAAAATGTGAAGTCATTTATTTGGCACATGGCTGGCATGGCCAATACCAAAACCAAAATCTGGAAAAAAAAAACTGACAACATCATTCACCACGAAGTGAGGCAACTTGGTGGTTGGTTATGAGTATGAGAGTATGAGGTCGTAAATGCTGATGACCACCGGAATGCGGCAGGGCCAGAATCTGTACTTTTCTATGGATGAGCGTTTGGGTTCCCCTTTTATGGCCAAGATCTTAGCTGATAAGCGAAAGAGTTATGGCCTTACACAAATTTCTGAGATTCCAGTCAATCAGCCATCGTCATAGCTCATACTCATATGGCCAGCCACTCAAAGTTATGGCCATAATGCCCCTTTATGGTCATTTAATATTATAACTTAATTAATTAATACGAGAAAAAAAATGCTGCTCGTAAATATGCCGTACACAATTTGCCTATGAATGCGTTAGGGTCTGGGGGCAAGGGCTAGTTTTCCAAGCCAAATACTTCGAACCGTATTGAACCGGTTCTATCAATGATCATGAGCTGTTGCCTCTTCAAAATTCATTAGTTTTTATCTATTTTTATGGCCGCCAAGAGTAAACAATAGATGCGTTGATTTATTAATTTTGTGTATTATTGTTCGAATAATGCGAACAATGCAACAACGCAAGGCAAAGCTAACAAAGTGGTTTTTGCTGTTGACCGAAGGTGTCGCATTTGTCCATTATTAATTTTATACGCGACCAAACCCCCAATTAAATTTAATTAAAATTTACACTTGCAATTAAAAGTCCCTTGACGACGAAGTTCCACTTAAAGAGCGCTAAGCGATTTCTAATGAAAACAATTAAAATAGCTACCCCATACCTGTACTCCTGAAATACCATAAACTTGATTTAATGTGCATATATGAGGCCCCGGGGACGATTTGTTCGCACATCAAGGTGCAAATTTTTTCACACGAAAGCAGATCAAAGATACTTTTGAACGAGGGGTGTTTGACAGATCTGTGACTTTAGAGCATGCTGTGTCTTTTAGTTTGGGTGTGTGTGGCCGCCATCTAGATCAGACAGCCTCGTAAATAAATCACGTCCTAGTACCAAATTCTCGGTGAACTTGGTCGAAAATTAAACAAAGTAAATATCGTGTGCTTATCAGGACTCTTATTATACTCTGTACCAAGGGTAAAAAGAGTATATTAAGTTTGCGCAAAAGTATGTTGCAAACAAAGGTCCGTGTTTGAGCCTTTTTTTTTATTTTAAGTTTGCAGTCCTGCTTAAATCAGCCCACAATAATCTACTTACTTGCATTGACGTTTTCAGAAAGTGCCATTGGCAAAGGCATATTCGCTGACCCAACAAAATATTTTTGTGAGAAATATCAATGTGCTGTTTAAGTATATAGTTTGTGTTTGGGTATCATTAAATAAATAACGAGCTATTATGGGTTGCGATTTTGTTACTAATTCTGAACGTCTGTTTAGAATTTTCATCAATTTAAAGTAAAAAATGTGGCCGGGTGTGGTGTAGCGGGTATTCTAACAAAAACTCTTATACATCCGGTCACCTTCACCAGCTATTGGCGACAGCTGTGAAATAACTAGCCATGAAAAAGCTTATAAAGCTTTGCCGTTTGAACTCGGGCCCTTTCTCTTGAGCGACAATTATAAGCACACACGCCAAGCGATTGAGAGAATCTTGACTTGGCCATATGGACAGTATTGTCGTGTCAGTTTTGAGACTGACGCACTAAATAGACAAAATAGCATAATTCAAACGAACGGAAACTTCGGGTTCGCACTAGGTGCAGGTTTATCGACTTTTCAAATGTGGTTTGGTTTTAGATTCAGTTCACAGTAAACCAAAATTGCGGGAATTCAGGCTTTGGAACGGTTCGGTGCAGACATGGTTTTTAAGCAACTTTTTACACATCCGGTCACCTTCTCCAGCTATTGGCGCTTCTCAAACTTTGCCGTTCGAACTCGGGCCCTTTCTCTCGTGCGAAAATTATAAGCACACACGCCAAGCGATTGAGAGAATCTTGACTTGGACAGTATTGACATGGACAGTATTGTCCTGTCAGTTTGGAGACTGACGCACTATATCCACACGATAGCATATTTCAAACGAACGGCAACTTTTGGTTCGCAATAGGTTCAGGTATATCTACTTTTCAGATGTCGTTTGGTGTTGGAGGAGAACACCTCTTTGAATTTGAATTTCTGTTTACTTTTGAATTTATTCTCTAAGTTGCTCACTATCATTGTATGAATTTACCACGGGCTGGCAATGCCAGGCTTGCTCTCATTTTATTTCCTCTCTTTATCCTACTCATTACTCTCTCGACTGCATTAGACCTTTGTAAAATATCACTTAATCAGTAAGCTTAGAACCGCCAAAGAGCGAACATCGGCACGAAGCCACAAATAAAGAAACATTTGTAACGTGAATCGACGTATTTTTCTTCACAAATGGCACCAACTCTGGAAGGTCAAGAATTTGAACGGATCAAGTGAAGATCCATCTATCTCAATTTACCTGGCGGAGAAAGCGGTCAACATTTGGTTTTAGATTCAGTTCACAGTAAACCAAAATTGCGAGAATTCAGGCTTTGGAACGGTTCGGTGCAGACATGGTTTTTAAGCAACTTTTTTTTTTAAGTTTTTTTTTTGCATTTTTTGTGCTTACTAGAAAAATTTTCTTAATTCTAAGACAGTTTTAAAAATAAAGCAGATTAATAAAATTTGTGCAATAATTTTTTTATGAGTTTATATGAATCTGACGTTTTCATTTTTCCTGACATGGAAATCTTAAAAACATTTTTAGCTCCCTTTCACTAAACTCTATCAAATTTCTCTTGACCAAAGATATCTTCATCCCAAATGGAAGTAAATTTTTTAATTTTTGAAAAATAAGTCACCAAACAACTGCCGCTTCCTCATCCCGCCTTGTCAGCATGGTTTTATCAAAATCCGGTCTACTACAAAAAGTCTCCTGAAGTTCTCAAAAAATACAATTAGTCGCGGCTTCTAATAGCCTATTTCCACTGACTTCATTTCTTATCATTTTCATTTCTAAAAATGATGCTGTTTCCATTGACAAATCGTCATCATTTTGATATTCGCAATGCCACGTACACAAAAACCGCTGAATGGTTTGATTTAAACAACGGGCGCCACTTTCAAACTCACGGGGACTTTTTGCAATCTTTACCCAAAAAAAGACATACCCGTCAGGAAAGCAATAACCCTGGGCAAACGCGTTGTTAACGCCCTGAATTATCAGCAAAAAGCTAAATACACAACTTTTTTTTGACTATTTAATATTTTAAACAAAATTGCGCCTACTTTTTAAATTCAAATCAACAGTTTATTGGTGATGACACTTTCAATTTCCAGAGAGTAACGAGTAGTGCCAGAGAGTAGCGAGTACTTTTTTAAAAAATACCAAATTCTTTCGTGGGGGATGCCATAATTTTTGAGAAATGAAAGAATTAAAGGGCAAAAAGCAACAACAATTTGTATGAAAGAAATGATATCATTTTCTTCATTTCTTGTCATTTCAAGAAATGAAGCTTCATTTCTTTGGTCTAAATAGGCTATAAATTATAGACCCCCATTTCCACTGGCATCATTTCTTATCATTTTCATTTCTTAATATTTTGCCTTTTTCATTGACAAAATAAATACACAACTTATTTTCACAAATTTATATTTTAAGCAAAGTTGCGCCTACTATAGTTATTTCTTTCAAGGCGATTGTCATCATTTGTAAGAAATGACAGAAATGATTGTCAAAATGAAGTGGCAAATCGTATAGGAGAAATTATATAATATTTTTTTTATTTATTGTCATTTCAAGAAATGAATTTTCATTTCTTTGCTTTAAATTGGCTATCAATTAGAAACTTACATCATATTCTCCAGCTTTAGCAAAGCTTTTTATTCGATCAATCAAATACTACTTTTTTGTGCTTTTCCGCAACTTTATTAATGGTTTCTATATTAGGTTTCTCCCAATATATGTACTCGAGTCTGTTCAAAAGCAGTTTTTTTCTGGGAATGGGCTAGTTCTTTCAAATTGTCTTTGAAAAGTCGTAGGATCTGCCATTATAAAATTTTTCGTCGATTCGTCACTACCCTAAGGGCCGTTTTCTCATGTTCATGTTTTTGCTCAAATCGAAATCCATCTAGATTTGTCATCTAGATGGTTTTTGTGCAATTGGTTGTCTCATGTAGGTTGATTATAAATTCGGGCATTTACGCCACGGTCACACCGGGAGGGCTGGAATGGTCAAATACTAGGTTGGCAGCACCTCTGCACTCGGCTGAATTTTGTCTTTTTTATTGCGCGCCAATTTTAAAAATTAAAGCAAGAATTTTACAGAGGAGGAGAAGGTTTTTCTTTTGGAACGACTTGTTACTATGATGGAAGATTAAGCAGTAGGTCGAAAGCCATGTTCACACAGGCAAATAATTTGGACAAATTTTCATGAAAATTGGGCTAAATATGCCAAATTGTGTAACTTTCCGGCCATATTTGATCAAATTATTTGCGTATGGAACCACAGTTTAAGTTTTTAATCCAGTAAAATCTTTAATCATGGCTTTTTAATCAAAATTAAGCCAAATTAATTGGATGTGTAAACTTAGCTTAAGCAATGAACTAGGGGAATTAGAATGTGCATCTGTAATTTCAGCAATGTCTGCAGGTGTTCTTATATATTAAAGGCACATCCAATATTTTCCATTTTTGGTTTACTTAATAACAATTCAGACTTTGCTGTTTTTAGCAACAGTTGTTTTTAGTTTTCAAATATTTTCCAGTGTGACCATATGCGCGGATACACAAAAATACTAAATTTGCATAAGAATGTACATGGATTTGAAATCAATGAGGTTGAAGTAGATTGCTACGAAATTCATCTAGATGGTTAGCATTGAACATGAGCAAAGCAAATGCAGCAAATCCACCTAGATTTGCAAAAACACCAACATGAGAAAACGGCCCTAAGGCCCGTTTTCTCATGTTCATGTTTTTGCTCAAATCGAAATCCATCTAGAATTTCGCATCTAGATGGTTTTTGTTCAATTGGTTATCTCATGTAGGTTGATTATAAATTCGGGCATTTGCGCCACGGTCACACCGGGAGGGCTGGAATGGTATAATACTAGGTTGGCAGCACCTCTGCAGTCGGCTGAGTCTTGTCTTTTTTATTGCGCGCCAATTTTAAAAATTAAAGCAAGAATTTTACAGAGGAGGAGAAGGTTTTTCTTTTGGAACGTCTTGTTACTATGATGGGATATTAAACAGTAGGTCGAAAGTTATGTTCAGACAGGCAAATAATTTGGAAAAATTTTCATGAAAATTGGGCTATATATGCCAAATTGTGGAACTTTCCGGCCATATTTAATCAAATTATTTGCGTATGGAACCACAGTTTAAGTTTTTAATCCTGTAAAATCTTTAATCATGGCTATTTTTATCAAAATTTAGCCAAATTATTTGGATGTGTAAACTTAGCTTAAGCAATGAACTAGGGGAATTAGAATGTGCATCTGTAATTTCAGCAATGTCTGCAGGTGTTCTTATATTAAAAGGAACATCCAATATTTTCCATTTTTGGTTTACTTAATAACAATTCAGACTTAACTGTTTTTAGCAGCAGTTGTTTTTTGTTTTCAAATATTTTCCAGTGTGACCATATGCGCGGATACACAAAAATACTTACTTTGCATAAGAATGTAGATGGTTTTAAAATCAATGAGGGTGAAGTAGATTGCTGCGAATGTCATCTAGATTGTTAGCATTGAACATGAGCAAAGCAAATGCAGCAAATCCACCTAGATTTGCAAAAACACCAACATGAGAAAACGGCCCTAAGTCTCCTTAACGGAAACACCTTTTGAAAACATTGTGAAACCCAATGATTTGAAAGGAATACAACATTCTGAGCAAAATCCTGGACTAAATATATCGAGGAAGGAAATAAATTCCGAAAGTTTTTCAGAATCTCCCCAATACATTTTGAGCCCACATCTGGGTCCGTCATCAGATTAAAGAAGTTCACTCGAAAAAAAAACCAAGAACTTTGTACTGAAATCAAGTACAAACGGTGTCGATGGTATGGTAAGTACGAAAATACTTGATTTAAATACAAAATTCTTTTATCAAGTACTTTTTTTCAGTCCCGAAATACTTGACTTAAGACTCTTACGGGATGTATTAAGCACATTTCGTAGCATTTTAAAATCTTTTTGATTATACTCTTCAGTAGAACCCGATTTACTCTTAAAATAAGGCCAAATATTCTTTATTGAGGACTTTTAAACTATAATACAAAATATTCTGGAAACAAAATAAAAGGTACTTGGTTAAAGACCATAAAAATAAATTTCTTCCTAAAACTTGGTGTCTGAATTAAATCAAATGAATCAACCAAAGACCAGGATGGTGTTACTGTAGGTCAAAAATCTACCCTCACACCATAAGCAAGGTCTTGGAACCAGGAGGAAATTTTTGAAACAGTTTCGATTTAAAAAATTTCGCATTTTGTCTTCAATCCAAAGTACAAATACTTGAACTAAGAAAACTTACTGATTCAGCTTGATTCAGGAACGTTTGTTCTAATTTTAATAATATTAACTGTCGTTTTCTGATTCTTAAATGTTTTGTACTTAATTTTAGTATAATCCAAAACAAATCATAGATGAAATTTTAATATACAAAACGGTATTGATTCTATCCCCATCGACTCAGAACTTTGCCAGTCGTTTTATTCTAGATGTATCAACATTTTAATTGTATTTCAATTAAAAAGTCACCGACTTTTTAAAAAGCCCTCGCACTATGTAGTTACGGGTATTTGCATGCAGAGTAGTTCTGCCTCCTTGGGGAGTGCTTGGCCCCATCTTTGTCGTTTGGTGGCGAATATTTATATAACCTTCTTGATGGGCAGCCAGCCGGTTATGAGTTGGCCAGCAGCTTCAACTTGTGTTTGTTTATTTGCCTGACCATTTGTACAAAAACACCTTAACTTCTATACAAAATATGACAAGAAACCCGAAACCGGTTTCAGGTTTCAATGTTTTAAATGCTTTAAATGCTAAAAGATGTTTGGGTTGGTGGGGAACTGAGAGTGCTGGCGCTGGGCCAGTACCGCTGCCGGCCAACTCTGCGGTGTTGCTAATTAAGATTACAGACATCGATACTTTTCGGAACGCAGTGGCACGTACACATACAACTACATCCATACATACATACATACATACAACTCATGTATGAATACATAAAAAGCTGCCCAGCAGCAAAGTCGATAGCTCCCCAAAGTGCTACATCAACGCCCGTGACAGCATCGAGATTTCCTTGGCTTATTAATTATGTAGTTTAATTTGCGATTATGCAGATATGAGCATAAATTTTGTAGAAAATGAGCAACCTGATAACTCACCTGCTAATATATGTGCATACACGGAACGAGTTCATTCAATGGGCCATGTTGATGTTAAGATTTTTGTCAGAGTTATTGTTATTGTTCTTTGGGCCTAATGGATCGGCGATGCCGTGCTCGATCTGTGATGAAATCAATGTTGCTCACACTTGTACGATTCGTTGACCACACTACCACACTACATTTGTCATGTTGCCAAGTGTAATCAAGTGCCACTAAAGATCTCTTGAATCTCTAGCGTTCTGACAACTATTACCATAACAAATCAGCGTTGCCTGGCTGTGACAGGCCAATTGAACCGCACATCGAGCAACAAAAAAATATTTACACGGCCCCGAATTTCGAAGGGCTGCTGCTGCTGCTCCTCCTCCAACCAAGAGCCGCCGTCACCAAACAAAGAACGAGGACGAGTCCAGGGACGGGGGCCTTGCTTGGGGCTTATCCTTGTGCCTGTGTTTTGTCCTCTCCTTTTTTTATGCCACAGTCGTAAATTCCAATTATCGACGAAGTCGAAACACGGCAACGAGAATCGCGCCGCACGGCGCTGCCTGGAGTGGAGTGGAGTGAAGTGGAGCGATTTTCAAAGTCAGCCGTGGCACGAGCACGAAAATGGTTGTTGTTGCTATTTTAGTCACTGTTCTGTGCGGGTTTTCATTAATATATTTACATTTTTTTTTGGGTAATCCCTTTGTTGCGGCTTTAGCCGGCCAGCCGATCACTGGGATGGTATTTGATATTTATGCATCGAACTGATTTACATTTTCTAAAATTTTTGTTTCATATGTTTGAGCACTTGATCGAATCCTGAACTTCACAGTCACTTTAACTACCACTCACAGATACGAAATCGCCTTGTGTGCCTGTCGTTGTAAGTTGTGTGTGTATGTGTGTGTGTGCGCGACTTTTTGGATACTTTAAGGCGAACGGATTGGGCTACATTTCAAATTAATGCGTTCGCATGTTCCGACAGCAACATGTGTACCGTTATAGCTTCGCGTATCTACTGGATGCCCGTCGTCGTCGTTGTCGGTGTGTTGGCCGCCTCGCTGCTTTGATTTTTTTCGAAATCCGAAAAGCAGAAGGCCAAAGAGAACCCGAAGCCGAAGAGATACGAAACTTGGCACAACGACAAGATTCGAATATCGTAAGTGCCATGCCATAGAGTGGGTGGAGTGGCGGACTGTAAGAGTTAAGAGCGGAAAAGTCTTTAAAGTCAAACTACGCACAATAACATGGATTGACAAATTTTCTTAAATGGAAACTGCTGTCGCTGCTGCTGCTGCTGCTGTTGTTCTTGTTGTTGTGGGCACTTTATTTATGCTTGTAGATTTTATTCCCAATTCAAGATATGCGATGAACGGTTATAGATGTAGCCGGTGAGCTTGTGAAAGTAATTAAAGCTATTCGAGATATGGCATAATAAGCTACAATCTTATTAAACTGATGTTATTGCCAGCGAACCTGACTGGTGATTTCGCAAAAGTGTCTGAAAATAAATTAACATTAACTGGCTTCATTGATTGATTAACTGAATCAATAGACATACTCACAAGCATTTAATTTACTTATGTTAGAAATTTGGCATTTAACAAACATGTTTTCTTATTTAAAACAAACAACAACTTTGTTTCCAACTGCACGACAAGACTAGCTGGTTGTCAGAAAAGCTATTTCAAGTACTTGATACATATCAAAGCCTCATACCTTAGACCTCAATTGAAAATTCTCAAATACGAATTCCTTCTCGATTGTGTTTAAAAACATTTGAACCGGGAGGTCCTTCAAGTGAGTTATTATGAAGTAGACAATTTCAAATAAATGCTGCAAGTGCAATTCGAGCCTTGGAGATGTGTCGATGAGTCGCCATTTCTTTTATTTTTTTTATACCCTTGCTAGTTGGGTATTATAATTTTGCGCAGAAGTTTGCAACGCATAGAAATATTCATTTCCGACCCCATAAACTATATATATTCTTAATCAGGGCGACGAGCTGAGTCGATTGTGCTTTGTCCGTCCGTCGGTGTGTTTCTACGCAAACTAGTCTCTCAGTTTTAAAGCTATCGGGCTGTAATTTTGCACAGCGTCCTTTTTTTACTGCACGCTGCTAATATGACGGAATCGACCGAATCGGATGATCATGTCTTATAGCTGCCATAGTAATCATCTGTCGAAAAATGTGTCTTAGTGAGAAAAACTTTTTTATTTTCAATGTTAGCGTCCTTAAACTCGGCCATTATTAATATTACATGCTTTCAAACAGATTTGCAAATTTTGTTCTGGATCGGATGACTATATCTTATGGCTGTCTTCGATCGGAAAATGGGTCTTAGTGAGAAAAACTTATTTGTTTTCAATGTTAGCGTCCTTTAACTCGGCAAATATAAATATTATATGCTTTCAAATAGATTTGGAAATTTTGGTCAAAATCGGATGACTATATCTTATAGCTGCCATAGGACCGATCGGTCGGAAAATGGGTCTTAGTGAAAAAAAACTTTTTTGTTTTCAAATAAATCGTTCTTAAGCTCGGTAATATTAAACGCTTTCAAACTAATTTGAAAAAGTTTATCGATATCCGGTGACTATATCTTATGGTTGCCAAAGGAACGGGCGGTCGGAAAATGGTTCTTAGTAAGAATTTTTTTTTGTTTTTAATGCTAGCGTCCTTAAACTCACTGATTACTAATTCTATATGCTTTCCATGGCTGCAAACCCATAAAATTGTTCGGAACCTACGGTTTGTAGCTTCGAACCAACATTTACCAACGGTTAAGGATCGGAAATTTGAGGTTCGAGGTTTTTGGGCTTTGGTTTTGGTTCGAACCTCGGTTCGTTGCATGTTTTACCCAATATTTACAAAGTTATAACACAATAGGTATACACCTGACGCATACATATATTGTAAGACTGTAAGACGTAGATTATAATTGATGTGAGATTGGTGCTCGTTTGCTGGATATGGACTTCTTTCATTGCTAAATGCATGCCCAAATGATGCACAAAATTGAGCATCGATTGGTGTTTATTCGCCACACTTGGAAATTTTTTTTCACAAAGATTTGATCAAAAATGCCTTTGCCTTCTTTTGAAGGTGTCGCATTAAATTTGCTGCATGCCCGTCGGTCATATTTAGTTTGCATTCGTGACATTCTGATTTTTCAGTGCTTACATTGTATAAAAATTTCGTAAATATTAAATTTATCGTCATTGCTTCACACCTTCTTAGTCAAAACTTCTCAAACGAATTGAAAGTCGAGTTTTTATTGTTTTGACTTGTGTGTTTTCCGTCTCTTTCTGTTTCAATTCCTCTTTGGCGCGTGGCTAGTGTTGCCAATTTAGCTATTTTTTCCAGCAAATATCGACTTAAAAGAGATTAATTTAAAATAGCTAAACAATGTCAAATAATTAGCTAGAATTGCAGGCTCCGGCAAAACTGAATAGATTCCGCCTTTCGAGCTGTCAAAATAGCTATATCTGGTGGCAAAAATAGCTAAATTGGCAACGCTTCGCACTTCACACACTTCTGTTTGTATTCGGCTGACATGTTGCTGCAGTAGCATGCACCGGGTTGGTTAGATTGGCGCATATGTATATGTATAAGATGAAAAATAAAACGTTCAATACATTGTCCAGTGTACATAGGTGTTGACATTGAATTTGTAGTATATTACAAATTAATATCTCTGTGTATGTAATATAAATTACGCATTCGTATGAATGTATACATATGTACATAGGTAGGCAAAGAAGACTCTTCAGGTATTTAAACTGTGTTACATATATACTTACATATATGTATGTATGTAAGTTAATAACAATTGGGACTGCAAAAAGGAGAAAATAACAAATCGAAGACATTTTTTTTGGAACCGAACCAAAAGCTTGAGTTGGTTCCTCGTTGTTCGATTCAGGGTTTGGTTCACAGTAAAAAAAAGCCGGAATTCCGGGTTCAAACCGGTTCGGTTCAAAACCGGCTTGCAGATCTGATGCTTTCAAATTGATTCGCAAAATTTGGTCGAATTCGGATGACTATATCTTAAGGTTGCCATAGGACCGATCGGTCGGAAAATGAGTCTTAGGGAGAAAAACTTTTTTGTTTTAAATTTTATCTTTCTTAAACTCGACGATTGTTAATTTGATGAGTTTCCAAAAAGATTCCCGAAATTTTTTCGAAATAAGATGTTTATCTGTCCGGAAATGGATTTTAGTAAGAAATTTTTTTTATTTGTATGTAAATGTAAAAGATCTCGTGGTCAAGGGAGGAAATGTGGTTATCTTTTCAGATAGTCAAGCTGCATTAAAAGCTCCTGACGGTAATACGTACGTTACTGAGTGCCGCTAGACTTGGCACTACCGCCCAGCTCCTACCATATAGGAGCACAATAGGGGTGCCTTTTGCGACTTGTAAACTAAACATACCAACAAATACTACCTACCAGATGGCCACAAATCGATGAAGATCAGTTCACATCCACTCTTAACTTCAAAAGAACCTTAACTCTGTTACGTTCAGGCAGGCAGAACGCCTCTCTACTAGTAGGAATTCTCACAGGACATTGTCTCTTCGGCAGGCATGCCGCAAGACTCGGTATCAACTATAATGACCATTGTAGAAGCTATTGCTCAGTTGATGAAGCAGTAACCGTTCAGCATCTTCTCTGCCACAGTCCAGCGCTCAGTAGGAGACGATTTCCAATCCTTATTCAGCCTTTTCTACCGAACATTTGCTACTCAAGATTGTGTTACTTTCTAAGTGGTTGATAAGGAAAGTCCCACCCTTTACTGTCTAAAAGTTAAAATTTAAGGGTTATATGCAGGGCTTAATACCGGAACCGGAACCGGAACCGGAACCGGAACCGGAACCGTTAACCGAAATAAACCGTTTCAAATCACGTACCGGTACCGGAACCGGAACCGATATAAATTTTTTTTTGAGAACCGAAAACCGTTTACCGTTATTAATGGAAAAATAGTTTGCGAAATTGTACGCATATTAGAACCAGCGGAGGTGGCCACAACTAAACTTTAAGCCGTAAATCTAGTTTTGGGTGATTTTTATTTGTCATTTGGATACACTGCAAATTGGGAATATGAAAAAATTCGTTGCATATTTTTGGACCCTAGTTATAACGTAACGCTAAGTACAGAGCAAAAAAATTGTACTTTAATCAATCTTTTAATAAATATTTATGCACAAATTTCGTCGGTTGCTGATGAATCACTGCTTAATGATGATTGCAGCTCTAATACTAGTTCAACTAAAAGCGTCGACGAAGTTGAGGCACATATGATATTGCAGGAGAAGAAACTTGCTGATAAAAAAACATCATTTGTGTCAACAAATAAGCTACTGGATTCCATTAAGACTTTTTTCATACTTAAATGTGTTCGAAACCATGAAAACATTCTTAACTGGTGGTGAAAATCATCCACAAAGTTCCCACAATTGTATGTGATATCAAAAGTCTTGCTTTCTGTTCCAGCTACACAAGTTAGCGTGGAACGGATATTCTCTGGCGTAAAATTTATAATGAATCTGCTAAGATGTTGTATGGAGTCAACCACAATTGAATTGAATTTTGACTCGTTTTATTACACAGCAATAAAATGGATTAGCTTTATCTCAGAATTTAATTTTTCCAATATTAAAAATAAGTACTACTTATACCGGTACGTACCGGTATACCGAAATAAAAATCCGGGTACCGTATCGAAACCGAAAACCGAAATTAGTTGAAAACCGAAATAGAACCTTTAACCGAAACATCCATTTCGGTACGTACCGGTACCGGTACCGGAACCGAAATTCGTTTCGGGATTAAGCCCTGGTTATATGGTATCACAACGGGGCTTTTTTGGCCTAAGTGAAAAGGCTTCACCGCTTCTACCAACGCAACCTAACCTAACCTAAGCGTTCTTTAATTTTGACATTTCAAAAACAGCATTTGCAAGGGTATAAAAACTTCGCTTTTTTTTTTAATTAGTTATAATCAGGGAATCAAATCGAATCGTATTTCTGTTCTGGTTCCGATTTTGGTACGTACCGAATCTTGTGTTTCCGTAAAAGGTTCTATTTTGGTTCTAATAATATTTTGGTATTCGGTTCCGTATTGGTTCCTGAATTTTTATTTCGGTATACCGGTACGTAGTGGAATGAACCGGAATAAATCTAATTTCTTAGCGAAGACCTAATAATTACATCCAGGAAAATAAACGTTCTACGATTTGTTGCCCTTCTCAATTGTGGAAACTTTGTCTAGTTTTCTGACCACCTTTAAGTTCAAGTTCTTTATTTTTGAAAACAGATTCTTGAGAAGCAATTCATATTGTTTGCTCTTTGCGGTTTGAACCGCAATACTAAGGTCAGTTTACCATCGTACTCAAGTAGACTTCTTTTTAACCGTAGAGTTATGCTTGGGGTAATCGTTACACATAGACATATTAATGGTGATATCAACTCATCTGAGTAAGTTGGCTAAATTAACCTCTACGTTCATATAAGACTGACTCGCAATTATGTCCCCTTATCAATGAATCGTTGTACTACGAACTATGCCTTGCATGCTCTACGGAATAATATAATAAAATTAAATTTACCAAGTAATAAACTCCGAAGCTTCTCTTCCCGCTTTAAAAACTACTATTTTAACTTATTTAGCCCGTAATTAACATTTCTTTCGGTCTGTTGGGCGGCAGGTGGGCTGCTATTTTGCTTGGGGTTCGCGCCTATCAAGCCTCGGTTAGGTGTCGTAGGGGCCACTACGTACTGCGCATTTTGTTTTAAATATGGGATGCAAAATTTTCAAAGAGACTGGACTTGCGTTTTTTTATGTCACAATACAAAAGTTATGCTAAGCTAGACTCTATTTTTGAAAGCTTACGACTTATGCAATTTGCGTAATAATATTACTCTAAATTTTTGCTGGAATATGTGTGCTATTGCACTTTCTCAGCTTAGTGTGCGCTGCTTTGAAAGTATTTCACATGTGCTATTTTTATGCTTTTGAAATTCTCACAGCAAAGCAATAGCACAGCTTCGGGTTTTGAATTTTGGGCAATTGCTTTCCATGTGAATTACGATTTCGTCAAAGCACAGCACACTCAAAAGCAAATGAAATGTAAAACTTGTAGTTTTTTCAAAGCCTGATTTATACTAGTAATAAATATTAATTAAGACTTCCAATTCAATATTAGAATTTTCATACCAATTCACAGTTTTATCCAATCTTCCATTTCTGGTATCGTTAAAGTCTTCAGAATTCTTTGAAGTTGAACTCTCATTGACAACAGTTTCAAAATTTCCGCAATTGCTTTAACAAGCCAATCTTTAAAACACTTTACAATTTTGTTGATTTTATTTAGTACCTAGTTCAATTAAAAGCAAAGGTCTTTGCCTCGCTTGAAGGCTATTAGTTTCAAAATTCGTTGAATACTGTCATGAAAAGTGTTCCATCTGGTGCTGCTAATGTTTTTAACTTTGCAAGTTTCCATTGCTTTCCCTAAGGAAGAATTGTACAACCGCTTGAATAATGTGTTTTGTGGAGCCTGTTCAGCATATTTCGTAACAACTTAGTTCAAAGCGTTTGATGCGCATCTAAAGTGCATTGGAAAAATGATTTCAGCATCAGCTGAACTATCCCGCCTATTACCTTTAAATCAGACTAGTCTTAAAAACTCAGGCTTCACGTGTTTCCTTCAAAACTGTACACTTTAAATGCGTTTCAGAAGTTGGATACATTTCCTGTAACTGTTTAACATTTAGATATCTCTAAGTCGGTATTTGCTATAAACTTCAGCTGATAATGTGTGTGGTAAAATCGCACACGCTTATATGGAAGCACGAGAGAATGACGATGCAGATTGCTATCTATATAGTGGCCGGTTACACGAAAGTAACTTTTGCTATTGCAACTCCAGATAGTCGTACATATAAAATGAGAATTTTGAAAAATACCGGCGATATTTTTCTTATACAGTCGTGCTCCCATTTTCACTTGTGTAATGTAAGGTTTTGGGAAAATTTGTCTAAAAATCGAAAAATGTGAGCTCGGTTTATAGTCCGCCTTCCTGTTATCTAGCATGGATCGTATAACTATACGATCAAAAACTTTTGAACAGGGAATGTTCACCGGACGTCCAGTCAAAGCCACAGACACGTCCCTGATACTTTTCTTTTCAATATGGCAGAGCACCATACCTATTGACAAGGTAAATGAAAATTAAGATCAAGGTAAGTTAAAAGGTACACAAAATATGTATCTAGGTATGTACCTAGGTATTTGTACCTAGATACTTCCAAACACTGATTATAATACATCCAAGGAGTCTCGCGTTTATCGTGCAATATTTTTTTTATACGCTAATCTCTAAGGTTCTCTCTCTCTCACTATGATTGCCTTTGTTCAATCGAAAGCTATGGTGATGGGTGGGGGGGGGTGCGGGGTGTTAACTGACCGTTTGCTCAGAATTTATAAGGAGGCAAGAGCTATCGTCGAAGTCTTTGGATCTGGTTTATACAGTTGAATTTAAGATATGTTCTAATATGTTATATTGTTTAAGGTATTTATATTATATATTCTGTCAATATTTTCGTTAGAGGGTTTAGAGAGGTGTGTAGAGGGTAGGGTTACTCTCCAGATTTGAGTAGTTGTCTAATATTTCTTGTCCACATAGGTGGCAAGCTGGTTCGGTTTCTCCAGTAAGTAGATGTGAATGTGTAATTGTAGAGTGCCCGATACGGAGGCGGACAAAAACTCCACATTTATTTCGATGACAGTTTGCGGGGTATCGGAATTTTTTCATGTTTGGATTAAAAGACTGTACCTAGGTTGAAAAGTTGCCCAGTTGTCCAAAATCTGGGCGTGAATGACGCTGAAGGTAGGGGACTTTGATGCATTTTTGGCGGCAGCATCAGCTTGTTCGTTTCCGAGGATTCCTTTGTGGCTAGGTACCCAAAATAGTTGGATTTTTAATGTAAATTTTGTGAGAACGTCTCGTATTTGACAGACAACGGGATTTAGATTGCCGATATTTCGGATAGTCTGTCAGTGCAGATTACGAGTTTTCCAGTTTTTTTCTTTTGCGTAGGCTATTTCTTTGTGGATTGCTACTGCATCAGAAGAAAATATAGAGCAATATTCTGGAAGCCATCCGAATGCTAAGACTTCCCCTTCCTGGCTGGTACAAGCGAATGCTGTGATGTTTTCTGTTTTGGGTCCATCGGTATACAACCAGGACCGGTTTATGAAGTTGGATTTGACAGATTCTTCTGCGAAAAGTTGTCGTAAGGTATCGCTGCTAGTATTGTTCTTTAGGAATTCGAGAAGTCGATGTTGATTGAGGATGCACGTAGTAGCCATGGTGGTGCTGCGGACTTCCTGATACTCGCTGGTGTCAGGATGTTCAGATCCTTTGCGAGTGAGGCGCAACAGGGAAGAGTGGAGAGGTACCGCTTCTTTTGGGTTAATGCGTCTCCATTACTATAATTCAATTCTGCAAGCCTCTTCAAATATGGATGGGTTCGAGCCTGCATAAGAATTTTTTTAGTTTAGGATCACAGAGCGGGTTCAGAATGTTGGTGAAACACAGGTTCAGGCTAATATATTCTTTCTTCAAATTAATTTCAAAAGTGAAAAACACACAGAAATATCCGATATATTCGGAACGCTGTCAGAAATCGGTCGATCCCGGATTTTCTAAAACCAAGTACTAAAGGATTGACTTGAGTAGGGATATATATTAAATTCAGAATTCTTGAAACTCTTCAGTCAATATTTATATTCGTATTTGTTATTTTTTTGCCGATACCATTTTATATTTTTACATCTCTTTTGTCACTTTCGATTAGCAACTATGGTGCAATTTATGTTTGGATTTGTGTTAGATTAGGGTTAGATGATATGGCAGGTTCAGATACGTTGTCTTGGAAGTTGCCAAGGGAAGATTCTCAAAAGTCATCTTCTGGCTCTGACACCATATATTCCTCTTCTAAGAAGTATTTGCCTTGCTAGCCGATTTGGGTGTCCTCTGAATCTCTCAATGTAGTCCGCAGATTGTTTAACAATAACGTCGCCTAGCATTGCGACATTTAGCGCAGTACTTAGGCTTGGAGGACACGGATCGTGTGTACGTGCGTTTTAGGCCGTATCTCCATTCGGGTGCAATGATTGCCTTGTATATTTGTGCCTTCCCTGCAGTTCAACGCCTCAGTACTGAATTCGTCAGTGCTGTTTCAGACCTGAGAAGTAGTCATTGCTCCAATTCATGACTGATTTCAGTACTGTTTTCAGTACTACCCATGAAACTAACCCATGAGTTCAGTACTGAAATCATGCCTGAAAGAAGAGAAGGTCATGACGTAGTAGGCCCTGTCTGTGTTAAATTCATGGCTGAAATGCATGTCAAGGCAGCCATGATTTCAGTACCATCCCTTCCAAATCCGGACTGATTCAGCCCTGATTCAGTACTGAGTGGTACTGAAGGGCTGTTCTTCAATGACAATTTGTTTCTGCTGTTTAACAGCCATCCCAATTGTGCAGCTCTTCTTTACAGCGACTTTGTGAGCTGGTCTATGTGCAAGCCAAAAGTCAGGCGCCAGTCAAGGTACACTCCCAGGTGCCTGGTATACCCGAATACCCGAGATGAAACTAAACTCGATATTGAACTATACTCATTCCAAAAAAGGTTTGCTACTAAATGTGATTGACTTGAGCTCGATATTCAAACTCATTTTGACCCCAATTAAAAAAGCAGCCCACAATAACATTATGCAATTTAAAACAGGACACAAACAACACCTCAGTGGAGGCTGGTCGCTGTTTTAAAAGAACGACTCGTACTTGAAATATCAATAACACTGCGTTAAGTCTCTCATCCTATGAAATATCAGCGGAGCTGCAGCTGTAGTTGGCCTCCCTTCCCTACCAATCCAAAGAGCTGTGTTAGAGTGAGAATGTTGTACTACAAATGATAAAAATAGTTATTACACAGTTTTTAATAACTTTTGTGCGCATCTTGAGGTTAATGCTGTAATTTTTTCCCTCTATGTGGGTATGGCAATTAAAGCTGCTAGCCCACACCTCCCTTAAATACTCCTCATTACTCAATTTCCAGCTATTGCACTTACCTTCCACTGTCGTCCCGAGATTTCAAATCGCTCACCGGTAATGTTGCCACTCTTAGGAAATATAATACAATAATTGACACTGAAACCAATTTATTAATTGAAAATTCAATTATGTCATCCTCTTGCATTTTCCACTGACTGCATCTTCTATTAAATCTGACACTATTTCATCGGTTTCATTTTAATTCACTTCATTTAGCCACACTGAGCGAAATATACTCTCTAATTTTAATATTTACAGTTTGACATAAATATTTTTCACATTGATTTAGCTTTAAGTATGAGTTTCGTAGATCTAAAATTTAAAATTTAATTATTTCTTGCTTTTAATACAAAAAATACAGTTTAACAAAATCCAACTTTTTTTAAAAACCCTTAAATTATGATAAAACTGACCTCTTTTTAAGCATCACCTCATACCCAGTTTTTTAAATAATGCCTCAGTTTGCGTTCAATGGATACTTTTGTACTTGCAACACACAGCGTCAACAATTTTAACTTAGTTTTTAATGGCTTAAGATAAAAATCTGCAAAAAATCAGCAAATGTGAACAGAGTCATTGTTATATTGTGTTATATATGATTGTAATAATTTTTACGATGCAATATTCTCAAATAAGTATATCAGCTCTTGCTTTTATGATCCATGATATCTGCTTATGAGAAAAATTATCATTGCAGTTTTCTTTCCATTCTTTGTAAAATCTGGATCTATAGTATTAGTATAGTACATAGCAAATTTAAAAGTATTCCTTGGACTCAAAAATATTATATTTGTTGTTGGGGAAAAAGCGCACCGCCACGAATCATGGTCTGTTGTGCCACCCCACTGAGTCTACAACTCTCTTAGAATGTCACTCTCCTGTACGAATGTCAGGATTTTCGTGGGTTCTAGGTTACTGATATAGTTTGGGTGTAAGATGTGTTTCCCAAATCTGCTAAGTGTTCGACTCGCTAGAGCAGAAAATGTTCAGAAAATTCTTTCTCTTCACAATTTTTGCATAGTTGGATGTTTGTTATTCCCAACTTGTACAGGTTGCTGGACTCAACAATACGAATGTAAAACTGTCAGATTACTCTCTTAATACCTGAAAAGGGAATTCCGGTAATTATTTAATGCATGTTTGACAGCATTAATTTTAAAAGATCCGATCTCATTTTTGTATTTTTGTCCTCCGGTACAAGAAAACAATTTATACCCAGTCCGTTCTCAACTTTTCCGTTCTTAAAACAAGCCCACGTTCTCAAAAATATACCATACGTTCCAAGCCGACGACATTCTTACTTTGTTCTCGTTCTTAAATTGAGTCTTGAAAAATTACCGACGCATTTGTCATTAACATAATCGCTATAAAATATATATATATATATATCATATCCATTTGGTCTTGGTTCTTATCTTATTTTCCGTTCAAAAGATATAAAATGAAATAAAATAAGTAAAAATGTTGATTAAAAAAAGAAAATATGGTCATTTCCTCAGAAAAGTCCACCGAGACCAAAAAATGTTATTAAAAAAGTTATTAAAAACACTATTTGTGATCATATTTTCAGGGGGAAACAATAAAATTGTACTAATATAAGTCAATCTTAAATTTATTCATAGCTGATTTCGAGATTTTCGAATGTGAATTCGCGCAAGCGTCATTTTTCCCATTTGGATACGTTTTCTTGTAATAAAAATGCCTTTAGATTGCATTGATTTTTGGTCTTTAAAGTCTTTCTAAGGGTACATAGAGTTAAAAAATATTGCAAAAGACACCATAAGAACGTTTTTGATTTATATAATAACAGAAACAACGTAAATGTAATGAGGAAACTTAAGAAACGCAACGTCATTTAACGTCACTTAAGATACTTGTGCTTATAAAAGAAAATCGAGAAATGATTTTTGAATCTGAAATCCCGGAAAATAAACTTGTAGTATTCCAAATCCTATTAAAAATTTTTTTTTTTTACAAAAGGCTTTGCCCAATGCGCAGAGTTATGTAATTTTCTAAAACATGTCAAAACCCACTTCCGTTTTTTGTAACGTCACGTTAGCACATATTTTATATATTAATTATATTTTATATATTAATATTTTAATCGGGTGTATTCCACATTTCCAGGGGTGTCTTGGAAATCTCTAGAGATTTTCGTATAAACGTTTGCACTTCGAACTTAACTTGAACTACTTTATTTGTGAAGTGAAAAGATTAAGACCGGCTACTTGATCATATGAAAGGGAAACCGTACGCATTCAATCTTCTTGGCTTTGAGCAGTCGGTTTCAAATCTCTCAACTTTCGTCATCTAATCTAGTAGCCCGGCATATTTGTGCCCCTTTACATATAAAGTCAAACAGCTATTATATGAAATGCTAACGTTTATACGTAAACCTCTAGAGATTTCTGGGACACACCCGAAGTCGATTTCCGTATGAACTTGTATATTTCGAATTAGAGTTGCTTAAGTTTATATGTGCAGTGCCAAATATGTCAGAGATTAGTAGATCAGGTCAAAAGAAAATTGTAATTATTTGACGATTTTAATTCGCTTGGCTTTTAGCAGTCGATTTCAAACGGTCAAGGTTTCTAAACAATATCAAGTGACCGAAGATGTTTCAGTCACTTCATATGTAAAGCTGTAGGATTTGAAATCGAAATGAGAACGTTTATACGCAAATCGCCGTCGAAATGTGGAACATATCCGAATAATTTTAGTCTATTTAGAGATTCAAACTTGCCTAAAAACAAAGACAACAGGCGAAAGGAAAAAGTGGAGGGCTAAAGCATTTATGTCTCTGACGAAAATCAAAAGATTCTAGGACCAAAGTGCATTGTACAAAATATAGATAATGTTAAAAAAACACCTGAATAAACAAAAAAATCTCTCGACCTCGACGTTCTAAGCGAATGTCATCCCCCTGGGCTATAGGGCATGTTGCTGGCGGAGTGTTTTATTCACTCTTGGGGTACCCAAGCCCATTGCGCACGCCGCGCATTCGTTGTTGTTTGAAGTAAAGGGAGACCCGCGCATTATTGCCTTCAAGCTTTGCATATGGCTATACGAAGAGCAACAACAACTTCAAATGCCTTCCCTCTTCTCTTCCCCTCCAACCGAAGGTTTTGTTGTTTGTTGACTGCGAATGATTTCATGTGTTTTAGACAGCCACGAGCACACACACAAACCAAAATCGGTTATCTCTTTCTATTTCTTGTGGCTCTTATTGTTTGACAAATGCTCTTCTCATTTGTATTGTTGTCCACGCCGACTATAGCACATTCTGGGGACCTCTGGTCTAAATGCTAAGTTAAGATCTTCATTCTTAACCGCTTCATTCTTTACTATGATTTTGTCGCTTTTTCTCGCGTGAGCTTATAAATCGTGTGAGCTGAGATGCCGTCGTTCGTGTGTGCAGTCTTTAAGTTCAAGTTCCAGACAAGATAAAGTAATAAATCTCGGCCCTGGCCGCGATATACCCTTTGCAAGGGTATTATTAGGAGAGTTTTGTATACTCAACAACAAATCGAATACCCAAATTGCCGGTTTTTGTATACCCTTGCAGAGGGTATATTAAAATTGTCCAGATGGTTGTAACGCATTGAAGGTAGCATCTCCGACCACATAAAGTATATATATACTTGATCAGCATGACGAGCCATGTCCGAGCCACAACTAGTTTTAGTAGGAAAATCTTTTTTGTTTTCAATGCAAACGTCTCCAAACTTCGTACTTATAAGTTTTCCATAATTTTTACATAATTCCTCCAAGTTTGATGAAAATCGGACATCTATATGGTATAGCTGCCGTACAGAAGATAGGTCTGATAAAAAGTCTTAGTGAGAAAAACTTTTTTTGTTTCAATGCTATCGGTCCCAAACGTGTTACAGATTAATATAATATGCTTCCACACAATTCTGCAAAGTTTTATCCAAATCGGATGACTATAGCATATAGCTAACATAGGAACGATCGGTCGATAAAGTAGTCCTAGTGAGAAAATCTTTTTTGTTTTCAATGGTAGCGTCTTTACGCTTTTCAGTTATGAATACAATCGATTTCCACACAATTTTCAAATTCGGAGGCACATATCGAATAGTAGCCATATAACCAAACTTGCAAGCAAATGGTCAAAGTAATGGCGTCATCTAGTGCTGAGTTTGGGAAAAAACTCAGTTAATATGGTTCAAAGCGAAAATAAAATTGTTGAGCAAAAATCATTAAAAACCTACATTTACCACCTTTTTTATACCAGCTTCAAGTGAAACATACTTCGGCTTGGCTTCTATTTTTTTTTTTCAAAAAATTTCTCCAATTTTCCAGACTATACTAAAAGAAATCTTATATGGAATTTAGACAGCGCTCAAAAGTGTATTACTACTACGCACAAAATTCATTGTGTTTTATGTCCTTTGAAGTATGCAAACTTTATATTCTTTTATAATTATCTATTTGAACATAGATGGTGATATTCGGTTATGGCAGCGGCATACATAATCCACACTGTGTATTTACCCAGTTTGACGAATCAGTAACAGGTATACAACATAATTTTGTGTAAGGTCACATATAAAATAAATATTATTTTCAATCATTCCTTTTCAGAAGCATAGCATACTTTAAAGAGCATTTAGCACAATAAATTTTGTGTGTATAAGCATAATAGTAAAAAAAAAATTATTTAAAATTATTTTCAATCTAAAATGTATTTACTTCGCATGCTTCTTACCCATTTATAACACAGTGAATACTAATTTGGTAAAGATAATTGTAGTTTATTTATTTATTCGCCAATTGAACAGCATTCTTTGCTGGCTACACTAATTATAACCCATTTTACTGATTTACTAATGTTCTAAATTTTAAAGCCTAAAAGAGGAAAAGTACTCTGAAAGTAATATTATTAGTGCCGATTTAGTGGAGTCAAAGTCGAAGCGCATGCAAACGGGAACTATGTAAATCTTTTCCTCTTTTAGGCATTAAAACGTAAAACATTAGTACATCAGTAAAATAGTTTAAAACAAGGAGTTGATATGAAGGAGTGAGATATGAAATCAGTTCCGGTTTTCGGATTCGATCAATTCGCACAATAAACGTAATTAAATTTCAAGTAAAATTTAAATTTAAAAACCCAAAAAACAATTAGTTGCCGGTCGCCGTTTAGCCGCCCCTATGACAGCTATCTGATATATTCATTCGATACGAACACGACTTTTTTTCGGAGTTGTATATAAATTTAAGCATAATTGAAATCATAATTTAATTTCAACCTTTTGTACTCATAATTTGTGTGACGTCAAAATTGGTTTTCATATTTTAAATTAACATCAATCAATATGTTTATTGTGGGGCCATAAGTTACTGAATTTCCTCAAGTAGATTTCCGTTCGTACTCGCACATATTTATTTTGCAGAAAACATTTCGTCTTAATTCAGATTCCGCCAGCTGTTATTCATCATGTGCCTGTGGCAGTGTTGTGCTTCATCAAGTGATTGATGCGCCATATTCACACAATTTGATAGGGAAATGGAAAGGAAGTAGTGAAAATGAAAGCAGCAGCAGAAAACAGCGCCGCATCGACGCTGGGCAATTGACTTTTAGAGATCAATATAAATATATGTAGGGCCACCCAAATATAGCCACCACGAGTGCAATCACCTGGTGGTGGATCGAACTCTGTGGGATGCCCGGCATTAAATCGTTATGGTAACATATACAAATTAATGCAAACAAATACAAGAGTGCCCAGCTCCAGCCATTCTTCAATGCGTTCTTTGTTTCTGAGTTGTTATACCCTGCATCAAAGATACGAAGGGTATAATAATTCTGTGGAAGTGGATGTATGGCGATGCCTTACTCGCAGTTGAAAAAACTTGTTTAGATATCAATGTATATAGTAAAAAGCATTATTTATCGAAGCAGATGAAAGATAGTGGCTGGCAATACATCATTACACATATAGCTAACTTGTAGGATCTGAAAGGGTATATTACAGTCGGGCTAGACCGACTTCCTTGCTTGATTTTATTATTGTTGCAGGCGGGCGGCCGCTCCAGATCTTGTCAATAGTTACGACTTTCTGATGTGCCAGGGAATGCTAAACAGATCAAAAGCATGGCACGTGAGCGCCCCCGTCCACCTCCGAAAAAAACCCCTCTGCTCTGACGATGGGAAGGTGTGAGAAATCTCAAGTGAGATGGCAGTGCACTCAGTCCCAGTCCAGCCGCTGCTCCATCCCTCTACCTATTCCCATTCCCATTCCCAATGTGGACTTAGCACTGGGGATTTGTGGTTTATTTTGGGCATCAGTTCGGCGAGCTCATAAACTAGCTGTGGTCATATTATCAATAAATTTGGTTTGGCTGCTGCCGTTCAATAAAAAGAAGAGCAACGAGCAAATTAAGAAGAAAAATACAAAATGTTTGGAACTAAAAGAAGTTATGCGCGTTGCAATATAAAAATAGCCTTACGCGATGTAAACAAATCTCTCGATTGCATCTGAATGGAAACGTGAAACGTAGCGATCGCGTGCCTAAGAAATGAACTGCCGGGGGTACACAACATTTTCTTGGAAATTCAAGTCCATTGGGTATTCGTAACCATTTGCATTTGCAGAGCATTCGTTATGGCCATCAGCATATCCAGCAGCAGCATCTTCTACAAATCCATCTATGCAAAACTGAGGCCGTGGCTGTCACTACGACTAAAACGTTTAAAAGCTCATTTCTACACGCGTTACATGTGTTTCTTTCAGCTCGAACATTTATTATACCAATCACAGAGGGAGTGCCTCTGCCTCTGACTCTTTGGCCAATTTGCATATGCCATGTTTTTGTTTGGGGCTTTCGAACGAATTGCCGCTCATAACAGCAATTAATAGCATCTGCCAAATTAGTCGCAGCCTCGTCGACTGATGACTTAATGACAACTTCCTAATAAAAGCTCAAGAACTTAACCAATTTATTTAATTTTACAATAGAGTTGAATGCGATTATTTGGCCATAAAAATTTACATATCAATAGGAAATGTCGCTTACAAAAATTTTGTTTACACTTGCTTAAAGGTGTTCATGATTTTATGATGATGTTTGTCAAACATGAATGGATGAAAATTTTATTATTCAAAGTCAAGGCAAGTTGAAATTGATATGGGCTACACTTGGAAAAAAAAGTAAAGTATTTAGTACTAGATCCAAGTACAAACTGTGCAAAGTAAACACAAAAGCACTTGTCCCAAGTACAAAATTCGCATTAATCTATTTTAATCTTGAAATAGTTTTGGGATTCTTTGGGGACATCTCAGATTAATTTTTGATCTATTTTTGACCCAACTTTTAGATGGTAAAAGTCATTTTCCAAACCCGATTTACTCTTGAGACTCCCTATATGTCAGTAATCTATAATCTAGTATTCGTTGACTGCTTTTAAGTATGGAAAACTTTTGACTACATAATCCATTTTGAGTTTAGATTCCTATTTTATAAAACAAGAGAGAAAGTCGGTCAAGCCCGACTATAACATACTCTGCACCCTTAATGTCGCCGCTCGCATTTGGTCACGAGTCAAACGGCCAGTTAACACACAACGCACAACGCAGTGCGCTCTCTAAGTCTCTCTCTCTCTCTCTCTCTCTCTCACTAAGATTGCTTCTGCTGAACGCAATGCTTAGGTTATGGGTTGGATGGGTGGGGGGTGTTAACTGACCGTTTTTTGCTCATAACTGGAGTATCGTTCATCCGATCTTTATCATTACTTCAGCAAATCGATAAATAATTTTGAGTACTAGATATCTCTAGAAAGTACGAACCTTCTATCATCAAAACTGTAGGAGATATGACGTTTTTTCCAAATTGCGGGGGCGCGAGGGGGCGTGGCAAAAATTGAAAATAAACTTGATCTGCCTGCAAGTATAAGAAATATATGTCCCATACATGTCAAACCTCTATCTCTTACCGTCTCTGAGATCTCTTCGTTCATACGGACGGACGGACAGACGGACAGACGGACAGACAGACAGACAGACAGACAGACAGACAGACAGACAGACGGACATGGCTATATCGACTCGGCTGTTGATGCTGATCAAGAATATATATACTTTATAGGGTCGGAAATGATTTCTTCTCCCTGTTTCATACTTTTGCACAAACTTAATATACTCTATGTACCTTCGGTGCAGAGTATAAGAACGATACCCAAGAACGATAATCGAAGTAAAAATCGCTTTTAACTCATATTTGTCCTTGTAACGCTCTCACCTCTGAATTTTTTAAAAATAAAAAGTATTTTTTAAACACGTCCTCAGAACCGGTCACCATTACCAGCTTTTGGTGCCATCTTTAAAGTAATTTTTTTTCAAATTTGACATTTTAAATCGGCGTTAACCCGTAGGTCCGCTTCTCTTGTTGGAAAATGAGAGAAAATAATGGTTTGATGCGGTTCATTTTATGGACTTATTATACCCTTGCAAAGGGTATTATAATTTTGCCCAGAAGTTTGCAACTCATAGAAATATTCATTTCCGACCCCATAAACTATATATATTCTTGATCAGGGCGATGAGCTGAGTCGATTGAGCTTTGTCCGTCCGTCTGTCTGTCCGTCTGTCTGTCCGTCTGTCTGTCCGTCTGTTTCTACGCAAACTAGTCTCTCACTTTTAAAGCTATCGAGCTGAAATTTTGCACAGAGTCTTCTTTTTACTGCACGCTGCTAATATGTCGGAACCAACCGGATCGGATGACTATATCTTATAGCTGCCATAGGAACCATCGGTCAAAAAACGGGTCTTAGTGAGAAAAACTTTTTTGTTTTCAATGCTATCGTCATAAAACTCGGCCATAATTAATATTTTATGCTTTCAAACAGATTTCCAAATTTTGGTCAAAGTCAGATGACTATAACATATAGCTGCCATAGGACCGATCGGTCGGAAAATGGGTCTTAGTGAAAAAAACTTTTTTGTTTTCAAGTAAATCGTTCTTTAAGTCGGTGATTCTAAATATTAAAAGCATTCAAACTAATTTGAAAAAGTTGATCGACATCGGGTGACTATATCTTATGGTTGCCATAGGACCGATCGGTCGAAAATAGTTCTTAGTAAGAAATTTTTTTTGTTTTGAGTGTTAGCGTCTTTAAACTCACTGATTACTAATTCTGTATGCTTTCAAATATATTCGCAAAATTTGGTCGAAATCGGATGACTATATCAAAAGGCTGCCATAGGACCGATCGGTCGGAAAATGAGTCTTAGTGAGATTAACTTTTTTGTTTTAAATTTTATCGTTCTTAAACTCGGCGATTTTTATATTTTGATATGTTTTCAAAAAGATTCGCGAAATTTGGTCGAAATCAGATGATTATCTGTCGGAAAATGGGTTTTAGTTAAAAATTGTTTAGATTTTTATGTAAGCGTTCTTAAACTCTGACATTTCAAAAACAGCATTTGCAAGGGTATAAAAACTTCGGCACAGACGAAGTTAGCTTGGCCTTCTCGTTTAGAATCGTATAGTCAATTGAAAGCAATGATTATAATTGAAACGAATAACGCTTACGGTAACTGTTTTGGAAGATCGCTTTATAACGGTTACGGTTAACTTACGATTATGGAATATGTGTTACGGAACGGGTAACGGTTACACTAGGTCCAGTATATTGATGTATTCGAGTGCTGAGCACGAATCCGTTTTCGCAAATGGTCCATCACTTCTAGATTTTTAGTAATTTGAGGCTTAAGTTCCTTTAAATGACTATTTTGACCCTTTTTAGGTGAGTTTTGTAGGGAATGCAGACTTTTGCTTTGACTTTCTTTGATATGATCAGAAATTACATCTGGGCATGGCAATTAAAGCCGTCAGCCCATACTTCTCATAAGTGGTCCACATTATTCCGTTTCCAGTTACTACACTTGACATCCCCGGTAGTCCAGAGATATCAAATGGTTCACCAGTAATGGTGCGTTGGAGGACCACTCGCAGGAAATTAACTATATAGATTGACATTAAGAATAATTCAGAAATAAGCATAACATTGAGGTTACAGAATATTCATAAATTAACATTAAACATTATAAAATTCTCTACAAATAAAGTTGACACTCCGGCTTAGAAATCCCCTATAAACTCCAGCCTTTATATGGTGGCTTCCCTCAGATATAAGATTAGAGAGGGCCAAGCGGACCCGTTCATTAGGTCAATTATTTCACTTCTCTCGAGAGACCATTTCCCGAAGTACAGTTTACGGTGCTTATCATCCCTAAAATAACTTCTTTCACATAGTTTGTACCAGGGAATCAAACCGGAACCAGAACCGGAACCGTATACCGAAAAAAACCGATTAAAACTCGGAACCAGAACCGGAACCGGAACCGATATTTGAAATTTTTTGTATACCGGTATCCGAGAACCGATATTTTTGAAACCGAAAAGGCCGAAAAGAACCTAAACGTTGTACCAGTACAGTTTCGGTTCTGAGCAACAACTAGACTGCAAAGCTGGCACTTAGATTTGGGGAACCTTTACGTAATTTGGTTAAATCGCATGCTTTCAAAAAAAGAGTCCCGTTCAGCAAATCTTTTGTAGTGTGAGTGTGATATAGAAAAACGAGAAACCAGTCTGTTTGAAAATGTTGCATCCTATTTTTTAGATCCTCATGATAACCTTACAACAACAAAAAAATAGTGTTATCCATTTCTCTTCAAATTAAACTTAATGAGGAAAGAAGCTCTGACCCAGGCCGGGGGTTGAAACCCCTTGGAAAGTGTTAGGTTTGCTTCTCAGACCGGTTCCTTTATTTATCGAGCCTAAGGTTATGGTTAGAAAGCTTGGTTCATGAATTCTGATATGGCTGAGATATTTTTTGGTAAAAAATAAAGCATATTTTTTGATATGGAATCTTTCAGCTAACGAAGCTATTTAAAATGTTTATCAATACCCGAATGTACCTCATTCGTTATAGTAATCATTCATTAGTTCTCTACCAGGGCCGCACATTCTATGTTTATCAATAAACGGATTTGATTTGTCATTTAACAACTTGACTTTATTTCCTTCTCCAAGTCGTCATATGCAGTTTGGATATAATTTTGAAATGCTAATGCTCCGATTCAGCGCTATAAACAATTTTTTAAACGGTCAAAATATTGTGATAGTTTTAGATACTTAGAAAAACCTGACTAAAGATATTCTTTGAACCGAACCATTTTCATCAGAAGAAGCCGGTTCGGGTCCAGGTTTGAGAGGTTAAAACTTTAAAAGGTTCGGTTGAGCCACAAACCCAAACCGAACTGGTTTTACGGGTTCGGTTATGGACCGGTTAAAAGTGGAAGCTTAAGTGGATTCATACATTTGTTTGTATGAAAGAAACAGGACAATTCAAATAGATGAGTATTTTCCCCAAACAGTTTAATGGCATCAAACATCATAATTTTTCCTGAGAAGCGTTCTCAAAATAAAGAAATGAAATCTCGACAAAGTTTCCACATTTGCCTTTGAGAAGGGCAAGTGAGCGTGAATGCCGATACTTAAAGTGCAGTGCGGTGACTCAGAAATCACTAGAGATTTTGGTACACTGAAAAAAAAATCAATCTAAAACCAAGATTATAATCTTGAAACAAGACGAAACGGTGTCACAATTCGACAGAGACGAGATAATTTTAACTTTAGATTATATTCTCAATTTAAATCTTAATCCACCACTATTGAATTAAGATCGTTTTTACTCGACTTTAGGATGAAACAATCTCATTTTTTAATATGAAAAAACGACAAAAATAAATGAATAATTTTTTTCTTTTTAGGCGATGGGTTGGTGGGGGGAGGAAGGGTGGATGGGGTGCGTTTGTTTTAGTTATTAACATTTTCTTCTTTCTGAAAAATTTATATAATTTGTAAATTATTAATACGCCGATACTGGGACTTGAACTCAGTACCTTCTGCGCACTGACACCACCGCCTTACCGTCGAGCGTCAACTGTTAGGCTCAACCAGTTGCAGTTTAAAGGCAAAGAACGAGGTTTTCAATCTAGATTTTAGATTGATTTTTTTCTCAGTGTATAAATTTAAATTGTATAACTTTATATATAAAGTGAAAAGTATATCTTCGGTTGCTAGGTCAGATAGTGAATTTGAGCGATTTAGAACCGACTGCTCAAATCAACTTGGCTTTGAACAGTCTGTTTCAATTCGCTTAACTTTCGCCATCTGATCTTGTAACCGGCCTTTTTTGGTCCACTTTACATATAGATTCAAGCAGTTTAAATTGGAAATACAAGCGTTTATACAAAAATCTCTAGTGATTTCTGTGTCACCCCCGATTAGGTAATTATTTTGTAATTTTGTGATACAATAGTTTAAGCCTTCTTCGGTCTCGATTCCCCCGACCAATTACTACTAATACTACTTGATTCAATTACAAAATTCGCAAAGAAAGTGTTTTGGGGATATATTAAGTACATTTCGAACTATTTTAGAATCTTTTTGATCATACTTTTAGGTTGTAATAGTATTAAAAAACAACCCGGTTTACTGTTAAAATAAGTGACAGATATTCGTAATTGAAGTCTAATACATTCTAAAGTCATCCCCCATACATTCTTGAATAAAATCAAAAGTTCATAAATTAGGTACAAAATGTTATAAATTTAAGCTCATTAAATTTAAAAGCTATTTTAAATTAATTCTTGCAAATATGCATCAGTATTAAATCAAATAAGGCTGGAAAATTCCAAAGGAAATTAAATGACCAAAGACCAAATATGGTCCGTTGCACACTTTTTGGAACTAGCATTGTAAGTTTATTTAGTCCTCAATCTAATATATTATATACTTGAACTAAGCACGCGCTTTTCTTAAGTGTTTTTGCTTACTGTATCCCACTCGGGATTGGAACTAGAAGAAGAAGATGCAGTAAGTACGAAAAGTTTCATTAACAGTCGATTTTTGATTCTAGTATGTTTTGTACTTAATTTTAGTACATCCTAAGTACTAAAAATGATCGTTCGCTTTATTTCTTCAGTTTGCTGAAAATATGTTTTCTTTAAAATTCAGCGAAAACTACTCGGACTGACTCTAGTGCAGATGAGCACACAGCATATGTTTTGATAAATCATCGGCACATGCGCAAATACGCAATCACACACACACACGACTCGGTAATAGAAGGTTTTTAGCCAACTTGTTCCCTTTTGTAATTTTGATAACAATCAGCTGATCGAATTCAAATCACTTATCAGCCGCTTCACATATATGTATATGATATTATAAGAACCACAAGGGAATAGATAATTCGGCGTTGCTAACTCAACTTTCCTCTTTTCTTTTCTTAGAATTTGATTCTGGATTCTGTGATTAATTCAAGCTTTACTCACTATTACGTAGCATAGAACATTATCAAATATTTCCGGTGTATTGACCCCTTTTGGAAGAGAAATGATTGAATTAAGCTGCCCCATACGTGACGGCTGATGTCATGGAAGCAGAAACTTCATTAGTGAAAGCCACAGAACTATATAATTAGAAAGTAATGGCATTCATTCATTCACAAGTCCTTTGGTTCTTTGGTCGAAAATTAATTCCTAGTTGCTAGATGCAACTGTCAATGGGTTCTCCATCTTCTACTTTCAGCTTAATTGCTTCTTATGTTTCCAAATTAATTAGATAAATGAATTTGGATGCAAACTTATGTGTGTAATTATGAACCAAACAGCTTTATAGTTTTATTAATGCAAAATGGTCAAATTATTTACATAAATTACATATGAATAATTCGATTGGATAATTGCCCAACTATAGAATTGTGCATTCAGCTTATTCGCCATAGAGCTGGGCTATGTGTCACCGCCTCTGCCCCTGTGCAGAGAGTGTCGTGCGGCGGCTCATTAACGTTTATTAGAAATTGATGATAAACAATGATTTCGGTTTTGGGGCCTGGTCATGTTGTGGGTGCCTCTGAAATCTAAACATACATCGATTTATAGCTGCACACATGCAAACCGAGCCCCAAGCCACGTGCTTAATACGTGCTTAAATGTAACATTTCAATTTGCAATTTCGACGGAATGCCTCTGACTGTCTGTCTGTCTGCTTGTACATACATATAAATATCTGTCCGTCTGACTGTCTGTCTGGCCGTTACGCACTTGCCACGCCCGGCATGCTGAAATGTGTTCCAAACATGCAAAGATCGTTTGCACACACACACACACATAGCAAGCACTCTAGCTAAACCGAACCCTTTGACATGTTTTTCGTTTTTGTTGTGGTGTTCCCGACCCATGCGAGATACGAATATGTATAGTATAATCAAAATTCGTAGGCACGCATTATTGAAAAAGCCCCCCTCTCCCAAAATAGACAATAAGAATACTGCCAGCGCGACTTTAGTATCGCATCCGTATCCATCGTCCGCTCAATGGCTGTTCCGAGATAAGATACTTTATTGACATTGCGTGTCTAAACACTTTACCGCTACGATGGTTATTGTTGTTGTCGTTTTTTGATTGTGATTGTGCGCTTTAAGCTGATTTGCATACTCATATTTCTTCATTCGGTGAGTGTCGGTGTGCGTGCGTGATATTCAGCCACACACCAGCAAACATATGTATCTATTAGATACATTTAGTTAAGGTTGAATCAGAAAACCAGTAGTGCTTGCACAAATACAATTACATAATCATTATGCATTTTTACCTCTAACAGGATATTAATATAATAAGGATTATTTAGTAGCTCGTGTGTGGAAAATCAACCATTTACCATCTTACGAGGACTAGGGCGCGCACTGTATTGTGATTGGGGGGGGGCGCTACCCGAAATTGTTCGAGGGATGTTCAAAATTATAAGAAAATTTCGTTTACAGCTTTTAAAGCAGGGTCGGCAAAACACACATGCTCAATTTGGCGTTGCGTGTGTGTGTTTTTGTTCCGAAAGAGCGCAGTATTAGCTCGTATACTGTCGGTGCAGTATTGTATGCACAGAAGATAGGGACGCGCCAGACTCTGATTTAAAAGCCTTCCTTCAAATTGAAGTTGCTTTACTGCTTTTGGGCATTACCTTGGTTGCCTTTTTACCATACCAAATATAAATGTGCACAGAGGGAAAAATTCAAGAACATGAGACTCAAGATGAGCACAAACGTTGTCAAAAACAGTGTTAGCACGGGTTTCCTCATTTGTTGTAAAATGTTCTCTCTTCACGAAAATGTATTCTTCAATCAAGTAGATCTTTCTACCGTTCAAGAACATTTACAACATTTGTACTCTCCCTATTGGTTGGTTATCATCCCTACAAAATAAAATTGTCAATAACTTAAATATGGGCTTAAGCGACCCGTTTTGATTGTAATCAAAGTGGTTGTTTAACCGGCTCAGGGTCAACGGTTGATTATAATTCAATAATCAATACAAATCAACAAAGATTTTTTAACATTACATTTGGATAGGTTAGTCTGTACCGTATTGTTTCAGGGGTCTCCAGGGCTTATCATCAGCAGACTTTTTCCTGTCACACTTCGTGTAGCTGTACTCCTACAACTTGGGAGCACTTCGATAGAATTGCCAGCATCCTCCAGGCGTCTAGAACAATTTCACTTACAATTACACAATTTCACGGTCGACAACACAGGTTACAACATGAATACACCGTTGTGCATTCGGTAAAATGGCAAATGTTCATCTATGGCAGATTTTTCTCCATTGACTGAGGATACATGTGATTCAGAAAGTGACTACAACTCCTCAATCGTCACCGATGAATTGCTGCCATCAGGGTGGCCGACAAAACAGCAATGCAATTATGAGGTCGACAATTTAAGTTAAATAAACGAAAGAAAATTGTTTGTTATTGAGCGCTTGGCTGACGATTGCGGGAGAATTATGAAAAAAAATAAGTAACGAAAAAATATTATCAGTTTCCATTCCACAATTTATAAATATCCTTGTTCTGAAATTCTAGTTATATATCTTTAATTAGTTGTTTAAGCTCCTTAAAATTTGGTGCAATACTATACTTTATAGTTCTAGAGCCTTTATTGTGATAAATTCTAATACGACTGCTCATTTTGCTGAAATTTCAAATTTTGCTGTTGTGTTCTGTATCAAAAATGTATAAAGGATACAGCAGAACGCTATCAAATGCTGAGATTTGTCAATCAAGCCCTTTCGCAAGCCTCCTAAAGCGTGCTTTAATGTATCTATAAGCGATTTCCACAACCAGTGTTGAAATAATATGAGGTTCAAGTGCAGATAAACTTGCCAAAAATAATTGCTATGAATACCTAAACAAACAAAAAAGTACAGGAAAGATAACTTCGGTAACTAACTACCCGTGTAGCTTGATGGCGCCACTACTTTGAGCATTTGATTCCCAGTTTGTTATATGGCAGCTTTACGATGTGTTCATCCGATTTTGATCGATCTCCCCAAAATTGTGTGGAAACTGATACTATTCACAACTGAAAGATATAAAGACGCTACCATTGAAATGATAGTACCTATGGCAGCTATATGCTATAGTCATCCGATTTGGATCAAACTTGGTAGAATTGTGCAGTTGCATAAAACATTGATTAGTCACAAGTTTGGGAGTGATAGCATTGAAAACAAAAAAGTTCCTACTTAGACTTTTTCTCAGACATATCTTTTGTATGGCAGCTATACTATATATTTGTCAGATTTTCATAAAACTTGGTGGAATCATGTAAAAGCATAGAAAACTTAGAAATACGATGATTGGGGACGTTTGCGTTGAAAACAAAAAAGTTTTTCTCACTAAAACTACTTTTTCGACCGATCGTTCCTATGGCAGCTTAATGATATGGTCATCCGATCCCGCCGATTCCGACAAATGTGCAGCGTATTTTTACCCAAACGCTTCGTGCGAAGTTTGGTTACGATAGCTTTAAAACTGACGGAGGAGATAGCATAGAAACAGACGGACAGGCGGAAGGACAGACGGACGGACATAGCTATATCAACTCAGTTCGTCATGCTGTTCAAGAATATATAATATATACTTTATGTGGTCGGAGTTGCTTCCTTCTATGCGTTACAAACATCTGGACAATTTTAATATACCCTCTATAAGGGTATAAAAAGTGGCTACAAATATTGCTAAAAGTCCAAACTGAAATAATTTTATTGTTTTTTAAGTCCAACATAAACTTAACAAAAAATACTTTTAAAGGAGTTAAATGCGGTCTCAGACCCGGTCTGGAGTGGTTTTTTGAGAGTGCGAGCCGAACCTGATTAAGAGCACAAACAAGTTTAAAATAGATTAGTTCAGGGATTAAATCCGGTTTCGGCCAAGGTATTTATATTGGCCTAATGTTATTTTTAATTGATTAGTAAACAACATAGTTTTTGTGTGCTCCGAATATGTCAACTTGTGTGTCAGCAAAACACAATTTGCGGGAAAGTTTACTTCTCAGCTTTCATTTTAAGAAAAATGCAGCTGAAGACCATCGAATGCTGCAAAAAAAAAAAGCGCAAAAAATCCATCGGGCCGCTCGCTCGTATGCCTAAAGCAACGTCAAAGCCAATGTAGATGGAAAAAGCTAATGGCTGGCGAAGGACAATACCAAGGGCGTGGCCATCTTTCCAAAAAGGTGGGAGCAGCAGTGGCTGTACGATTCATAATTATTTCTATAATTTTATTTTTCAGCATTAAATAGTTAAATCAAGATGCATTCGATGTGAAATGAGAAAAACAATCTTTAAAATAATAGTGGAAAAATTAAGTTATAAGTGAAAACGTGACTTTTCCTAAGCAAAATCTATGATTACGGGGGGGGGGGGGGGGGAGGGGGCAGCTGCCCTTCCTTGCCCCCCTGGCTACGCCCTTGTGTAATAAATAGAAAAATTAAGTTTTAGCATTTTTATACTCTGTACCGAAGGTACATAGAGTATATTAAGTTTGTGCAAAAGTATGTAACAGGGAGAAGGAATCGTTTCCGACCCTATAAAGTATATATATTCTTGATCAGCATCAACAGCCGATTCGATATAGCCATGTCCGTCTGTCCGTCCGTCCGTCTGTCCGTCTGTCTGTCCGTATGAACGAAGAGATCTCAGAGATGGTAAGAGATAGAGGTTTGACATGTATGGGACATATATTTCTTATACTTGCAGGCAGATCAAGATTATATTCAATTTGGCCACGCCCCCTCCCGCCCCCGCAATTTGGAAAAAACTTCATATCTCCTACAGTTTTGGAGATAGATCGTTCGTTCCTTTTAGAGATACCTTGTAAACATAATTATTTATCGATTTGCTGAAGGAATGATTAAGATCGGATGAACGATACTCAAGGTATGGGCAAAAAACCGCCAGTTAACACCACCCACCCCCCCACCAATCTTAGTGCGAGAGAGAAAGAGAGAGAGAGAGAGAAACTTAGAGAGCGCAACGCGTTGTGCGCGGGGTGTTAACTGGCCGTTTGACTCCTGAGCAAATGCGAGTGTAAGGGTACAGAGTATGCTATAGTCGGGCTTGACCGACTTTCTTTCTTGTTTTAACAATAAAGCGTTAAATTTAAAAAAAAGAAAATCTTTAAAACTTTTTTGTACACGTTGTAGCTTTCTTCTGCAATCTATTGAGCAATGTAGTCCTCACCAGGCTGTTGGCAAAACTAAGTGACAGAACCCTTCAGATTGGCTAAGCCTAATGTGTACAATGCAATGACGACTTTCAAATTTAGTGTTCTGCGATCACCAAAGATTCAACAAATTGTTGCATTCGAAGCGAAAGCTTTTCTTTAAGGCGTCAGGATTTTTGCGATACTTCCCCTTCCCCTTCTGAAATGAATTGTTAAAAATCTGACAACATTTATACTTACCAATGTCCAAGCACATCGTGGTTTATTTTCCAAATATTCATGCCCTTCTACTGATGAACCTTGCCAAATAATCATTTTTGGAACAGTTGCATTGGATCATTTTGCATTTGCATTTATTGTAAAACTTTGTGAAAGGAAAGTCTTTGACTCGTTGCTTTTGAACCATAAGTTGGTGAGGCCTTAAAATTTCAGCTGTGTACACCGCCCTGCGTATACATATTTGTACAAAGAAACCCACAACTGTCATACAACTGTTTAGTTTTAAGCTAATTTTATTTGGCTAGCGAATGGAATGCACTGGGGACCAACCACAAATGCCGCTGCGTCAAGTGGCTGTCACATGTACTAAGGATGACGTTCTCGCCCCAAATCATTAATTTCACAAAACGTGACTTTTTTGCCATATTTTGAATTCTAATTCCACTCATTAGAAGGCACAGTCCGCTGCTGCTATTCTAAACATAACTTCAAAAGGTGCAGACTGCACTTGTGACACGTTTCGTAATCTCTTGGCTGGTTGGCTTTTCTGTGCCCGCCCCTGTCCCGTCTGCTCTTTGCTTTTGCTTTTGCTCGGCTTGGCTTGGCACAAGTCTTTTTCACATTTCCCATAAGCAGGCGACGGCAAACAACACACGGCTGGCATCCAAGGAGACGCAGATACAGATGCTTACGCGTACCTGCTTCTAAGTACATTTGTGGGGGCCAGATAAGCAGTAAGGAGCTCTTGAGCAGAAGCTATTTCCGCAGCGGAAGGCAGCGTATTTACGCTTACCTTTTGTGCCTAGGCGGGCTCAGGCTGGGTCTAATTAAAATAAGCATGGTGGCAAACGAAAGGTCGACATGGCGGATCCACTTTCTGGTTTGTGCAATTGCAGGCGCGGATTAGGCCGTTGCAAATGCAAACACGCTGCATAATTGGCTGTTTCTGTTGCTCTGTGTGTGTGCACATCGTTCTCAATCTTAATTAACAAATATACCAAGGAATAAAAAATACACGGAGACAAAAAGCCAGCGAAGATGCGCCATAAAATGCAATTTACGACTTGTCATAAAGGGAGACCCTGCATATAGTAAATCATTTTTTATGTAGCCAGGCGGAGGACAGCACCGAAAGTAGCTGGGGCTACTAAAAACGCAAATAAGCCACGGTTAGGCCGAACATAAAATCCTTTAGCACCTTTCAAACGTCAGGAAAAACCAAGAAAAGGGCCTGCTAAACGGCGAATTTTACACAATCAACAAATGATATAAAATTGCTGCTGGATGGCACACACACACACACACACACACACAAAAGGAAGCACAACAAACAGCAAAAAATTGAAATTGCATGACAAATTCCCCAGGCGGATGGGGGGGATGAGAAGCCAAGCAATGATGGACGATGATTATACGAGTATAAGATGCTGAGACAAAACAATAACAACAACTGAACTAAGGGGGTCTCGGCATAACAACAACATCTTAAGTCCTCAAATTCCAACATGTGGAGCAATAATAATAATTTTATTGTTTTACCAAAGGTAACAAACAGAAAGTTATTTCAGCCACAGCTGAGCGGCTTTTAAAAACAAATCGTAAGGTGGCAGGCAGCCAGCCAGCAGGGAGGCAGCAGGACATCCCTCCCAGCCAGGATAAGCGTCAGGCAAGCGTAAAGAATACATACCTACGTTCATATTACACAAAAAGGTTTTCACCAGCGCCGCTGCAAAATGTATACAAACAAACCAGACACATTCATACGAGGGCTGCCCTTTCAAATTTGTAATCGCATGACCATCTAATAAAAAGATATTATTGAACAGCTAGTCACCTTCACCGGCTGTTGGCGGAAAGGATGTCATAAAAAAAAACTAGTTTTAGAACAACTTTTTGGTGTTTTAACAACTTAAAAAAGTTTAAAAGTCTCCTTTTGCAACAACACAGAAGGAAATCAGAAAAAAAACGTTGTCAAAAACTCAAAATAAGAAAGAAACTTTCTTATAAATTTTCAGAACAACTGTTTCAAAACTGCTTGTTATTAGCACAATTGAACTCCACTGAACCACCGTATCGCAAAATATAAGTAGCGTCTCAGAGGTTTGGAATCAAGCGTGCGTGATGATGCAGTGCTATAAGAAGCTATGTCATTCGTGTGCAAAAGATCATTAGTTCGATTTAATGGCAAATTGTTTTTGTTCATAGTTTTTCATAGTAATTAAAAACACGTGGATGGGGGAAGGGTCTTTGTAGTTCAATAAAGAGATGTCTGATCTAATGGACGCTTCCCAAATCACATTAGGCCAGAATGCTAATTTTCTGACATAGATTCGAAAAATATAGTTTCACATTCGATGGGTTCCAAATACGTTATTATAAGACACATTTTTTTTACCAATCCGACCGCGCCCATATAAGGATAAGTTGCTGATGCATAAAACTGATATTATTTTAATGTAAAACTCAAACGATATTGTTTTGTTGTCTATTTTATCCAAGTGCTGACATCATGTTCATTAAGCTGCTCAAAACCCCACTATGAGAAACACACTCTAAGCTGTAACTTCACATAATCATTTTTTATACCCTTGCCAAGAGTATCATAGCTTTGTCCAGAAGCTTGCAGCGCATATAAATCTTTATTTTCGACCCCTTAAACTGTGCATATTTTTGATAAGGACGACGAGCCGAGTCGATTGAGCTTTGTCCGTCCGTCTTTCTGTTTCTACGCAAGCATATCTCTTTGTTTTAAAGCTATCGAGCTGCAATTTTTACACAGAGTCTTCTTTTGACTGCATGCTACTAATACCGCGCCGTAGCGTAACTGGATCAAAGCACGTCCGTCCAATCGCTGTTACAGGATCCATCAGACGGCACAGAGGTCATAGCGAATCCGGGCCCCCCAAGTTTATACGTAAACCGAAGTGGTTTTCAGATCATAATATAGGAACAGAATTTCCATGCTACTTACATCTTCAAACAATTGCTTTCAGAATTACTGGAAAATTGGTGGACAGTTTCTCGGCGGGTGTTAAGGTGTGCCTCTTCTCTGGTCTGGGATGATGATGAGCTCAAGTAGATTGGCAGTACTTGTGACAGCCAAATACAGTATCCACACGCCTAGCTTTATATTTCAGTTGAGTAACAGCTGTTAAATTACTAATTTGTATGGTAAAATTACGAGTAGTAACTACACTAAGACAAAGTACTAACTGTGAACATCGGTAAATATGTACTACTATTTTGTGGGTTAGGCGCATTTCGTAAACGAGAATTTTTTTCGCGTTAGATTATACTACAGCAACGATGTTGCTGCTTTACGTAATGGTTTACGAGAAAGTTACTATAAAATTTGGTTAATTTTGACCTACTTTGTGGGTGTGGCTGCATTTCTAGCCCACAAATATCGGTTAAAAAACTATATCAATCTTCGCTAGATAAGAAGAAAGCGGATTATTTCTGAAATGTGTATGAAAGCGAAAGTTGAACAGCTATAAGATAATAATAGAGGACAGCGAACTGCGGCTCGACTGAAGTTTATACACCCTTGTAGGTTGTACGATTTATAAGATTAAGGTTGCAAATGATTTTCGTCGAACATCTCTGTAGCTGAATTATTGCCGAAGCTGAGCCGTAGATCGGCATCACTACTTTAGTCATTTACTTGCCAGTCTGTCATATGGAACCATCTGTAGGAAAAATGCGTCAGAGTGGTACTGGGCACCCCAGGTTTATACGCAAACCGATAGTGTTCGTAATTGGAGAGTCATAACATGTTACTATTGCAAAGAAAAAAGCTTTGTCTGATTAGGAACTAGATATTCGACCGATCGTGCCTACGGCAACTATCTTCTAAAGTCATCCGATTCAGCCAGTTCCGACGAATGTGCAGCGTGTTTGTACTAAACATGCAGGGCAGTTGGTCAAGCTCGACTATAGCATAGTCTGTACCCTGGCACTCACATTTGCTCCAATAGTCATCCGTCCAGTTAACATTTCGCACAGTGTTGTAGTGCGCTCTAATAAGTTTCTCTCTCTCATAATCCTTATCTCTATACTTTCTAAGATTGCCTGTATAGAACGGTTAGCGTTAAGTTCACTGTGATTATTACCAAAGAGGTCGGGAGATGTTGAGCAGCCAGATGCGATGTCCACAACTTGTCGTATACGTCCATATGGTCTGTGTCATACCATAAGCAGATTGATGGAGTAATTCTGCTTACAAGGTATCTCTAGAAGTAACGAGCGATCTGTCTCCAAAACTGTAGTAGATATGGTGTGATCTCCAAATTGCGGGAGCTTAAGGATGGCATCCTTAGGCATTGAAGATGGGCTTGAGCTGTTTGCAAGTATAAGACACCTAGGTCCAATACATATCAAACCTCTATCGCTTACCATACTCTGAGATCTCATCATTCATACGGATGTACGGACTGTTGTACGGACGTACGGATGGACGGACGGATTTTCGGACGGACATTCGGACGTAGTTATATTGACTCGGCTGTTGACGCTGATCAAGAATCTATATACTTTATAGGGTCGGAATTGATTCCTTGTCAATAGGTACATACTCTTGCACAAGCTGCTAATATGCTCTGTGAACCGATCGGATACAGAGTATGACTACTATCGTGTATAGCTTGCCATAGGATAGCTATCGGTCTGACAAATGGAGATTGCTTAGTGAGAGATAGACCGTCTGTCTTTCCGTCTGTTTCTACGCATGTTAGTCGCTCACTTATAAAGCTATCGAGCCGAAATTATTACATAGTAGTATGCTTTCAAACAGCATGTTGCAAATTGTTGGTCGACAGATCGGATCACTATATCTTATAGCTGCCATGGGAACCATAGGTCGAAAAATGGGTTTTAGTGAGAAAAACTTTTTTGTTTTCAATGTTAGCATCCTAAAACTCGGCCGTTATTAATATTATATGCTTTCAACCAGATTTGCAAACTTTGGTCAAAATCGGATCACTCTATCTTATAGCTGCCTTAGGACCGATCGGTCGGAAAATGGGTCTTAGTGAAAAAACTTTTTTGTTTTCAAGTAAATCGTTCTTAAGGTCGGTGATTCTTAATGTTAAACGCTTTCAAACTAATTTGAAAAAGTTGATCGACATCGGGTGACTATATCTTTTGGTTGCCATAGAACCGATCGGTCGAAAATGGTTCTTAGTAAGAAATTTTGTTTGTTTTTAATGTTAGCGTCCTTAAACTTACTGATTACTAATTCTATATGCTTTCAAATAGATTCGCAAAATTTGGTCGAAATCGGATAACTATTTCTTAAGGCTGCCATTGGACCGATTGGTCGGAAAATGAGTCTTAGTGAGAAAAACATTTTTGTTCTGAATTTTATCTTTCTTAAACTCGGCGATTTTAAATTTGATTCGTTTTCAAAAAGATTCGCTAAATTTTGTCGAAGTCAGATGTTAATCTGTCGGAAAATGGGTTTTATTTACAAAATATGTGATTTATTTTTGTCAGCGTACTTAAACTCTGTCATTTCAAAAACAGCATTTGCAAAAGTATAAAAACTTCGGCACAGACGAAGTTAGCTTGGCCTTCTCGTTTTATTTGTACTGCTGCCAATATCTGGAGTTGCAATATCTAAAGCTACTTTGGCCACTATATAGATAGCAATCTACATCGTCATTCTCTCGTTGTCGCATATAAACGTGTGCGATTTTCCCACACACATGAAATACTTACTATATTAGCTGAAGTTCATAGCATATACGGACTTAGAAATACCAATATATGTGGAACAGTTACTGATAGTTCAACCAACATCTGTAAACCATTTATAGTATACAGTTTTTAGAAGAGTCTGATTTAAAGGTAATAGAGTTGGATGGTTCAGCTGTTGATGAAATTATTTTGCCAAATCACTTTGGATGCGCATCACACACTTTTAACTTAGTTGTCACGGGAGATGCTGAACAGGCTCTACAATTCTTCCTTAGCGAAAGCAACGGCAATGTGGAATGCTGATAGCAGTTCCACAGTAACAGCAGATGAAGTTAAGAAAATTTTTTAAGCTTAAATTAATAGCTCCTTGCGCCACAAATGGAGCAGATTTCATGACATCATTAAATAATGTTACTGACATTTTCGCTAAGGCAATTGATCTTTTGCAGGGCGAATCTCGTTGTTATTTAGGATTTTCAGCCTACTTTACTTCTATTAATACATAATCTTCAACGCTTGAATAATTTGAAATATTGTTATCCACTTAAAGGTGCTCTTAAAAAAGGAGTTTTAAAACGATTTTCTTTAATTGAAAACTTGACTTCTAGCGAGACAAAAACTTTGGTTTTATCCACTGTGATACTTCCAAAAATTAAATTGGACCACATTAAAACAACTGAATTGCAAAGTGTTTTAACGATTGGCTTGTAAAAAAAACTACGAATAATCTGCAAACTGCTGTCAATGAGAGTTCAAGTACAAAGGATTCTGAAGACTTTTATGATACCGATAACAGAAGATGTTCTTATGAAAATTCTAATATTGAAATGGAAGTCTTAACTTATCTTGCCGATAATAGCAAATCTTTTGAATCAATATAAAAAATATTTATAATTTTTTGTACCCTACCCCTAATCGAAAGAATTTTTATCTGTGGAGGCCAAATACACAAAAAAGAAACAGACAAGGTGACGAAATATTCGAAGCTGTTGTTGTGTTAAAAAATATAGATATCATAAAAGACAATGAGCACAACATTCCATATTTAACCATTCTTTTAAATTTAAAAGCACCTTTTTTGTACCTTTACCTAGGTACTCGAAATTCCGTATACCATTTACCTTACCTAGGTATATTTTTTGACATTTACCTTGTACCTTACCTAGGTAAGAAAATTGAGTATCTTTCCAATAACTGTTAGTGGGACTAGCATTCATATAAAATTACATGAACTCCTAACCAACAAGGAGATTTGATTAGAATGCGAAAAAACAACCGCTTAAAAAAGCTCTTTTCAAAAAAACAGCTTTCTGAGAGGCAAAAGTGCTTCGAAAATTGATTCAATCGCATGCTAAAGTAAACTCATCTTCATGGAAATTTTCAAAAATAAATTATGGTTCTTTCACTGTTAGGCTAGAAATTCAAAAGGCAACCCTCGTGGACTCATACCTACAAACAAACGTAACTTCAACACGAAACAAATAAAAATGGCGAAATAAAGCAGAATAAGATCTGTAGCGAAATATTTTTATTGCCTTTTTGGCAAACGCAAGAGCTACGTGGGCGAGTGTCTGTGACGGTGTGTGTGTATGGCTGTGTTGCCCTTATGATATACAAATAAATACACGAAAAAGGTATGAGTGGAACCACCATAATTTACGCGCCCATAATTTGTCATTAAAATCTTCCCAAATAATTTAATGTTGAAATGCAAATTTTGAATTTATACGGTTTGCTTTTCGTTTCTTTTCGCACATACAAATGTTGTATATGGTTTTTATTTCTCAATAAATTTGCCAACACATATCTAGCATCTGGCGCTACCAGCAGGCGCAGGAGCAGCCTTGCCAGGTGAAGAATGGCTAGGATAACTTATCCTGTGAGATTGCCTTCATGGCTTTTGATTTAGACGCATAAGCTGAGGTAATTGACTGGAACCAGTAAAATCTGTGACCGTGTCTCGTGTCATTATTTTAACATTAAAATATTCAATGCGCCCGCTGAGACAATCAATTTGTTAAATAGTAGTCCCTGGAGTAACCGACCCGATGTGTGGATGGCAGTTGTTGTTTGAGTGGAAGAATGTTTTGCATTGAAAAACTTAAAAATAAAATTAAACACACATTTGCTAGCATAACTTGATGAGTTTTACTCTTCGTGGTGGTGTTTTTTCCAGTATTCATTTAAAAAGACTATGAGCCTTTTGGCGGGCTGCACTAATTTCTTGTTTTTTACCAGATCTCTCCCAATTGTACACCAATTGTTCTTGATACTTTTTGATTTTCAATTCAAAGTTGGACATATTTTGTAACTTATTGGTTTCAACCTACAAAATGTACGAACGTTTACTAACTCTTAAAGCTTTTTGCATTCAGAGTTCTTCAAAAGAGCTATACCTAAAAACATTGGAATGGCACGTAGTTTAAAAAAATAGTGGAAAGCTAACTTCGGATCGACCGAAGTTTATATACCCTTGTAGCTTGTTTAATTTATATAAATTAAGGTTTTAAATGATTTTCGTCGAACATTTCTTAGCTGAGATATTTTCCAAACTCAGCAATAGATGGCGCCACTACTTTGACCATTGTGGCAGCCCGTGATATTCAATTTAGTTAGTTACACATTAAAACCTCTTAACTAAACCATTTGCTTGTCAGTTTGTTATATGACAGATATAGGATATATTCATCAGATTTGGATCAAACTCGCAAAAATTGTGTGGAAACCGATAATATTCATAACTGTAAAGCTTAAGGACGCTACCATTGAAAACAAAAAATTTTTCTTACTAGAACTACTTTTTCAACCGATAGTTCCTATGGCAGCTATATGCTATAGTCATCCGATTTGAATCAAACTTGGCAGAATTGTGTGGTATCATATAGTACTGATCAGTAACAAGTTTGAGAGCGATAGCAATGAAAAGAAAAAAGTTTCTACTTCTAAGACTTTTTCTCTGAACTAACTTTTGTATGGCAGCTATACTATATAGTTGTCCGATTTTCATCCAAACTTGGTGGAGCTATGTAAAATCATAGCAAACTGAAAAATACGAGGTTTGGGGGCGTTTGCATTGAAAACAAACAAGTTTTTCTCACTAAAACTTGTTTTTTGACCGATCGTTCCCATGGCAGCTATATGCTATAGTCATCCGATCCGGTCGGTTCCGACAAATGTGCAGCGTATTTGTGCCAAAAGGCTTCGAGCAAGGTTTGGTTAAGATAGCTTAAAAACTGACGGAGAAGATAGCATAGAAACAGACGGACGGACAGAGGGACAGACAGACATGGCTATATCAACTCAGCTCGTCATGCTGATCAAGAATATATATACTTTATGTGGTCGGAGATGCTTCCTTCTATGCGTTACAAACATCTGGACATTTTTAATAAACCCTTTACAAGGGTATAAAAACTGCAGCTTTAGGATTCACAATAACTACCAAGTGATTTATATTAAGCTTGATTCTCTTGTCGATCAATTGTTCTAGAATCTTTATTGTGTATTACTAACTAAAGGCCTAAGTAATCGGTACAACTTTCCAGTTGCCCTATTGATGTGGTCATTCCACGACAACGTATTATTAAAGTGGATACACAAATTGGTAGCATCATCAACATAACTTATTTGCATGCCATCAACACATAACTTATGCAGCTCCAGCTCATCAAGGGACTTTTTGTACAGCACCAAGCATTTGGATTTAAGCGGATTCAGTCCCAAGCCATTTTCTATAGCCCACTTATTTACTTTTGTAAGTTCTTCATTACATATAGAAACACACTCATTTAACTGACTTATCGGACGACTTACATACATCTGGACATCGTCAGCGTACATATGTATGTATCTTACAGATGGACAGGACATTATGGAGGTCATTAACATACACGAACAATAACGGCCCAAGAACAGATTCTTGGGGTACACCTCGCGTAATCGAAAGAAGATCGGAGGTGCACAAACCTGCTACTACAGCCTGTTGTCTATTGCTTAGGTAGGAGTGTATAAAAATATTCAAAGAAAATAACAAAAATTGTGTCAAATGAACGCAGTTCTTATTTATAGCGACATTTCCCATACCGCCGGACTTAAATCAGAAAAATTTTGCGAAGAAAGCGAAAACGGGAGCAAAGCCAATGCCAAACTTTTGTTATGCCATGTCCTTGAGATATGGTCAAAAATCTTTATTTTATAAGCCTTTTTATACACTTGAAACATGTATTATAATTTTGCCCAGAAGTTTGCAACGAATAGAAGGAATCATCTCCGAGCACAGTAAGTACATATATTCTTGATAAGCATGACGAGCTTCGTCGATTGAGCTTTGTCCGTCCGTCTGTCTGTCCGTCTGTTTCTACGCGAAGAAGTCGCACAGTTTTTAATCTACCGAGCTGAAATTTTCTACAGAGTCTTCTTTTGGCTGCACGCTGCTAATATGTCGGAACCGCCCGGAAACGATCGGTCGAAAAATGGGGTTTAGTGAGAGCGAGCTTTTTCAAGTGTATTAAAACTTTGTCTTTCCCTTCTCGTTTTAGTTTAAACTGCTGGAAAAAGTGCAAATTAATTTCGTAATTTTTGCCTTAAATCGTTATTTTCTTTTTAACTAAATTTCGTTTACTAGCTGTCACTCATTTGCATGTTCATTAATTCTTCACTCGTTTAACTGTTGTCTATAAAAATGCCAAGACAATTGCTACACACATGCTACACATTGTAAATATTTAATGGACCTAGCAAATATTTAAAGAACTTCACACTTGATATGTGAGCTGCACGAGTGTTTTATTGTCGACCGACTCAACTGACTGACGGGTGCCAAAACAACAAAGCAACATAAATTCCTACTCCACTCCTGTGTAATCTTTATGGCGCCTCTGCGGGCCTTAACTAAATCATAATCATGGCTAACGCTAGCAAATACTGCGTGTCATTTGAGAGAACACATCATAAAGCAGCAATTAAGACAATGTAAAAATGGTAAGCGTCAAAGATGTCATAGAAAAAGCGTGGCACAATAAAAAGAAAAACAGCCATAAAAGCGCACACAGTGGGAGCCAAGTCGACGGCAATGGAAGAGGCCAGGGAGGAGGCAGGGCCAGATACAGTTGCCAACGCACTGCTAATTGTCTGACAAAATTCTATGCACAGTAAAAAGACGAGATAAGTGCTTGGTAACCGTGTTTGAATGCACAGATATCAGTCGGCAGGAGCGCCGCTGTCTTTAAAGAAACCAATGCTCAAAATGGTCTTGTCTCCAATCACTAAGTGGGAGCCACAAAGGACTTTATGGGGCATTCAACCTTGGAGCAAAGTAAGAGCGAGGGGCTGTCATGCGAAAATTAAGAAGTGAATTGAACATTTTTTAGATGATTTTTGTACTAGACTGATGAACTCTTTAAAAACACAATATTTTATCCGACTTAGTTCGTCGCTCTGATCAAGAATATATTATATATAGTTTATGGGGTCGAAAATGAATGTTTCTAAGCGATGCAAACTTATGAGCAAAATTTGTATACCTTTTGCAAGGGTATACAAATTCGTACATAATTTTACATCATACATCCTATATGATTTTTCTCCATGGTAATTTGTTGTTATTCGACCCGAACATTACAAGTATGTGTCAGTGGAACTAGGCTATTAGGGTGAATCTTTTGGTCGACATTAAAAAATGTAGTGTTACTTTGGCCTGCAAGGCGCACTCCAGGCGAGAATTAGGGTATTCGGGGAAGAGGTGAGGGGTATGGACAGATGCAGGGCGCACTCTGAACCACGAGGTTGGATGCAAGGCGCACTCCAGGCGAGGGTTTGGGTATTATGGGGAGAGCAAGGCGCGCTCCAGGCGGATCTATGATACTACGAAGATGATTGGCTTTTACCTGCACGCTTTAAGCTCTGATCGAGAATGTAAATATAAATTATAAATACTAGGTTTGGGGACGTTTGCGTTGGCATTGTGCACTTAAAAAATGTTCGGGTCAGAGAAGTGTCCACAATCAAATTCATCAAGAGAAAAAACGCTAAATAAAATTGTTCATTCCTCTCTTCCATCCACTGCACAATGCATTGTGCCATTGCAATGGCCGGAATTGACCAAATTTTGGCATAAATAAGACGGACCCAGGTAGAGGAGTAGGAGGAGAGTGTAGAGAGTTTTTTTTTTCAAATTCACCAAAAATTTTAAGGAAATAAAATTTTGTAATGTACTTCATTTCATACTTAAATTTAATATACTTGTAAGATATAAACAAGAAAGAAAGTCGGTCAAGCCCGACTATCAACATACTCTGTACCCTTACACTCGCACTTGCTCAGGAGTCAAACGGCCAGTTAACACCCCGCGCACAACGCGGTGCGCTCTCTAAGTTTCTCTCTCTCTCTTCTCTCTTTTCTCTCTCGCACTAAGATTGCCTGTGTTGAACGGTTAGGGTATGTTGCTGTGGTTGTTGGTGGGGGGGTGGGTGGTGTTAACTGGCCGTTTTTTGCCCATAACTTGAGTATCGTTCATCCGATCTTTATCATTCCTTCAGCAAATCGATAAATAATTTTGTTTACAAGGTATCTCTAGAAGGAACAAGCGATCTATCTCCAAAACTGTAGGAGATATGAAGTTTTTTCCAAATTGCGGGGGCGGGAGGGGGCGTGGCAAAAATTGAAAATAAACTTGATCTGCCTGCAAGTATAAGAAATATATGCCCCATATGTGTCAAACCTCTATCTCTTACCATCTCTGAGATCTCTTCGATCATACGGACAGACAGACGGACAGACGGACAGACGGACGGACGGACAGACGGACATGGCTATATCGGATCGGCTGTTGATGCTCATCAAGAATATATATACTTTATAGGGTCGGAAACGATTCCTTCTCCCTGTTACATACTTTTGCACAAACTTAATATACTCTATGTACCTTCGGTACAGAGTATAAACACTATAGTACAAAACAATTTTTATACTCTGTACTGAAGGTACTAAGTTTGTGCAAAAGTATCGTTCGTACCTTCTAGAGATACCTTGTAAACGAAATTATTTATCGATTTGCTGAAGAAATGATAAAGATCGGATGAACGATACTCAAGTTATGAGCAAAAAACTGTAAACACCCCAAACAGTATCCAACCCTACTTTTCTTCAGCCGAGCCACAGCTATAAATTGACGGCAATCTATAGTGAGATGAGAGAGAGCACGATAAGAGAAGTACTGACTGTGAACATCGGTTAGTATTGCTGATTTGGCGAGTTGATACATCTCGTGAGCGAGAAATGCGGTTAGATTTACTACAGCGATAGTTCTCTTTACGTAGTGGTTTACAGAGTATGTTACTAGTCGGGCTTGACCGACTTTCATTATCTTGTTAAATTTAAACGTAAACTTTTTTTGAATGCATAAATTAAAGTTCTTCCATTTCTAACTCCAACGAATGTGGATTGATAATTTTACAGTCCGAATCAGATTCTGATGCGACGTCTTCAGTAGCAATTATCTTTTCATCGTCGGCAACAACTTTGGGTTCTTCTAAAAGCGCCAAAACATCTTTCGGCAATATTTGTTTATCTTGGTTTGATCTTGATTTTAAAGCCAGACTCGACAGTAGAGGATCCGAAGAATCCATGGCGCGATGAAGCATGTCCATCATATTATTAATCAGGCTGTTTTTTCGGGCATGCATAATCCCATCACGTTTGTAAAACTTGTTTCGTGCCTCGGATGCATTTTCCTCTAAGGATCCTACGGAAACTGCTGAAGCCGAACTTATTTGCGATCCATGTACCAAAATTTTATGAACAGTCGGCGTCTTAGATCGCAGAGACTAGAAGAGCTAGACCAACCAAATTTGACATGTGTTTGAAATGTTACATACTTTTCGGCTGTCCCACCTCAGGCCCTCAGGAAGGCTATTAAACATTTCTTTTCATGAGTAATGGGTATATCGATGTCGGTTAGAGTCGACTTTAACTTACGCTCTCTTTTATTTTTTTTTCTTCGTTATTTTTGTACTTTTTGGGCTTTAACTTTTAAGTGCAAGATGATATCGAAAAACTGAAAATTTGGAAAATTAGAGGCAACAAAAGACTACCAACTGTTATATATATACAGAAATACTTCTTTCAGAATTCTTTAAAATTGGCAAAAAAACGATTTTATCAAAAGTATCCATATTTTCCATATTAAAATCAATAAATTGGTATCTTATGTACATATTCCAAACTTCGTGTTGGTTTTTTCTGCAACGTTATTCAATTCAGCTTACTTTAAAACTAATTTGGTATGAAAAGGTTACTTAAGGTAACCACAGGACCTACAAATGTAAACAAACCTGTGAGAAAACGGACAATTGATTTGAGTTCAGTGGCCAAAAATACATAAGGAACGATTGCTAACTTCTCTGTTGCAAAAGTTTGACTTTTTTTGTAAACCTGTGTAGTCGGTTATGTTAATAAAGGTTATAGGGTTAGTTTCGGTTAGCAAATTTTGAAATTTTTTTTAGCGGTTAAAGATTACGGTTTCGGTTACGGTTTCTGTTACGGTTTTAATCTCTGCTAAAAACATATGTATTACTTAACCAGTCTTTACACTTGTCATATATCCCTAAAGAGGTCTCTCTAAAGACACGATATAATAGTGTAATAGGTAAACATATAACTCTGACGAACAACTTTTGCCTTCTCTTTGGTGTCCAAACTCACACAATGAAAGCGTTGCGCTTGTGTGCGAAGCAGCGAAACATGAAGGCAACGTGACGTTTTACTGCTTTACACTGAAAACATAAAATGCGTGCAATTCAAACATAAAACAAATTAAATCGATGCGCAGCATATTTGTATTGTATCGCCGATATTGGCGTGCTGAAAAGAAGAAAACAAAGGTTAGGATTTTTAGCTCATTGAGAATTAATTTTTGCATAACTCACCCAAAACGATGTCTCCTTTGTATTCTTTAATCCGTAAGAGATCTGATAGGTGCTGATCGGTTAATTTGTTGCGACTTTTACTTAATATTATTTTCAAAGTGGAAAACGCAACCTCACAATTGTATGTTGTACCAAACATTGAGTATAGTCTACCAATTTCAGTCGTAGTCGTGCAGATCTATCAAATTTTTAATGCAGCTTCTGTCTTGAAATCTTTGGTTGTAATTATTTTCAATTGATGTCACGATGTTGGCATAATTTTGAAAGAAGTCCAAATTATTCAATTTTAAGCCAGAAAAAATGAGTGAAGTTTTCTTTAGAGATTTAAGGCTATTGTTTTTGAGTTGGTCTTTTAGTAAATGCAGCTTTCTAGTAAAATGGTGTATTATTGTTACAAGAGTTATTATATTGGTGTTTTTGCCTTGAAGAGATAAGTTCAGGTCATTTAGCATTTCGGTTAGGTCGCATAAAAACGCCAAGTCCAGTTGAAATTCCTTATCTTCCAATGCAATGACAAACTCATCGGTAGTCGGTGTTGTTGAGGATTTAAAAAATAATACAATTTCTTGTCTTAAATTAAAACGAGAAGGCCAAGCTAACTTCGTCTGTGCCGAAGTTTTTATACCCTTGCAAATGCAAATGTCACAGTTTAAGAACTCTTACATAAAAATCAAAAAATTTTGTAACTAAAACCTATTTTCCGACAGATAAACGTCTGAAAAAAGTTTTTCTCACTAAGACTCAATTTCCGACCGATCAGCCCTATGGCAGCCTTAAGATATAGTCATCCGATTTCGGCCCAATTTTGCGAATCTATTTGAAAGCATATAAAATAAGTCATCAGCGAGTTTAAGGACGCTAACAAAACTAAACAAAAAAATTTTTACCAAGACTCATGTTCGACCGATCGGTCCTATGGCAACCATAAGATATAGTCACCCGATGTCGATCAACTTTTTCAAATTAGTTTGAAAGCGTTTAATATTAATAATCACCGACCTTAAGAACGATTTACTTAATAACAAAAAAGTTTTTTTTCAGTCAGACCCATTTTCCGACCGATCGGTCCAATGGCAGCTATAAGATATAGTCATCCGATTTTGACCAAAATTTGCAAATCTGTTTGAAAGCATATAAAATTATTAATGACCGAGTTTAATCACGTTAACATTGAAAACAAAAAAGTTTTTCTCACTAAAACCCATTTTTCGACCGATGGTTCCTATGGCAGTTATAAGATATAGTGATCCGATCCGGTCGGTTCCGACATATTAGCAGCGTGCAGTAAAAAGAAGACTCTGTGCAAAATTTCAGCTCGATAGCTTTAAAACTGAGAGACTAGTTTGCGTAGAAACAGACGGACAGACAGACAGACAGACGGACAGACAGACGGACGGACAAAGCTCAATGAACTCAGCTCGTCCCCCTGATCAAGAATACATATAGTTTATGGGGTCGGAAATGAATATTTCTATGCGTTGCAAACTTCTGGGCAAAATTATAATACCCTTTGCAAGGGTATAAAAACGATCCAAACTCTTTCCGCGACTGAGCCATCGCACTTCTATATGCAGCAAAAGATCTCCGGAGTCTGCATGCAAATTTTTCTAAAAAACTCTTAAATTTTCGGTGGGTCAGTGCATTGTGTCCGCCTCTTATTTTATTTACAATTTTAATTGCCGTGTCCATAACGTTTTTCATTTTTATTTCCTTTGGGAAAAGTGCTTGCTGGCGAATAATGCAATGGAATGTTGGACAAGACAGACCGTTTTTTCGCATTATTCCCACGAGACCATTATTATTTCCTCTCATTACTTTTGCACCATCTGTGCACATAGCGCCCATTTTGCCTTTATTCACAATTGAAAAGACACGGGATTCTAAAACGTCATATAAACCTTTTCCTGTTACATTGCCGTGCAAAGAAACAACATCAAAAACTTCTTCAAAGCAGTTTGAATTAGCATCAACTGTTTTAATACAAATTATTAACTGGCAAATGTTATTGATGTCGGTACTCTCGTCTATCGATTTCGAAAAAAATGTGCAATTTTCCAGGCGCTTTCTTGCTTCGGAATAAATAAAGCGGCCTATATCTTCGGTCCTGCGTACAAGAGTTTTACGTGATATGGGAATACTTTTACAAATTTCAACGGCTTTCTGGCACTGCTCTCCAAAGCACTGTAACACATCTGTCGTTAAATTCATAAAAAATGTTCCATCACTAAATGGGCGAAATTGTCTGGCCAGACCTAAAGCAACTGTATAAGATGCTAAGTTTAGCGAAGTTTTATCAATTTTATTGTTGTCAGATTGGATGAATTCTTCCTTGTCAGCTATAAACATTAAAAAATGTCTTGCCTGCATCTCTAAAATTTTTAAATCTCTCTCCCTCCCCTTTATTTCATAATAACCCCCGTGGCAAAGTTGGTAGTGCCTTTTAATAACATCAAAGGTAAAGCGACATGCAACGTAATGGCACAATAAACATTAAGCGTTACCATCCATATTCTCAATGAAAAATAATTCATTTTCCCAATTGAGATTAAAAATTTTTTTCGGTGTAATGTAAAAATCATGCGCTTTATGGTCTTTCCTCATTGAATGCAGCATAGCGAATGACTGCGCGTTTGACTTTTGAGCTTCAGTCGAACACATGAGTCGTGAAAGCAAATGCAGCCGAACACGCGCATCGTACGAGAACAAGCTGCCGAGCGTTCTATTTATAGAATACACATATTCTCTCTCTCTATATATGTGTCGGCTGCGACGCCGGCAGAATTTGGCTTGCCAACCACGCGTGGCTGCCTTTTCAAATTTTGGACATCGCTGCTTTAGACAAATATGATGAAATAGAACCGGTTCTATTTGATAAAAGTAACTCTGCTGAGACAAAGCTGTCAATTTTGTGGAGTTACCATTTCCCCCAAAAAAAAATACTACACTTTTATTCGATATACTCAGTTTTATTTATCGATTACACTAAATTAAGAACTCTAAAAGTTGTTTAATTCTGTCAAGTAGAAAATAAAAAATTATTCTAGCTTGCAATTATTTATTTAAGAAAATGACAGAATGTTGCAGAATTTATTATTATTAATTTTAGACTTCCGAATGGTAAAAATGCGAGGTAATATAACTCCTGGTGTATTACGAAAATGAGACCCTCCTATACGACAGCAAGAGCAATCTGTACAAAAACAGGAAGGCTCGCCAAGCAGCGTTTTTTAACATAGGGCAGAGGTTGTCTTCAATAAAAAAGACGTGAAGGTCGAGGATAATAAAATTAAATTAAATAATTTACGCTGCCAATAAACCACTTACATGAAAAAATCAACTAAGAGCGTTTTGGTTTGAGAAGATGCGCTCGGAGAGTCTCATTCGAATGCTCCCATCGAGTTTCTCATTTGCAGTGAGGGTTAATATACATACAAGTGTTTTTGGTATCGTTTTATATTACAGATTGGTGATGAATCAGATCCTCCACTATCGGAAAAGTCGATTTCCGAGACGGAAGAGAAACGTTTTAGGTTCGAACAGAAAGAAAAACTCATGGAGGAGGCTCTTTCAGTAAAAAAATTTAAATCTCCCCTTCAGTGGATGTTTTTGGAGAATTTTTAAAGGCCCAAGCTGCAAAAGTTCCAGAAGACCAGCGAGATGTGTTCTATATTGAAGTAATTAATTTTGCTGTTCAGTGCAAAAACAATAAAAAAGATGATTCATTGATCAAATTGTGAAGAATATTTATTAATTTTTATATAAATTTTATGATTAAGTCAAATATTAACCTTTTTGACTGCCTCTGCTTGCCATGGGACTGTTCCAGATTGCGGATCGATTTCCAGCGCTTTCCAGTCCATTTAAGCTGGCACCTGTTTGACGGCAGGTTCCTTCAGTGAAGGAGATTGAGAGGAGATTATTTGATTGTTATCCATTTTCACGCAAACCTAGTCTCCTTTTTTTTCTCTTGGGTTGTGTGTCAAAAATTGTTGAAACAGTACTGAATTCGTTGAACTAGCTCAGAACATCTAGTTCAAGATTCTCTGTTATTAAAAGTGTAATAGCTAATCATAGCTTCTCTAAAGAATTTTGACAACCGACTCTTTAGAGAAATATGATAAGTGTAAAGGCAGCTTTACCTCAATCATAGGACATAAAATGGCTTTATAGTTTGGTAATTTATACATCAGTTTGATAACCTAAAATGACTAAATTTTTGAAAATTTTTACCTTAATCCCAGCACATTTTATTATAAATTAGTTACCCCAATCTTAGAACATAACATACCTTAAAATTTAGCTGGCATTGGGGCTGGCATTTCCTGACGCCCTTTTTTTTTAAATCACTCCCGAAAACATAAGTCGTGCTCAAATGACAAATCGCTCAATTAAGGTTGCGGTATTAAAATGTCAAGCTTTTCAGTGCGAAATGTGGAGTGACACTTTGTCAATTTAAACGTTTTATTTGGCCAAGATAATTGCTTGATTTAAAACAAAGTCATCTTTATTTATGCCATATTTGCTTTAATTTGCATGCATCACGATGAATGTGTCTCCTAACGAAAGAACACGTATTCAGTTTCAAGGACCAAATTGCAATTTCCATGCTAAAATTCTACAAATCGCAACAATAACCGCAAAAACCGCACACATCAAACATAGGAGTGGCATGAAAAACTGCCGCTGTCGCCTATATTAAGGAAGCGGAAATGACTGTTAGCGGCAGGCTCGACTTTGGTTCGAACTAATGCCGACCTAAGGCAAATATAATTGCGTATGTGTGGGTTGGAGGGCACAACGCTAAGAGACATTTGCATGCAGGCGTCATCTGGTTGGGGTTTTTGGGTTTTGCGGTGACCGTGTGGCCAGAAAGACAACGGCAAGCGGTCCGACAATTGTGCTGAGTCCGAGTGTTGGCCACTTCTGCTCAGCAGCCATGACAACTGCTGCTGCTGCTGCTGCTGCATACGTGCCCAACAAAATATTGATTTAAATGAGTTTCGGTTTTCATTTCCCCCCAAACGAAATTCCAGCAATCAGCAAATTGTGCTGCTCAATGGACTACTTTTTCCTCGAGCACACATTTAGTGCTTCTCGTTAGATGTTTTCTAAGCAAAATGCATGATAAGCAAAATATTGCACATCGATGATGAGCGACTGCTGCTGCTGCTGCTGCTCCAGCTGAACAAGAACTAATGGCCATTGAATTTATGTACGTCTGTTCCCTTAATTTTGTTTGGTCACTGGGCAAAAAAAAACACATCAATAATAGTGTATAAACTGCAATTTAAACTTGATAACTTATGGTGTTATAGTTTTATTGCTGTGGAAACTCTTTTTGTTTGTTTATGGCGCGCAAACAGCCTGAAAAACCTTTCGACTTTCGTTGGCTACTTTTTGTTTTGAGGTGGAACAACTTGACAAAAGTCATTTTAAGTCGCAGTGGCCCAAAGAAGCCGCAGACAGTCAAGCAAAACGAAACTCTAGCAAAGATGTTGTAAAACTTTTGCCTCAGTTTCATTTACCTAGTGGCATAGAAAAGATATTTGAATATAATTCTAATTTGCATACTATTTGCCCGGCCCGAGTTTGTGGGTATGGGGAGCACGGTCGCCAAAAAAACACAAGGAAAAACCTTTAGCACACATAATGGTGTGGAAAATCTTGGATACAAGACTTGGCAATCTGCAAGATTGCAGCTACACCGAGGAGCAACCGCAACAAAGCTCTTAAAGTAATTAGTGGCATAAATTAAATCCCCGCCCCGAACTAACAACAATGGGCAATTGTTTCAATGACCCTTGTGCCACTTTTAATTGTTGCAATGCTGTGAAAGTTTTCGACCTGACCAGCCCCATCCCCATCCCCAGACCAAGCTCGAAAAAGAGTTGGAAAAAAGGCCGCTGGCTTTTTGTCACCAGTTTCCAAGCTAGTGCTGGAACAGGAGCTGGAGCTGGTGGTCACTAAGCGCCCCAAATGGCCAGCGCGCTGCAACAAAAGCGTCCCCGGGGGCATAAATAACTTTTTATTCATTTCATATGGTTTTTACAGAAGGTCGGACGACCTCGGTGTCGTGCCACAGAAAGCTGACACTTTTTAAATTGTGTATAAAATAAAATAAATTGTGCGTAATTTGAAATATTTTGCCACTGTGACAACTAATTACTTTCGCACAGAAAGCGGCGCACTGGGAGGGAGGCAGGGCTTAAAAGGCAATCGCCACATTGATTTCCAATTGATTTTGGCTTTTGTCGCCTCTCGTCATAAAAATACTCATCGAAAATTACATGCCAAAATAAAACAAGCTGTTGACTTGCCAAATAGCCGTGAAATATTCCCCAAGGGCGTAGGTGAGCAGGTAACGGCAATCGCTTCGTTTGCCGAGAATTTTGCTGAGACAACAAATGTTGTTGGCCACCATTTGCTGTCTGTCTGTCTGGCTATCTGCCTGCCTGTCCGCCTGTCGTGCAGTCCGGACAGTAACGAGCCCCGGCCATGAGCAGCACTGAGGAGCAGGATATCGTAAAGCGACACACAATCACACATAAAATTTTACAACACGAGGATGTTTTTTATTGTCCTCGTCCTGGTCCCCCAGCGAAGAACTTAAGTAGCCAATTACTGGAAGGTTCGAATTCCTTGCCATGAATTTCACTCCTTCGATGAAAAGTTTGTTAGCGCAACGCGCAGCAACAAAACATTTTTCTATTTAATTAAAATGAATTTACCTTTTGGCTGCACTGCAGCGCACAGTGGGTAAATAGTCGGAAATTTAGGAAATAGATGTTCTTAGTTAATTGATCTTAGGGCCGATTTCACATCTTGTACATAGAGCTATCTGTCACATAAACCAGCACATAACAGAGTAAATTGTAACTTTATCTGAGACAGCAGCTATCTGAAAGAAGAGAAATCGGCCCTTAGTTTGGACTTACACGATGAATCAAACTTCATGAAGTCCTCTCAGTAGGCGGCAGGTTCAAGTGGGAGAAAACAAAAAATAAAACAAATCACAAAAATAAATACAAAAAAAATATGGTACATAAATGAATATTATTAAATCAGGAAAATATTTATTTTATATTTACTTTAACACGTGTTATTTTGTATACATTCAACAGCTCCGACAATCCGATTGAATGTACAGTGTGGATTACTGACTATGAATTATCTCATTCAAATAAATAAATTGTAAACGAAGTTAAGTTTATAAACAGGGTAAAAGATTCCAATTGTAAATGTACTTTTATTTAACAAAATCATTTAGTTGGTGAAATTAACATAATCTCCTAACAAAACTAGATAGCCTTGAAACCAACCAAAAGAGATTTCTGAGGCACCAAAGGATTGGAACTTGTTTGAAACAGGTATACTACAGTGATCAAAGGAAAAGGTGAATTTTCTTATATTTTAAAATTTGTTATTTATTAATCTTAATCTATTTCATCCCCTTCAAAGTAATCGCCTTCCCCTTAAGGAATTTTGGCCCGGCGCACTGTGGCCGGTTTCGCTGATTTAGCATTGCAAAAATCGTATCTGTTGAACGGAAAGAGATATTTGAAAAATTCCAAGGGGAAGGTGATAGAGAATTTCAGTAGCTTTAAAATGAGTAGGTCATTGTAAGTCAACAGGGTAACTCAGGATCGGCTGACAAAGTGCTTCTCTTCTACTTATAGTTAACCAATCTTAATAAAAAGCAAATTTGTAATTACTATAAAAAACCTTTACAGTGTATTAATCTTTGCACTTTAGCAGCCGATGCTGAGTCACCCTATTAATCTACCGGCCGACTCTCGTGCACAAGGAAAGTTGCTTTCATTTCATATTAATACATAGATAAATCATGCATATTGATATGCTCAAGTCGCTCATACTCGTACAAAAGTAGTACTTCAGTAAAAAGCCAATAACTCAACTAATTTAAAAAAAAAATATTTAATTTTTTTAGTTCATTTTTCTTTAGAATTGATGCATCTTTAAAAATCAAAAACGCTGTAGAAACCAAAATAATTGACCAAATTCAATAAACCAAAGTTTTTTGAGCTAGTTGGAGTTCCCTTTATTAAATAAAATGTATTCGGTCGAGAAATCGCATTAATTTTAAATTTTTGCAACGCTAAATCGGCCTCCAAACTTCAACATTTACATACACTAACAAGAAAGAAAGTCGGTCAAGCCCGACTATAACATTCTCTGTACCCTTAACGTCGCAGCTCGCATTTGCTCACGAGTTATACGCGCTCATCTCTAAGTTTCACTCTCTCTCTCTCTCTCTCTCTCTCTCTCTCTCTCTCTCTCTCTCTCACTAAGATTGCCGCCGTTCAATAGAATGCTGTGATGATGGGTGGGGGGGTGGTTGGTGTTTACTGGCCGTTTTTTGCTCATAACTTGAATATGGTTCATCTGATCTTTATTATTCCTTCAGCAAATCGATAAATAATTTTGTTTACAAGGTATCTCTAGAAGGTACGAACGATCTATCTTCCAAACTGTAGGAGATATGACGTTTTTTCCAAATTGTGGGCGGGAGGGGGCGTGGCAAAAATTTAAAATAAACTTGATCTGCCTGCAAGTATATGAAATATATGTCCCATACATGTCAAACCTCTATCTCTTACCATCTCTGAGATCTCTTCGTTCATACGGACGGACAGACAGACAGACGGACAGACGGACATGGCTATATCGACTCGGCTGTTGATGCTGATCAAGAATATATATACTTTATAGGGTCGGAAATGATTCCTTCTCCCTGTTACATACTTTTGCACAAACTTAATATACTCTATGTACCTTCGGTACAGAGTATAATGAAAAATTTTATGCGATTCTCTTTCAGAAATCAGGAATGTCAAATTTGCCGATTGCAATCGGCCATCACTGCATTCAGCAGGTAAAATCGGCAATCACAAAACGCAAATCGAAATTATCTGCTGAATGGGCCCATTCTTTACAGATGATAAAGCGACGATCTCTTTCAAAAAAAAAGGTGTGAGTGTCGTTTACACTCACGAGGCTTTGATATGAAACATGATGCTAAATTTAAGGGCTTAATTTCAAAATCACAAGCTCTCTCAATTGTATATAAATCAGCAATGGCAATCTTTCAAATGCAGAAAACTTACAGGGAGTAGAAATACCAACTACAAGATCACTTACTGCTGTGTCCTTTCTTTTTTCTGTAACCCTTTTTTATTGTGCTGCTCCAAAGAAAAATGAAAACAACTACAGTGGCAAAGGAATAACAGGAAGAAATAAAAATATCCATCATCCATCTCTCACACTCTTCCTACACTGTTCCCACACTCTTCCCACACTGTTCTCACACTATTCCCACACTCTTTCCACATTCTTCCCATACTCTTCCCACACTCTTCCCACACTGTTCCCACACTCTTCCCTCACTGTCCCCACACTCTTCCCACACTGTCACCACACTCTTCCCACACTGTTCCCACACTGTTCCCACACTCTTCCCACACTGCTTCCACTTTGTTCCCACACTCTTCTAACACTCCTCCCACACTGTTCCCACACTCCTCCTACACTCTTCCCATACTGTTCCCACTTTTTTCCCACACCGTTCCCACACTGTTCCCACACTTTTCCCACCCATTCCCCACCCATCCTTCTTTTTTCATCTTAACGCCCAACCATCTTGTGCTTGTGTGTGACACTACAGAAAACAACAAAGCAATATATAATATGAATGACATCAGCGTCAGGTGACGCTGAAATCAAATTTGACTCCTACTAAAATCTTTCGTACCGAAATTAAAGATGTTTCACATCAAAAAAATAGAACCATTCGAGTATCTCTTCTCTTCTCAAGCACAATTCGTCAATCAAAATCGCCTTCACCGATCCAAATGATATACCCAAACTATCAATCGACGATTTCCAAGCACTATTTCTTTGACTTGCTTACCACATTCTTCTCAACACAATCGCGGCCGGCCTTGAACTCGTTTTACCACTTGTAAACATTCTTTGAAGACAGAATCTGATCCCCAAAGGCTATCTGCATGATTCTCAACCTTTCCGCAGCCGAAATGCCATTCCGCAAACAAACTTTAATGCAACTTCTTTGTTCAATAAATTTGGACATAGTAAAAATCGTACCCTATCGTATGACTTCTTTAATCTACTGATGGAGTATCTACTGCTCCAGTGCCCAAATGCCAACAGATCGGGCTCATTTCTTTATAAAAATTTAATGCTACTTGCAAACGCCGATGATATTGACATTATCGGCAAAAACGAACGGGCGGTAAGCAGGGCGTTTTCAGAGATTGAGAAGCAGTCTAAACTGATGGGCTTAGCGGTAAACGAGGACAAGACGGAGTACCTATTATCCACGGACAAGAAGTCTACGCGTCTTGGACAATTTGTTACTATGGGGGAGCACAACTTTGAGGTTGTACAGGATTTTGTCTACCTCGGGAAGATGATTACCGGCGACAACAACATCAGCCTGGAGATCCGAAGAAGAATTACTATTGGAAGCCGATGCTACTACGGGCTCAGTAAGGAGTTCAAGAGCAGAGCCTTTTCTCGAAGAACAAAAATAGCGCTATACAAGTCGCTCATCATTCCAGTCCTGCAATACGGCGCAGAAGCATGGACAATGACAGCAGCGGATGAGGAGGCGATTGGCGTGGAGGGGTCACCCACCACTAAGATGGGATGATCAAGTGCGGAAAGACATTTCCAACCTTGGTGTGAACAACTAGTGCCAGCTCGCACAATGCAGAAGCGAGTGGAGGGCATTTAATGCAGAGGCCAAGACCGTCAAGCGGTTGTGATGCAACATCGGGCCAATAAAGAAGAAGAAGAAGAAAAATCGCAGAATTCACTTTTAGCACCTCACAAAACGAAGCGTATCTGAAACATTAATGAATATTTTGACGTGAAATTTCGCACAGCTGTCACCTACAGTGTTACCAAGTTACAGATACAATTATCGACTGGAAAAATCCGGGAAGTTTAAATTAAATGTTGTATTTGTTCATGTTGTATTTATGATCAATAAAAATATTTCTTATCTGTTTTCAAATTGATTTTTTAAATAGAAAAGATCTTAGGGGAAATTGGGAATGGGGGTATTGTTAACTGGCCTTTTTTGCTCATAACTTGAGTATCGTTCATCCGATCTTTATCATTCCTTCAGCAAATCATATATAAATAATATTGAATACTAGATATCTTAAGAAGGTATCAACCATCTATCTTCAAAACTGTGGGAGATATAACGTTTTTTCCCTATTGGTATGATGAACCCTCGCTGAGATGATGAAAATTGATCACCATGATTGAGCTATTTGGCGCCGCTAGACTTTTTCGTGTGGCGTTTTTAGAGCGCAATGCACCGATGCCCCTTTAATCAACTTAACTCATGCGATAGCTCAAATCAGAGTTGTCATTTGGCAGAGTCATTGAAAATTGAAAAAAATTTTCTAGCCCACAGCCTCGCCGTCCTAAGGCAACGGTCTGCCTTTTATTTTAAATTCTGCCGAAGAACTAATAAAGATCGGATGAACGTCAGTCAAGTTACGAGCAAAATAAAGTTCGCAGCGGCAGCGCAGCAGCAACGCTGCTTTCAGCATCTACTGCAGAGTATTCTAAAGTCTGGCTTGACCGACTTTCTCACTTGATTTTTTATTTTTTTTCGGATTTTATATAGCGATCAAAAAATGTTCTTAGAACATGTCCAAGCCGTTCAAAAAGTGAAATTTTTCGTAAGACAGACGTAAGACCACAGTTTACGGTTCAAGAAAAAGTGTTATGTGCTTGATTTCTGTATATTTAGAACGTATTTGTGCAAGGGTACCCTTAACACGTTTGAAATCCCAGAATTTTATACATTTTGTGCTTAGAAGCGAAATCTCATACAACAAATTTTGAATTTTGATAGAAAATTTCGAAAAAAAAGTTAGCGAACTGTTTTGACAACTTTTACTTTCCCATTGTTGGCTAAAATTTTAACAAACGTCAACTCTGAACAGCCAACAAAAACAATCCGATTTTGTCCAAGCGGTCGGAATTTTGGCCTAATAACATTTTTACACTGAGGCTATAAGGAATTGTCACAAGCTGTGTCAAAAAATGTCCAATTACGCAAAACAAACGAAAATGCCTTTAGGCGGTCTGTGACAGTTAAAATTGCATGATTTTGGTTGAAAAAATGAATAAAATATGGGTAAATGGTAATATAATTGCTCGGGGTTTAATCGAAGGCATTGAATATGTGGATACGAAAAAAAATTCATCGATGGACCGCAGTTTATAATGAATTTACATGAATAAAATATTTACCGGTTACCCCTGGTTTTTTTATATTGAATTTTAAAGTGTTGTTAATCTGAAGTAAAAAGGCATATGTTTTATTAAAATTGTGAGTGAACGAAATATTTTTAAAAATTTCCCACGTATTTCCACGTTTGTCCACGTATTCACAACTGTAATGCACGCCTTGAGATTTATTTGGAAGCTATTGAATTAAATTCGGTGAGATATGAATATTTGCAAACAAATTTAATTCTATAATTCTTCAAAGGTAAAATGAAGCCATAAAAGAAATCGGAGTTAAGAAGGATGACTCTTCAAACTATACATATTTTAACGATTAACTATTAACGACCTCTATGTAAAATGGCTTTACACAGCCAAAAGGGCCACAAGCCAAGCTTCTCTCAACGATCTCTATATTTGGGTTACTAAGGCCTGTAAAATCCTTTTTACTATATTTCTTGGCTTTTCGGTGAACAAGGCAATGGCAATATTCGACATTTTTCATCCACATCTTCAGAATGTGTTAGCATTGTTGGTAGATCAGCATAAATACATATTGTAATTTTCATTGGCTCTGAAAATATTCTTTTCGATTGGCTTCATTGTCTTTAAGTTCATTCTTTAGGTCCTCATATCAGCTGATCTTACCGACAAGCTATAAATAGAATTTAGATGACAGATTTTCGCTTGCTCTATTTGCTCTTAGTTTTTATGATGCCTCGATTCGAGTACGCAAAAAAAATTGTACACAGTTACTGTACTGAAAGTGGTATTTCGCGCAGAAATCTAGCTAAACGCTTTAAAGTACTAATGGCGTGCAAAACATTATAATAAAGTTCTTTAAGACATGATCACTTAAAGACTTGCCAAAAACCGGCAAAAAACAAAATGCACATAATCCAAAACTAGAAAAATCGAAGTTATCCTTAATTAACATAAGCATTACTATGTCAGTTCGAGATTTGGCAAAAAAAATGGGCACCAGCATGTCAATAACACGAAGGGGGACGCAAAGGAATAACCAAAAGACATACAAAAAGCTTAAAAACAAGAAAGAAAGTTGGTCAAGCCCGACTCTAACATACTCTGTACCCTTACCCTCGCATTTGCTCACGAGTCAAGAGAGGCAATGCTGATCAAGAATATATATACTTTATAGGGTCGGAGATGATTCCTTATGGCTGTTACATACTTTTCCACAAACTTAATATACTCTATGTACCTTCGGTACAGAGTATAAAAAGTCAGCGACAAGTAGAAGTGGGAAAGCAGAGATCTCTAAAGGTCTATGATCGGTTGTGCAATGGTACAATCGAATGCATTGTGATGTAGTGTTCAGGAAAGGTTGTTCATTTCACTGAACATGTTCACTTGTTCTGTTTTTTTTAGTGAGTCAACTAACTCTAATTGCTTACTTTTTCAGATGTTCTTGTTCAGCAGTTTTTTTTTTTTTTTTGCCGCCGGAATTTTTAAGTGGTTAGTTTCTGAAGTACTGATCTCTTTATGGTTTTGGTTGTTTCTGCATGGCTTTTTTGTTTTACACACATACCTAATTTGTGTGAATGTGCGTCGTTTACTCTTGCGTTCACTCTCCCTCTCTCTCCCGTGCTCTTAGCAAAAGCGCTTAGTTCAAAATGTTGGCTGATAGAGCAAGGCATACAGAACAGCTCACAGAGAAAGACAGACAGAACAACTCACAGAGCAAGACAGACAGAACAACTCTCTGAGCAAAAAAGACTGAACGGATCTTAGAACAACTCAAGAACAACTCAGAGCAGTATAGACTGAACAAGACTCGCTGAATAATAATAAACAATTGATGAAGAACATGGTCACTTTTTCAGTTTAAAGAACAACTCAATTTTGTTCACTCACTCATGAACAACCCAACATTTTTGTAATGAATAACCCAACTCTATTGTGATGGACGACAATGAATCAAAATCAAACTCAACAACTTTACCAGGCCCACAATTTCACACTAAAGAGAGAGGCAGTACTGTTGCAACCCCGAATAGCAGAATAGCAATTAAGAACTCGCAAAAAGCCAATTGGTCGAAAAAAGTGCAAAAAATTTTAAAATTTCATAATAAGTTAAGAGTATCATGAAGACTTAATATGGCTAAGTTGGCAAATGTCGACTAGGCCAAGCGGTCCAAAAAAAATCGCGAAAATTTGTCAATTTTATAATGAGTTTAGATTGTCATCAAGACGGGTAAAAGGGGTACATCGAACGCTCGAAAAATAGCGAAATTTGCAAAATAATAATATATTAATATATGAGTTAAGATTGCCATAAAGACGATTAAATGAGGAATAAATACGAGGCGTGGATCAAACAGTTCAAAATATCGCGAAATTTGCAAAAAAAATTTTATGAGTTTATTTTATCGTGAAGATTTAATAGTTGGCAATTGTCGACGGGTGTTCGTAACGTGAAGGGAGCGTAGCAACGCCCGTACAGCTAGTTACAAATAGAACAAAGTGTTCAGTGTCTTTTATCAAATCATATGGGATTTCGTTTTATATGGTTTCGGGTGCTCTGATTCCATTTCTGGTATTGTTTTTCCTACCGGTGGAGCTATGTGGGGGGGAGGGCGTAATATCTAGAAAAAAACAAGAAAGAAAGTCGGTCAAACCCGACATTAACATACTCTGTACCCTTAACGTCGCAGCTCGCATTTGCTCACGAGTTATACTCGCTCATGTCTAAGTTTCACTCTCTCTCTCTCTTTTCTCTCTCTGTCACTAAGATTGCCGTTCAATAGAATGCTGTGGTGATGGGTGGGGGGTGGTGGGTGTTTACTGGCCGTTTTTTGCTCATAACTTGAGTATCGTTCATCCGATCTTTATCATTCCTTCAGCAAATCGATAAATAATTTTACTTTTTACAAGGTATCTCTAGAATGTACGAACGATCTATCTTCAAAACTGTAGGAGATATGACGTTTTTTCCAAATTGCGGCGGCGGGAGGGGGCGTGGCAAAAATTTAAAATAAACTTGATCTGCCTGCAAGTATAAGAAATATATGCCCCATACATGTCAAACCTCTATCTCTTACCATCTCTGAGATCTCTTCGTTCATACGGACGGACGGACAGACGGACAGACGGACGGACGGACAGACGGACAGACGGACATGGCTATATCGAATCGGCTGTTGATGCTGATCAAGAATATATATACTTTATAGGGTCGGAAACGATTCCTGCTCCCTGTTACATACTTTTGCACAAACTTAATAAGGTTGTCAAAAAAGTCTTGCGGTATTTTTATAGAATTTTCAATTGTTCATAAAATTGGTTATAATAATGCGATTCAAGTCAAATATGCGCCGTTTTGTTCGATGACGAGTTCCCAACGAGATGCCAACTTCATAATGCCCCTCTTATAGAAGCTCGCTTCCCTATTGGCAAAAAACTCGGAGAGCCAATTTTCACAGGACTCTCTTGTGGCCAACTTCCGACTACCAAGCTCGTTCGCCATGGACAGAAATAGGTGGTAATCACTTGGTGCGAGATCCGGACTATACGGTGGATGCAAAAGAACCTCCCATCCGAGCTCCCGGAGCTTCTGGCGCGTCACCAAAGATGTGTGTGGCCTGGCGTTGTCCTGATGGAAGACAATTCGGGCTCTGTTGATCAAAGATGGCCTCTTCTGCATGAGTGCTGCATTCAAGCGGTCCAGTTGTTGGCAGTACAGGTCCGAATTGAACGTTTGGCTATAGGGGAGCAGCTCATAGTGGATGATTCCCTGCCAATCCCACCAAACACACAGAAGAACCTTCCTGGCCGTCAATCCAGGCTTGGCCACCGTCTGGGCAGCTTCACCGCTTTTCGACCACGACCGTTTGCGCTTCACGTTGTCGTAAGTGACCCACTTTTCATCGCCAGTCACCATCCGCTTCAAAAACGGGTCGATTTTGTTGCGATTCAGAAGCGATTCGCATGCATCCATACGGGCAAAAATGTTTCTTTGCGTCAAGTCGTGTGGCACCCATACATCGAGCTTCTTTTTGAATCCAAGCTTCTTCAAATGGTTTATAACGGTTTGATGACTCATGCCCAGCTCTTGGCCGATGCTACGGCTGCTACTATGCCGGTCTCTTTCGATCAATTCAGCGATTTTATCGCAATTTTCGACGACAGGCCTTCCGGACCGTGGCGCATCTTCGATCATCTCTGCACCAGAACGAAAACGTTGAAACCATCGTTGTGCGGTGGAAATGGAAACTGTATCGGGTCCATAAACTGCACAAATTTTATTGGCAGCATGAGATGCATTTTTGCCTTTATCGTAGTAGTACTGTAATATATGCCGTATTTTCTCTTTATTTTGCTCCATGTTTGCGACGCTATAACTCACGAACGACTAAAAACAAACAACAATAAATCAAACACGTGTTAGCGCGTGAAAAGAGCTTTCCAAAAAGCTCTATCGTGAACCGATGCGACGAATACAACTAGAACTACGCGCTTGCAAAGACAAGCTTGCGGAAATACCGCAAGACTTTTTTGACAACCTTATACTCTATGTACCTTCGGTACAGAGTATAAAAATGTAATTGGGTATCGTTTTAATAGGTTTTTGGGTGCTCCGATTTCATTTCTGGCAATAAATTCTGGTCGGTGGAAGGGGGCAGACACATGGGGGAAGAAGAGGGTAAAACTTAAAAAAATTTAAATGAGGTATCGTTTCATAGGTGCTGAGGTTTTCTGATTAGATTTCTGGTAACATTTTTCCGATCGGGTCAATGGGGGCTGAATTAAGAGGGGGTGGGCAGAGGGCCAAATCTAACAAATATCAAATTGGGTACCGTCTTATAGGTTTTCGGGTGCTCCGACTTAATTTCTGGCACTATTTTTCGATCGGGTGGGAGGGGGCTAACATAAGGGGGTACTATTGTCCGATTTCGGCAAGTTTTTGGTACGTTTTGGTGAAGTCTAATATTCCGGACGAGTTTCGTCAATATCGGTAAATTTTAAGATGTGGTAGCTCCCACACAAAATTAATAGCTAAAAATATATGATTATGATGGCCGGATATTGGTACGAGATAAGATAAGTGACTTCCGTTAACGTCTAAAGTATTATGAAATGACAACCTTAGGCCGGCCATAGCCGGACCTTAATTTTACCGGTCAAAAACAGATGAAAAAAGTGTTTGTTTAGTCTGTTATTTCAATTACACTTTTATCTACAATCTTATGTAAATTACATTAACCGAATTTACAATTTCGTACTTCAAGCACAACAAAATAAATTAAACATACATACTCTGATAGTTAAAAACAGATACTCTGTGCCAGTTAATGCCGTCGCTCGCATTTGCTCGCTCGTTATACGTGCTATAAGCGTTATACGCTGTTATACGCTCATCTCTAAGTTTCTCTCTCTCTCTCCCAAAGATTGTGTTTGTTTCAATACAGCGGTGGTTGGCAGGAAGTGGGGGGGTGGGGGATGCCGGTTAACTCTCTTTGATCGACTTTGGGTTCTTTGACTGCGGATCACCGTTCATGGAACCTTCAAAACTGTGCATTTCCGATCTCAGGGGTTATATAGCTACAGTTTAAGCCACCTTATGCAACTGGATTACAAATTCAATTTTGGAAATTTCTGCCGGTCGGTTTTTCATATCATCCCAGTGTTTGTTCCTTGCTTTAAGACTGGCTTAACTCAAAAAATACTATTTTTGAATTAATGATCCAGAAATATTCGCTGTGTCGTGTTCTATATTGTATAAAATTGTCATCCGATGTGTCTAAGCCAGTTGACTTATATAAACAATCAACCATATTTCGTGCTCACTGGCCCAGCGTGCATCATTCGGCTGATTTATAGATGGCCGCCAATAAATTTGCACCGGGCGGCAATTTAAATCACGAGCTGCGGTTTTAATTAAAAGGAATTTATTTTCCACTCAACTGCAGATAAGTTGGAGCAGCCAGTTGGAGTCACACATAAAATAGTTTACCTTTGCACTCTGCGGAGCAAATATTTGCTGCCAAGACAATACACTCACACACACACACACACACACGTACATACATAAGCCATTTGTTAATTGTGGTCACACAACAGCCACCAGACATATTAAGGCCTACGCCTTTGCTCTGTCGCCTGTCCTGTTATTATGGATGAATAACTGGAACTGGCGCTGAAGCAGATCGGGTTTCGCTATTAGCCAGTGATTAATCATGCGCCTGGTTATAATAACGGACATTGTGTAATTAAATGGTCGTCTCTCACATGTAGTTAGAAAACAGAAAATGCATATCTAGGCGGAAATTAATGGCCTATTGGAAGAAAATTAATCATACAATTGCACTTGACTTCAGCTCTCCTATAAAATGTAATAAAAACAAAAATCGTCCGACTCAGCCCAAACTAACCTCTCAAGGGCCCACTAAAGGCCCGATACACACACTTGTAGGAAATCGTTGGCGATAAATCACCCATTTACCTTTAAACTCACAATACGACTTTCATTTCGGACGGCGGACCGTGTGTGTGTGTGTGTCGGTTACAGTTACAGCCTTAAATCCACTAACAAATAAAGGAATAAATTGCCCATAAAAAGGATTTTGCAAATGTCGACTGCAAATACAAGTACAAAATCCTCTTGTGCTTTGTACTGTACAGCCACGGTTGGCGCTCTCCATCTACGAATGTTTTAGTTTTCGCACTGCGACTTGGGCACAAAGTAAATATCTTCTCAAGAAATGTTTGCTAAATCAAGTGTTCTTTGATGCCACTTTCAATTGTAAGTAAGAAGTTTAATAATCAAATAGAAGCTGAACAAAATCTGGATGGAGATAAAAGATGAGAACGCATAGCGCGTAAAGGGCCCCACTTCGAAATAATGCGAAAGCTTTTCCGAAGTGGATGATGACCTGTGGGGAGAGGAGTGTTTTTAGATTTATAATAAATTGCAATGAAAGTGTTGTGTTACATGAATGATGGTAACTTAAATTTTAAAAAATAGAAGAAAGCTAACTTTGGCTCGACTGAAGTTTATATACCCTTGCAGCTTGATGGCCACTACATTGAACATTTGCTTGACAGTTTGTTATATGGCAGCTATACGATATATTCATCCGATTTTGACCAAACTCCTCAAAATTGTGTGGAAACTGATCAAATTCACAACTGGAAGGTATGAGGACACTACCATTGAAAACAAAAAAGTTTTTCTCACTAGAACATCTTATTCGACCGATCGTTCCTACACAGAAAAAAAAATGCCGGGAATTTTTTAAGCCTAAAAAGTGTGATTTGATCCCGACTGTAGGATTAAATTTTTAAGTACGAGTGGGCATGTATCATTCCGAAAAGGATTGTTTTATGTACGATTCGTACGTAACAACCAATTGAGAGAGTGAGAGAGCGGACAAACTGAGAGCTAAAGCGAATTTCCTCTCTTTGCTTCTCTCGTCGTTGTTCGATCTCATTTTTGCAGCATCGACCGCTTTTCGGCTTGCCTGCATTCTTTGTGTGACGCTTGCTCGACGCAGTTGAAGTAACAAAAGTGTGAAGTAAAAGTGATAAAGTTAAATTGGAAAAACTGAAAAAAAAAGGTGAAATGGCCGATGATTTTTTCTCGCTGGTGACTGTGCGTGCATTAACATACAGTATTTCAAGAAAGTATTTGACAACGCAATGCTTAGGTTATGGGTGGGGTGGGTGGTGGGTGTTAACTGACCTTTTTCGCTCATAACTTCAGTATCGTTCATCCGATCTTTATCATTCCTTCAGCAAATCGATAAATAATTTTGAGTACTAGATATCTCTAGAAAGTACGAACCATCTATCATCAAAACTGTAGGAGATATGACGTTTTTTCCAAATTGTGGTGGCGAGAGGGGGCGTGGCACAAATTGAAAATAAACTTGATCTGCCTGCAAGTATAAGAAATATATGTCCCATACATGTCAAACCTCTATCTCTTACCATCTCTGACATCTCTTCGTTCATACGAACGGACGGACAGACAGACAGACGGACATGGCTATATCGACTCGGCTTTTGATGCTGATCAAGAATATATATACTTTATAGGGTCGGAAATGATTCCTTCTCCCTGTTACATACTTTTGCAGAAACTTAATATACTCTATGTACCTTCGGTACAGAGTATAAAAAGGGTCTTTCTATAATTGGTAAAACAAAATAAGAACAAAATTTTACCGTTTATAAAAAGCACTTTTTTTTTGCAAAATATGTGAAAAATCTTAATATTTTTTCTGTGTTAAAACACTTTCGACATTCTGTATGTATAACAGATTATTTAAATAAATAGTTTAGGAACTCCTTAAAAGATTTTGTTGAAATAAGCTGTAAGCCACTGTAAGCGTCTTCGTCTTTATTCCAGTGTTTAAATGTTCCCTAACATTATTTCCATTATTTTCAGATGAGGGTATTAAGTTTGAGCACTTAAAGCTCATGACAGCGGAACACCTTCGAGAAGCGATCCCTGCTTTAGGCCCCCATATGGACTTTAGGCAGAAGCTGTTCTTGTGGAGACAAACTGAAGTGAGTACATTGGCCATTCCGCATGTTAAAATTTGAAATGAGCCATATCTCCCACAACTTCGTAGAATAAATTGTTGTAAACTTCTAGACATTTAAAGTTATCTAATCTATTTATCTAGACATTTATAGCTATCTGCATTATTTATTAATTTAATCTTAAATTTTTTTTACTTGCAGCTTGCCAATGAAGATGAATCAATTTCAGCCCAATCAAAAGTGGTTAACTGGCTAAGCGAGAACGAGTATTATAGCGGAAAATATTTATATATTTAATTTTTTACACAAATATTTTATTTTATTAAATGAGAAAGCAATATCTATATTGCCTGTAAGAAAATATCAGAAAATATATAAATAAAAAAAAATAAATCTCTACGGAACTAGAATATTATCTCGTATGGAATAAAGTTGAGTTCGAAAATGGGGCACAAATCTATCTCTACCGAATTAGAATACTATCTCGTATGGAATGAATTTGAGTACGGATATCGGGCACAAATCTGTCTCTACCGAACTAGAATATTATCTCTTATGGGACTAAGTTATGTTCGAAAAGGAGGATGAGTTTAAGTTCGGCCAGGATAAAACCGGGATCAAAATTTAAAAAATTATCCGCACTTAAATTGTTCCTGTCGGGAATGATTTATGCCATTCCAGGATCAACGCATTTTTATTACCATTTCGGCTGAATTGATCCCGGATATCCCGGAAATCCCGGATTTTGTTCATCCGAGTCATCCGATTTGGATCCAACTTGGCGGGATTGTGTGGTAGCATATCATATTGATCAGTAACAAGTTTGAGAGCGATATCATTGAAAACAAGAAAGTTTTTCGGACTAAGACTTTTTTCAGAACTAACTTTTGTATGGCAGCTATACTACATAGTTGTCCGATTTTTATCAAACCGGGTGGATATATGTGAAAGCATAGAAAACTGAAAAGTGCGAGGTTTGGGGGCGTTTGCATTGAAAACAAAAAAGTTTTTCTCACTAAAACTAGTTTTTTGACCGATCGTTCCTATGGCAGCTATATGCTATAGTCGTCCGATCCGGCCGGTTCCGACAAATGTGCAGCGTATTTGTACCAAAAGGCTTCGTGCAAAGTTTGGTTAAAAAAGCATAGAAACAGACGGATGGACGCACAGACGGACGGACAGACGGACATGGCTTTATCAACTCAGCTCGTCATGCTGATCAAGAATATATATACTTTATGTGGTAGGAGATGCTTCCTTCTATGCGCTACAAACATTTGGACAATTTTAATATACCCTCTACAAGGGTATAATAAATCCGATTAGAATGCTAATTTAAAACAAAGTTACGAAATTAAAGAATCGACAGTCGAATGGATGGCAATAATGAGTGTTAAAAGCTGGTTTCTAGATGGGATACAAATTAAGGGTAAATGTTTAGCATAGGTCCATCACGGCCTAAAATTTTGAAAAAAAAAATGTCCTCGATGTACCGCGAATTATGAAGAATTTGCGTGCAGAAAACAGTTGGCGGTCACACGTGGTTCTTTTGCAATTGAATTTCAAAGTTTACATTTTTGCACCTACAAAATTTGTGTAATCGCATATGCTTTTCGAATTATGTGTTTGATTTAACATAAATTTCGTTGTTGGATATTTACCCTCTTTTTATTCGCTTCCGACTGTGAAAATGGCGCTTGACAATAGATGAAACTTTTCTGTACTATTTTCCACAACACCAATTTGGGGTATAGGGCGGTATCCACGGGTCGCTAAAAAATTTCTTGTGAAAAAGTTGATATTCCGCAGATTCTTAACAGTGTCTGCTAAACCTATGTTAATAACACGATAACACAATTTGCTCTGTCGATAAACGTTTTAAAGAAATCTTGCGCTGCTCTGGCGCTGTTAAATATGCTCGCGAACTTATAAACAACAACACGTTGCAGGATTATGAATATAACATATTTAATGTGCTATTTTAATATAATTTTATTATTAAATGAAATTAATAATAAATTATTATGACTTTTGACAATCTGCAGTATTAGCGCAGACATTTTCTTTAAAATTGTGCCTGGCACAATCAATGGCATTAAATGCAGTTCGATGTAGTCCCAAGCAGAGGCACTTAACGAACACCTCGCACTTGGCTGTCACGGCAAAGATTTCTATTGGAAAGTAATTCGTGCTTTTCTGGCGATTTGCCTCCGTAAAGTTGGTCAGGTCAGCATGATGATCTTCTGGATGTAATGCTGTAGCATGTGTGACTTGGCGGCGTATATAGCTCCGTTGAGCTCGAAAATGGTATTGGGCAGCGGTCCCTGGGTGGTTACACCCAGGGGGTGTGTCAGGGAAACGTTAAGAAATGGAAGTGATTTATTAAGTTGAAGTTTGTTTCGCCCATTTCTTGCCTTGATATACATAAGTGGAATCGATGTAGGGCACATCCTCGTTGCCCGATCCGCTTTTGCTCGGTCACCTTCAGGGGGTGAATTTTGGCTGCACTATCCGCTATACTACCGCTTGATAGGAGGCCAGCAGTTCGCTTTCCACTGAACTGGGAGCGGGCATTTGGTTTGTGGCCGTTTTACTGTCACGATCATTGAGCACCGGCGCTGGCAAAACAGATTTTAAGATGCTCGCTTGTGGTTTGTGGTGACAGGAAACGCCACATGATGTTGCCGACCGTGCTCCGGTCCGCTGGTGTTCTCTGGCGGGTTTCCAAGTGTTTCTTATCCGCCAAGTCCAGCACCTCACTCCTCACTTTCACGGCGTTTATTAAATTCAAATTGCCCGCCATATAAAGTGCCATTAGGCGCCGCTTTCTGCAGGAATCTTTTTTAGATGCACTCATTTTCAATTTGGCCTTCCAATTTGGCCGCACAAATTAGAATCGAAACCTATTTTGCTTACGTCACGGCAAAAAAGAGGCGTTAACAGCACTTAAAGGCAAGCATTTTAAGGTAAGCATTTTTCGCGATTGGTAGAAACCGAATATGAAAAGGTCACACGAAAAAATTCCTTATCAGTTTTTTTTATATAGAGTTTTTCATTTCGCGGCCGTTTCCGTACCCGTGGACACCGCCCTTTATAGTTCAAGGCGCGTTTTTTTATGCGTTTTCCCAAGAAGGCCTAGTCCACATGTGCTCGATTTTTATACCCTTGCAAAGGGTATTATAATTTTGCCCAGAAGTTTGCAACGCATAGAAATATTCATTTCCGACCCCATCAACTATATATATTCTTGATCAGGGCGACGAGCTGAGTCGATTGTCTGTCTGTCTGTCTGTCTGTCCGTCTGTCTGTCCGTCTGTTTCTACGCAAACTAGTCTCTCAGTTTTAAAGCTATCGAGCTAAAATTGTGCACAGAGTCTTCTTTTTTCTGCACGCTGCTAATATGTCGGAACGGACCGGATCGGATGACTATATCTTATAGCTGCCATAGGAACCATCGGTCAAAAAATGGGTCTTAGTGAGAAAAACTTTTTTGTTCTTTATGTTAGCGTTCCCAAGTCATTATTAATATTATATGCTTTCAAACAGATTTGCAAACTTTGGTCAAAATCGGATGACCATATCTTATAGCTGCCATAGGACCGATCGGTCGGAAAATGGGTCTTACTGAGAAAAACTTTTTTGGTTTCAGTGTTAGCGTCCTCAAACTCGTCCCTTATTAAAATTATATGCTTTCAAACAGATTTACAAACTTTGGTCAAAATCGGATGACTATATCTTATAGGTCGGAAAATGGGTCTAAGTGAAAATTTTTTTTTTGTTTTCAAGTAAATCGTTCTTAAGTTTGGTGATTATTAATATTAAACGCTTTCAATATAATTTGAAAAATTTGGTCGAAGTCAGATGACTATATCTTCAGGCTGCCATTGGACTTATCGGTCGGAAAATGAGTCTTAGTGAGAAAAACTTTTTTGTTTTCAATTTTATTGTTCTTAAGCTTGGCGATTGTTAATATGTTTTGTTGTTTGTTGATATGTTTTCAAAAAGATTCGCGAAATTTGGTCGAAATTAGATGTTCATCTGACTGAAAATGGATTGTAGTTACAAAAGTTTTTGATTTTTATCTAAGCGTTCTTAAACTCTGTCATTTCAAAAACAGCTTTTGCAAGGGTATAAGAACTTCGACGAAGTTAGCTTGGCCTTCTCGTTTTTTTTTAATTTTAGCCTGCGGCGCAAATCCGCGGAAGTTTTCTTCTTCGTATGTGGTGCATCTATTTATTATCTGTTCAAAATGAACATCTTCATTTATAATATTTTCTTCTGACGGGTCATAAAGATGCCCAATAGCCAACAAAATTGCATGTATTCGCTCTGGGTGCGTTTTATAGACTTTTTGAAACTTTAATTTCGCCAGATATCCAAAGTAGTGGTCCTTTTTTCTGCCAAAATGAGGAATCGCACCATTAACATCCCGCCATAGCCGTTCAATGTTTTGGGAGTAGGCCTTGGACTCAGGGTTGACAAAATTCTTAGTTCAACGTAAGCCCAGCATCTGAACATCAAACCGTAAGGACGGTTTGTCAGCTTGCACATATTTCCGCACTTTGGACACAATTTTTCTTGACGTATGACATTGTGTTGACATAAGAACTCCTTTAACTCATTCGAGCTCATACTCAAAAAACATTAGCAAGAATACTTTCACCCCGTACAAACGCTCATTTCTCAGCAATATTCAGCAGACTTTGACAAATTTGCACGAAATTTATTTTAAATCAAAAACATATCCCGAAAAGCATATGCGATTACACATATTTTGTATGTGCAAAAATGCAAACTTTGAAATTCAATTGCAAAAGAACCACGGGTGACCGCCAACTGTTTTTTTGACATTTTTTTCTAAATTTTAGGCCATGTTGGACCTATACTAAAGATTTACCAAATTTAGTTCGACACAATAAGACTACTTGTCAAAAGCATTCAGATTTCAGTTCAACAGTTCATAAGTCTTTCTATTCATGTGAAGTTTGACATAAAAATTTATTTTCGTGCGTTCTGGAAACCAGCTTAAAAGCTTTAATACGCTTGCCAGTGCTTGTCTTAAAATATCTTTCGAAAATGAAAACTTAACACGTTAGCCGAGCGAAACTTCTTTGTTAGGTAATAGGGGCCCCCGATTGGCAACGCACGCAGAGCGATGGAGAGGGAAGCAGAAGGTACTGCGTCAATTAGTAGTTGAAATTTAACTAAAAGAAGGGAGTCCTCCAAGTAGTCAGTTGAAAATTCAGACAGTTTTTTATTGGCAAATGTGTTGTGTGAACGAGCTGAAAGAGTTGAGAGGCTAACGTCAATCGTCACCGCCCGTCGTGGATGTATCGATCGCACATACGTGACACCCCAGTCGGACTTTGCAGAACGTGGTTTCCAATGGAATGCCATTTTTCATACTGATTTTTACAGGGAAAAAATTACTACCAGCCATGCTCCCATTTTCGCTTTCGCAAAACTTTTGCGATTTCAAACCGGTTTTTGGACCAAATTTGGACTCAAAATCGTATAATTTTTGCGAAAGCGAAAATGGGAGCATGGCTGTATATCTTTTTTTTAGTATGATAGAAGTTTAAAAATCTGTTTGAAATTGTATCTGCATACTTTCCTCATGTGCTTGGAAGGCTAAAGTTCACTACAACATGAACCCGTCCTTATTCTGGGCTTAAAGTAATCATAACATGAAACGTTCGAAGGCAAAATAAAGAGGACATACAGGACAAAATTAACATTTTTTCGTCGTGTTCTTTAATTTCCATTGGCTTCAATTTTCTAACAAGTTTTGCTTGCATTAAGAAGTTGGCGTCAAACGGAACAAGGCAAGTAGGTGCCTTAAAAATTAAAAAAATATGTAAGTTTACTTAAATTGGAAATTAAACCGATGTCTGAATTATATGGATTATAATATAATATCGTAGTTTCCACAGACTCAACTCAGCATTACATGGTAAGAGTCAAAATGTATATAAATCATCACAAAATACCTTATCTAGAATTTTTAAAATTACACAGAGTCACTTAAGAAGGAAGCGATTACAGAAATGCGTTCCAAAGAATCAAAAACGAAGTATACAAAGCGGCTACAGATGCAAGAAAACAGGAAACAGCGATCATAACAATTACTACAAACAAATATCCCTTTTAAAAGCCAATTTAAAAACTTATTGTTGAATATTATAAATTTTCTTTTTAAATTTTTGTTCGAGATTTTGATTATGAAAATGAAATAAAACATTTACAACTTCAATTGAAACTAAAAATAAACATTTTTCTAACTTTATTTGGATCACATACATACACTGCTCGCCACTTGAATATGACACCTCTAAAGTCGATTTTCTATAGTTAATTGCTGCTAAACCAAGCCATCTAAGAAAATAATTTTTGTTTTCTTATAAAGTTTATTTAAATGTAGTAATTAGACGAAAATTACAAAACTATTCAAAAGTTGTAAGTATACAAAAAACATTGTTAACCAATAAGTAACAAATTTTGGAGTCTTCATTTTGCACCACTTGAATAGGACACTTTATCTAAAAACCATTTAAGAATATTTCAATCCTTTTCAAATAACAATATTACTTAAATAAGAAATTACTAACATGTTTTTAAACCAAAAAAATTTTTTAATAGTGTGTTGAGCCTCCTTTTTTCTCCAAAACCTCACACATTCGGTCTGGAAAGGGATGCATACAATTTTCCCAAATAATTCAACGATATCGAGCCCCATGCTAATTTGATAGCTGCAATTAGTTCGGGAACGCTCGAATATTGATGACCTGATCCATATACTTCACGTGTTAGCCATCCCCACACATTCTCAATGATATTCAAGTCCGGTGAATAGGGTGGCCAGTTTAATAACTCCACGTTTTGGCTCGCTATATACGATTTAACAATCCGGGCCGTATGTATAGGGACATTATCATGTTGATAAATCCATTTTAGATTTGCAAAAAGAGTTTGGAAGTGTGGAAAGGCCTCTTTCAATATACCATTATAACACAACGCATTCATGGTGGTTGGAATAAATTTAAGCTCACAGGTGCCATAATAGGAAATGGCCCCCCATACCATAATACCTCCAGCACTGCTGTGCAACTTATCAAGATGGTGTGGTTCTTTTCGAAGATCATGAAAATAGTAGCTGTAGCCATCGGGGCCCTCCAAATTAAACTTTTTTTCGTCCGAAAAGACAACACGTTGCCACTCCGAAGTCCAGGTGACATGTGCGCGCGCGAAATCAAGGCGTTGTAACTTCCGAGCCGGGTTAAGAGGTGGCTTCTTCTTGATTTTTAGTCTCTTCAGGTGTGTAGCATTATTAATAACACGACGCATGGTTGTCAAACTTGCTATAACGTTGCATTTTTTCCTTATCTTGGCCTTCTCTTAATATAAGTCGCTTGTCCGCGATGGTAAGCACACTGTGGGTGCGGCCCTTCATGTTTTTACCATAATAAGCCTCATTATTTAAAAAATTTGTTATGGCGTGACGGCTCCTGTCGACTTTTTTTTTCTATTTTGGCAATAGAAAGGCCAGAATCCTTGTAAGCTTGGATTTTTCCTTTCTCCGACTCAGATAATGAAGTGCCACGCCCCATTTTAATTTTTTTAAATTTTATATACACTTCAATTAAAGCAAAAAGTTTAAGTAAACCAAATTTTGTGTGCACGTTTCAACGATACCGACCAAATAAAATGCATGTTCTATTCAAGTGGCGCAAAAATTCCATTGAATTTTTGCGAATGCTCACATAAAGTGCAAACAACTTTATAACGGTTCTATTCCAAAACTTGGAACATACCAGAAAGAGCGAAGAATGCTTGCACAAAGATAATATGCAAAAAATACCGTTATTCTACCATTTCGTTTTCGAGTTACGAGCAGTTTTAAAGAGAGCATACAGGGTGTCCTATTCAAGTGGCGAGCAGTGTATATGACCCGTTTCAAAGTCACATCCTTAGTATGCTCTTTTCCATGCCATCCAAAATGGGTTCCAAAAGTACGTGATATTCATACATTCTTTAAGCAGCGATCGCCGCATGCATGGAATATTCCCTTCCGACGGATGGACTTGTTGGAACTGTTCTTTAAGAAAGAGAAGTTGGAAGGGAAACCCGAACGATTCAAAAAGTTTAAAGCAACAACAAAAACCCATGCTAAAATACCAACCCGAAGAAGCATTCTTTGACGGTTTCACGCCTTAATTAAAGCGAATGGAACTTTTCAGTTTTGGGAACTACTTCTTCGATGAAAAAGAAGTTGTAAAGATGTGAATTTTTCATGGTGTCAAGTCCGACTGGGACTGGGCCCAAGTAGTCATCGACAGCCATTGGTGTATCGATGACTCGATACATGACCTTAGCACCTAGAATCAAATGTGTATCCAGGGCACTATTTCACGGAGTCGGAGCCCAGGTTCGCTACTATATTTATTTATATATATTTAGTAGGGGATGAAGGGGTGGTGAAAAGGGCGTGAAGAGGAGGGACGAGGGGGAACAGTGAGTTTACTATCACTTAACCGTGACTTTGCAGTAACTTAACAGTGACTTAGCAGTGACTTAACATTGACTTAGCAGTCACATGACAGTGACTTAGCTGTAACTTAACTGTGATTCAACAGTAACTTAACAGGATCTCCATGGTAATAAAACCGATTAGTGCTTAAGAAACGTTTTTCAAGACTATTTGTGATCCTCTATGGAATTTTGCCGCGATTTCATGATTTGTCAGTCACGGAAAGTGGTTAAAGCCATTATTTATGATCTTAAGCATAGGTCATCCATGGTATTGATCGCGGTTCAGTATTGTCACATGATTATGATTGATATGATGTGACCATGATTGGTAATGTAGTTATGTGTGGTCACTTGAAGACTTGAAAAGCAGTTTGTTAAGTATTTAGCTGTTTTATTATCATGGAGATCCCTTGGCTGCGAATTGCGCTTATGCATTGATCCTGGCATAATTTTTCACTTGATTGGCATTAACCTTTTTTTTATTATTACTATTTTTTATAGTCTTTGGCAAGGTATACTTAACGAGGTAGCCGCACTCGCTCTCTCACAGCTTCTTTTAAAAATACAAAAGAGAGCGAACTAAGAAGCAGAACACAAAAAATTCGTCCGCGGAGATGCATCGCTCGCAACTGTTGTTTACAGACTGACATTTAAGAAGGAAGCAAAGAGAGCGAATGCGGCTACCTAGTTAAGTATACCTAGGTCTTTGGTATTTTTCGCGATTTAATAAGTCGTCACGAGCTATCAGCTCAGAGCCGAGTGCTGTCGCTCACGAGCTAAGAGCCGTTTAGAGCGAGCGCGAGGCTCGCCCCTGCTTTACAGTGACTTTACCAGATATTCACACACCGACAAATCCAGGAAAAGACCTTTGAGAAAGATAAAAAAACCTACCATCTTTTTGTTGATTATAAATCCGCCTTCGACACAACGATAAGGTCAAGATTCTTTGAAGCCCTGTCTACCTTTGGTATATTTTGTATTCTTTATAATCTTTATTAATCAGAACAATTAAGAGACAACCATTTTTAGAGATGACACTTTCATTAGTGAGGATACAATGACTTGATCGATAACATATTCGAGTAATTAGTTAATATGGTTTATGCGTGTAATTGAAACGTGGCATTGAAACGTAAACGTGTATATCCAATACACAACATTTCTTCCCCTTCATCTATGGTGAGTAAGTTAAAGGAGGTCTTCGGATTCTTGTCGATCTTCTGATGCTAGGAGGGGCTGCTGGCCGATGTTGAGGTGCTTGAGGTACTTCTTGATTACTTATGTAAGACCTCGGTGGCGTCATTGGCGAGGCTTGAGTATTCGGGGTTGCTGTCGGTGATTGGACCGGAGGGTAGTAGTGTATGCGTCTTTCCTGTACTTCACTAGAACGAGATCCGTTCTGTTGCGCTTCTTTTGGGTTATCATCCCAACCTTTCTCCTCTCCCTTCCGCATTTGGTTGATGTGGCGCTTATAATACCAGTTATTATGTTGTATTTCATAGTGTATGTCACCTAGTCGTCTGACAATAACACCTTGTAACCATTTATCTGCTCTTGGCTTATTGGGGAGGAACCAAACTTTGTGGCCTGTTTGAAATGTACGAAATTGTTTCTCCAGTTTTTGAAATTGCTTCTCCTTGATTCGTATATCCACCGTGTCCGGAGTTATTAGGTCCAAGCGTGTGCGAATAAGTCGTCCTAAAAATAGCTGTGATGGAGCTTGACCTGTTGTTGAGTGTGGGGCTCGTCGATATTGTCTCAGGAATTCGTTAATGTTCTCTTGGATTGTAGCTGGAGTAGTTTTCATCGCTTTCAGTGCATTTTTTATCGTTTGCCCTGCTTGTTCTGCCTGTCCGTTGGTTGCTGGATGGTAGTGTGCCGTTCGTTTGTGATATTTGACTCCCACGTTTATTAAAAAATTTTCGAATTCTTTGGATGCGAAATTGGTACCATTATCAGATACTATAGTAACGGGAACTCCAAAAGTAGAAAACACTTCATGGAGGATTGCGATAGTAGCGGCTGCTGTAATTGTGTTTGTAGTCTTGACTTCCAACCATTTGCTGTATGCGTCGGAAATCACTAAAAGCATTTTTCCAGCCACAGGCCCAGCGTAGTCAATGTGGATTCTCTCCCATGGTCTTTTAGGGTATTCCCAGTGATGTTGTCTCAACTGATGTGGGTTGTGAGCATTCTTATTGCAGCTCTCGCATAAATTTTCCCAGTCGATTTCTGTGGAGAAGTGTTTGATCCATTCTCGCCCGAATAGCGAGTCGAAATCTCCATCGACGACGTACACATTGAGCTTCCGCTGAACTCTTCCGATCTTTACCCATACTGGGGCTTTGCCCAGGCATGGAATCTTGTGTCCTGTGTAACTTGTGAATTGTCTGCCGGTTCGTTGCAGTGAACCTGTACGCTTAATCTTCGCAAAGGTGGCTTTGCTTAAGATTCCACACGGAGCACCCGTGTCTACTTCCATTTGTACATTGCAGTCATTAATATTTACTTTGATTAACCCTTTGTTTGTACTCTTATTATTAATGACGTTAATCTCACTGTCGCCCTGTACTGACCCATTGTCGGTATCGCTCATGTCAGACTCATTGGTAATTTGATGAGTCTTGGACTTGCACACTTTAGCAATGTGCCCTTTCTTCCCGCATCTGTAACAAGACGCATCACGAAATTTGCATTGATCTCTTAGATGTTTTCCTCCACAACCATGGCATCTGGTTCCTGGTGGCTCTCGTCTGTTGCTCGCACTGTAAGACGCATTGTCTTTCTTCTTCTTCTTTGTATCGTAGCCCAGTTTATTTGTTTGCTCTGCTTTGAATTCCAGGGACGGAGCCTTCATTGAGATCGAAGTATTATGTACTGCCTCCAATGCGCAGGCCATTTCGAATGCAACGCTAAAAGCTGTAGGATTTTTTGATATTATCTCGTCACACATGGGTCGTGACTTCATGCCGAAAATCAGTTGTTCAATTAGCATTCTATCCAAGAAAACACCGTACTCGCAGTGAATTGCTGCTTGTTTTAAGCGTAGTCCAAACGTTGAAATTGGTTCGCCCTCGTGTTGTATAACTTGCCTGAACTTGATACTCTCGACGTACTTATTTCTTTTGATATCAAAATGCTGAATCAATGTTGCCTTCATGCTTTCATATGTAGCCGTCTCCGGGGCTGCCGGGTGTAGTAGACATCGCAGGGCCTCGTACAAGTGAGCCCCCATATGTACTCGAGCGTAATTGGCGAACTCTGTGGCAGGGATTTTGCTGATGCTAAGGGCCAGCTCAAACCGATGGAAATAGCTTTCCACCGACGACGAATCAGTCGCTTTGAATTCCTCCATTCGGAAGGAGGGAACTTTTGCCGCTGCTGCGACGCCATTTTGTTGAGACGCACTGGTCTCCGCTGCTGCCGCCGTAACCTGTGACAGAGCATGCCGTAGCGCATCGGCCAGGCTTGTAGTTAGTTGACGAATGTCCTCTTCTTCTAGTGGCATGGTTTCATCCCACTTCTGACACCACTTTTGTATTCTTTATAATCTTTATTAATCAGAACAATTAAGAGACAACCATTTTTAGAGATGACACTTTCATTAGTGAGGATACAATGACTTGATCGATAACATATTCGAGTAATTAGTTAATATGGTTTATGCGTGTAATTGAAACGTGGCATTGAAACGTAAACGTGTATATCCAATACACAACAGTATACAAACAAAGTATGTTCGACTTTCAAAGAACCTTTCTGAACTATGAGTATATACTGCGCCAGTGCCCAAATGCCAACAAATCGGGCACAATTCTTCGTAAAGATCTATTGTTACTCGCATACGCCGATGGTATTGACATATTCGGCAATAAAGAGCGGGCGGTAAGCAGGGCAATGATGGGCTTATCGGTAAACGAGGACAAAGCAAAGTACCTAGTATCCACGCACAAGAAGTCTACGCATCTTGGACAATCTGTTTCAATGGTAGAGTACAAATTTAAGGTTGTAGAGGATTTTGTATACCTCGGAACAATGTTAACCAGCGACAACAACATCGGACTGGAAATCCGAAAAAGAATTACTCTTGCAATCCGATGCTACTACGGCAGTGCGGACCAAAAAAGTATCCTTCTATTAGTGAGCAAGAGAGCTCACTCCAGACTACAGCCGTTTTACTTGCAATTCAATGTTCACCGATTCACACAATCATAAGTTCGGCTCGCGTTTGCGTAAAAACATGACTGACTTCGGCTCCTGGTAGCTATGGCTGGCCGGCTTTGTATTACGGGCTCAGTAGGGAGTTCAAGAGCAGAGCACTCTCTCGAAAAACGAAAATAACTCTATACAAGTCGCTTCCCAGTCCCAGTCCTGCAATACGGCGCAGAACCATGGACATTTACAGCAGCGGATGAGGTGGTGATTGTTCGGAGTATTTATGGACCTTCAAAAGTTGGCGATGGATTCCGCATTCGAAAGAATCGCGACCTGTATGGGCTGTCTTGTCAAGTGCATAAATCAACATCGGCTGCACTGAATGAAGAAGCTCCAGTAAAAAAGATGTTCCAAATGAAGCCGGATGACTTTAGAGGAAGAGGCATGAAAGGACGTCCACCACTAAGATGGGAAGATCAGGTGCGGAAAGACATTGCCAACCTTGGTATAAAAAACTGGTGCCAGCTCGCACGAAGCATTTATAGCAGCGATCGAGACCGTCAAGCGGTTGTGTTAAAAATATCGGGCCAATAAAGAAGAACAAGAGGTGCTGATGCTGCTGTGAGATGCACTATACTCATATATTTACTAGAAATGGGCGAGAGACGGAAATATCTCTAGACCCGAAGTTCACAAAATGTATGAGGTATAAATGAGGTATGAGGTGAAAATGAGGTATATTTTAAGCATCCACTGGACAGGAACGGATTAATATAATTCTGCCTTTTCCGAGCGCCTAGAAAATTTGTTTGGGTCCCTTAGGACGGGATGGGATCAATCATATTAATGTCCAACAACACAAATTCTACAATTTATCAGCGGCGGGTTCAGCTAGTAATACAAATATCGATATGACTTAAAATATTTTCTTCCGATTTTAGTCCTGAGTGGCACAACTATTTTCAAACATATATTATACCTAGTGACTGAGTCTAAGAACGTTAACATTGAAATCAAAAAGTTTGTCTTATGAAAACTCAAGTGTATGATAGGCTGCATACAATCTAATATTGGTGAATGTTTATTTAATGTGCTTTTGGAAAGATGGTAGTGCAGGGCGATGGTCAGCAGGGCGTGCCACGTTTTCCACAGCAGGATGCACAAAATGAAGTACTGCATGGTAGGGCACATCAGTCTCCAAAGCAGTATGCTGTACACTGAGAAAAAAAATCAATCTAATATCTAGATTGAAAATCTCGTTTTCAATAACCGTGCAAGCTTAAAAAAACAAGATTGAAAAACGTTGAAATGAACTTATATAGATTATAGATTTATTTTGCTAAAAAAAAAAAATAATAAACAAAAATAAACAGTTTTAGGTTGCAATGCAAGTATCGGCGGATAATCATATTTACTATTTATATAAGTTTTTCAGAAAGAAGAAAATGTTAGCGAGGATGAGGCGGTTTCAAACAATGAACGGAGTGAAACAAGGATGTCTGATGTCACCACTGCTATTTGCGGTTTACCTGGATGATCTTCATGAGCACATAGGAGGTGGCCTGTACATTGAGAACACCAACAAAAGGCTGTTTTTTTATTCAGACGGTATTGTCATCGTAGCGGACAATCCCTCAACGCTTCAACTAATGATTAGAATACTGGAGTTATACTGCACATTATGGGGCATGGAAGTAAATAAAACGAAGTCCGAGATCATGGTAGACTGGCAGACTGTCAGCATTGGAAAATTGGACATTTCAGGCAGAACAGGTGAAGGTAGTACACGAGTACAAACACCTTGGAATTGTTTTGACGCATACAATGAGCTTCAAAAAGCGTGGCGTGCCAGTTGTATGTGTGGCTGCTGGTGCGGGAGGTTGTGGGTTCGATCCCGCCTCGGCCCATCTAATAAAAAAAGTTTTTTCTTTCTTTAGAAAAAAGCTTTTACACACCCGATCACCTTCACCAGCTACTGGCGCCAGCTGTGTGAAGTATAACTAGCCATGAAAAAGCAAAATTCTCTAACTATTTGCCGTTCGGATTCGGCGTTAAACTGTAGGTCCCTTTCTCTTGTGCGAAAAATTATAAGCACACACGCCAAGAGATTGAGTGAAGCTTGGCCCTGGCCCTCCTGGAGGTGCTGTTTGAGCCAATTTTACTTTTACATGAGCTTCAAAAAACATGTGGCAGCAAGAACGAGAGATGCGAAGGCGAGCATGAACTCAGTGTGGGCCAAATTTTTAAACAAGGGAACCCTAGGAAACCCAGGAAACCTAGCTGCAAAATGGAAAATATTCAACTCTATCAGCAGAACGGTGCAGTGTTATGGAGCTCAAATGTGGGGAGGAAAAATAAGCGACGAGGCAGATCAATTGCAACGATATTTTATTAAGAGGATACTTAAGCTGCCGGAATGTACGCCGAATTATATTTAAGCCATAGAGGCAGGACTAGAAGATGGGCACATTTACAGCTTAACTCTTCATCTTAAATACGTGGCACGAGTACTATTTGAGCATGAAGAATCTCGACTTCCGCATATCCTAGCTAAGAAAATGATGCTCAATAACTTGGGATGGTTTTCTAAGCTTCAAGACATGTGCGAACAAAATGGATTAACTCTGGAGAGCAACGCATCGCACTTTGGATGGATCGAAGGTAACATACAGCTTCTCACTGCGCTTAAAGAAGAGAGTCGAAACCAACACTTACTCAAGGCCGCAGGAAGCGCAGTGAAGATATATAAAGATTTAAAACATGAGGTAGGACCTTCCTACTGCAACGGGCTGTTCCGACAAACGGAAATAACCTGGATAATGAAGGCGAGAGCGGATCTGCTATGGTTGAATGGCTGTCCAAGAAGGACTGTTACCGGTGGCTTATGCTCACTATGTAATAGCAAGGAGTTGGCAGACATGCAGTATTTTGTGGGGCGATGCAAAATTTCCGTCTGCGTTGGTTTAAGAAAGTAACACTTACAGCAGAAGAGGTATTCATGGCCATGAATGGAGAAATGGGATGGAAGAATCTGGCTAGATTTACTGAGGGGGCTATAATGAAGATTTTTAATACAAACGTCATAATGATAATATATAAATGTATAATAATTGTAAACGTTGTTAAAACAACAGAAGAAAAGCTGACGGATAAAACCCAACCTTTAATAAGGGGGTACATGCACTTAGAGCGACATCGAACGTCTAGATTGTGACTAGAGCAGGTAGCGGACGGCAGCTGCAAGCGTCCGGTTTCATCACACCTATAATGTTGTATGAATAGTGTAATTTTAATTTAAATATAGGAGAATTTTAGGTCAGAGTTCATTTTATACTTGACTTTGGAAGTGAGTAGTAGACATTTTATACGATAAACAAATTACTCAAAGAATATTAAATTTAACCAAATTTTGTAACGAATATTTTTGTTTTTAAAAAATTTAAATTATAAGGAAATCAAAAATCAATTTGAAAAAAATGAAACTTTTCCAAAAAATTGCTTAAAGAATTAGCTTTGAATAATGTAATGTTCAAATTATCAGCAAAAAAATGTGATATTCGTATTCAACAGATAAAAATACGTAACGTTTAAATTTTTCCATTGAATTCGATACTTATCAGCAAAATTATACGAGATCTAAATTTAAAAACTTTAAACGCGTTTTTCTGAAAATTGTGATTTTTCATTCTGTAATCTCTTTAACTCGAAAACCACTCGATAGGTATTGGTGAAATTTGGATATTTGCTTTTTGGCATTAAAAACTTTTCACTTTTTATCGAAAATCAGAGTCTAAAGTTTCAAAAGCCGCCATTTTGTGAATTTAAAAAAAAAAAAGCTGCGATTAAATACTGGATTTATTTAATAATAACTATAGGTTAATAACTATAGGTTAATTTTTGGTTTTTTGAATTTAGTTGATCCAGAAGTCTGCTGTGATGGTCACCACGAGGCTCTACCCATTGCACATTGGGCAGAATCGCCTTTTTTTTTGGCAAAAACTCTAACTTTAAAGCTAGAATCTTGAAACTTTGTGAATTTACGACTCATATTATTTGTGAATTTCGAATTAATTTTTTTGGCGCTGCCACCACGCCTTCCCCGCCGCCCACATAAAAGACCTGCATTACATGGAAAAAATTCATATTAAATCTAAACATGATTATATTTTCATAATTAAAATATTAAATGATGTGTTTTAAAACATATGTTCTTCTTCTAGATCAAAATCAAAATAATCTATGTTTTCAAACTCGTCCTCATCTCCATATGTCCGGTCTGCAACTTCTAATGTTGGCAGCTTAAAAAGTGCAATAACTTCTTTTGGCAGTTTTTGTGCTTTTGAACACTTTCTTGAAGCGATGCTTGATAAATATGGATCAGAAGAATCCAAAGCACGGTGGAATACGTCTGTTAAGTTGTTGACGCGGCTATTTTTCCTGGCATGTAAGATCCTATCACGCTTATAATATTTGTTGCGAGCCTCAGATGCGTTTTCGCCTAAGGAACCAACAGGAAGTACAGATGACTTAATAATCTGAGCACCGTGAACTTTGTGAATTTTGTGGACCGTAGCGGTCATTGGGTACCACGGATATTTCGTCAAATGCAGACGAAGCGTCTCTTTACAAAATTTTTGGAATTTAATCGAACATATTTCATATTCGCATGATATAGCTATTAAAACTATATATAGTTTGTTTAATAGCTCTTCATCGATTTCCAATATTGATGCAAATAATGGAACATTTGAAAATGCCCTTAGCGCCGTATTGCCATCGTTGGAATTTCCAGAATCATTCTGGCTTGGTTTGTTTATATGTAACCCCATTTCTGACCAAAGTTTTCTTTCAATGTCCTTTTTGCGTATCAGCATTGTGTCTTTGTCAGAATCCTTACTGATTCGCCATTTCTGAAGACCGACGCGATATGAAATATTCAGAACGAACTCCAAAAACCTAATCCATGCATGGAGAGGACTTATTCTGTACTGCAAAGTATTCGGTTTTGGCTTGAACTGTTGACTGTTAACGTCCGTTTCTTTTAAAAAGTCCTTTGGGCTAGCACCACAAATTGGAAATGATTGTGTTGATTTAGTGCCTGTTAAAGTATTTAACACCTTTCCATCGATGAGCGTCATGTGTAAGTCGAAGACAACTTCTACATTCATTTGGTCCGCCTCATAAAGAAATGGCTTTAGGTGTTTTATTTGAGCATCTAAAAGTGCTTTTGAATTCAAAATGTGATCGCGACTTTCTTTAGTGAATTCTATTTTTAGCGGCCTGCAATACTTAACGGATTGTGGGTACCGGTTTCTTTAAACAATTCGTCCATCCTGATCCACCATTTGGAGTGGAATTATTGTTGTAACAAACAAAGATTGGTCCAGGCTATTTGATGCGGGTTCATTAAATTTTTGTTTATACCTACTATGAACCGTCAAAACCATAGCTAACTGTTAGCTTTAATTTGGTAATATCAATAAATTGATTAAATACTGGCTTTTGAAATAAAATTATCCGAGATGCAGTATGGTCAAGTAAGTTCTGCAGCGGCACTTCGGCAACAGTTTCTGTGACGCTAATATCTATAGGCCGGCACTTTTCCTTAGCCTCCTTCACCTTTTCGTAACTCGGATATATATTGGAATTCTTTTCGATATTCTTTAAGCGTATATTAATATATTGCTGCTTGGAAAACGAATTTTCTATAATAAATGCTAAGGCCTCATCAGGTGATAATGGTATGGATTTTTTCAATGAAAGCTGCTCCGTTAATTTTGAACGGTCTGGAGAATTCATTGTTGTTTTCAGAATATGTGAAATATCTCTGTCATTTGTCTTCTTAGCAGACATAGCAGCTGCATGAATTAGGAGATTAGTTGAATTTTCTTCTTCTTTCTTTCTTGCCCACATCTATTGAAATATATCGAAAAACCGCAAAAATCCGCTTATGTTTTAAACTTTACAAAAACGTATACATAATAACACATACTACCACATAAGCAGTTTTTTGAACCCAACTGTATCTTGCTAGATATGCTCCACGAAACACAACTATATTGAGGTTAGATTCGACAAAATTATGGTTTGTTAATAACATTGAAAACATGACGAAACAAAAGCACATATAATTGAACACGTATATAACTCTTTTCTACATACCTGTATGAATATTTTCAATTTTAAAGTATTTCAATTTATCAAACCGTTTAAAAATGCGAGACTCCTAAATATTAACAAATTTTGCAACCAGACTGTGTGCAAACACCGCGTGGCAAACAGCTGACTTTGAAGGGCTGGTGCAAGTCGAGGGTTGCATTATAAAATATAATTTAAATATTTTCGAGAAGGAGGGACAATTATTTACTGGAAATAATATTATAACCATAAAAATATTAAAAAAAATTTTTTGGGTTTATGGCAAAAAAAAAGGCGATTCCGCCCAATGTGCACTGGATGGGGTCCAACTAAGATGGCGATATTTTAACAAATAATAATTTATTTTTTCGTAAAAGTTAAGTTAAAGCATTGCATAAATACTCTGTATAATTAATTTTTTAAAATAAACTTAATTATTATAAAAATTTTTATTTTACGGTTCTGAGTGTACCCCCTTAATGTTTATTTCTTTGATAAGTAAATAATCTGCAGCACAAACAATGTATATGAATATGAAAAAAATAAACATCATCTATCTATCTTCTATCTATCTATCTATCTACTTACTTTACTGGGACTTGAACCCCAGACCTCCGAAGACTGAACACACTGACGACTGCACTTTAACCCACTCGACTATTAGCCGTAAGCAATACGCGGCGTCGAAACCTTAGTTAAGAATGTACCCAGATATTATTTTGCCCCTCAGAGAGCAACAAGGGCCGTGGTCGAGTGGACTAGACATTCGCTTAGAGAACTTGGAGGTCGTGGGTGAAGTCCCCTGTATGTAGGTGTACCCAGATTAAGTTTGATTCAGATTTGGAAAATTGCCCGTCCTCCTCTAGTTAAATCGTATGCTTCAAAAAAAAATGTCTGGCTTAACAAATCTTTTGTATTGTGAAATAGAAGAACGCTAAATTAAACTCCCAAGTGTATTATGAACTTTATTTCAAATTGTGCCAAAAACAATCCCAGGAGATCACACCTTGCAGGTATCCTCGCATTCGTTCTTACTATCAAAAATGTTATTGTTGCCATGGCAGCCGCTGTAGAAGAATCGAATGCATTGGTTGGAATTCTGATGATAGGTCCACTTCTTATGCATGGCTCTGCAGTCCCCCTTCTCTCCAGTCGTTTCAGAACAAACCACTGAGAATATATGATATGTATATTAAATTAAAGTTAAATGTTTTTTCAGCTCACAGTTCTTTGCCGTGGCTAGACAAGCGGCCAGCAAGCAACAGAGCAATAAACAGATCGCCAAATATTTCATTTTGATGCTGTTTTTACTTGTTATTTCAATAGTCTCACAAATGGTACTAAAAATCAAGTGACAAATGCATCAGCCTGGTAGCTAGCTATACTAATCTTCCATGGGTCAATGGCGAGATAACCCAGATTTAATCTGTGTTAATCATAATCTCCTACATACTTCAAGTACGTGGGATGTTTCAAAAGTACCTGTTCCAGCAATGAAGACGATAACATATTTCCTGCCCAACTATAGCAAAACCATTGGGCATACAATGACCGGGCTTTACACAATCTTTGTTAGCTGTCTCAGGGTCAATTTCATCCCCACTAAGTGGAGAGTAACAAAAGTGGTTTTTATACCGAAACTAAGCGATTATATACCAATCAGCCAATCTTCGTTTCTTCTGAAAACTCTTGAAAGACTTATAGACGCACACCTGAGACAAACTATAAATCGCGCTCATCTAGCACACACACAGCATGCACACAACAAGGGTAGGTCTACTGAAACCGCCCTGCACTCCCTGGTCTCAAGGATTGAAAGATCACTTGAAGTAAGTGACTACTCCTTAATAGCATTTATCGACGTAGAGGATGCCTTTAATAAAGTACAACCTAACGACATCAGCTCTGCCCTGACATATGTGGGAGCAGATGTGCCGCTGGTAGGATTCATCGAACAATTGCTAGCTAGCAGGTCGGTGTACTCCCAACTTGGCGGTGCAACCTCAGGGAGGTGTTCTTTCTGCGCTGCTGTGGGTTGTAACAGTTAACCAACTGCTGCGACTTACCATCTTCAAATGTGGAATTTTTCGTCAAACGCTGACAGCACTGACAACACTTGCTCAGTGGACAAAATCTTGTGGCTTGGGCGAAAACCCGGCTAAGACGGAATAAGTTCTTTTCACCAGGAAGTACAAAATTCCTAATCTTGTTCCTCCTAAAATCAACGGAGTAAGCCTTGCTTTTGGCGACAAAGGTGTCATTCTGGATAAGAAACTACTATGGAACGACAACATAAATTAACGCATAAATAAGGCAATCATTGCTCTTTTCTCTTGTAAAAAGGCCATAGGCCGCAAATGGGGTATTTCCCCCTTCATAGTAAGCTATACACAGCCGTTGTACGTCTAATACTACTCTACGAAGCACTAGTATGGTGACCAGCACTCCTGAACAGAGAAGTGCGGAGATATGTATAAGCGGCACTCTCCGAACGACACCAACGGAAACTCTAAATACTATTCTTCATCTTCTACCACTACACCTTGTAGCAAAGCAATTGACAATCACAACAGCCTTAAGACTACGCTAATCCGACGCCTGGAATAGGGGCAATTTGGGATACTCAACCACACAGAAAAAAATAAGATCAGGTATTTCAATCAGGTATTTCAATCAGAAATATCAATATTTGCATATCAAAGTGAAACTATTTAATATCAATATGAACCTGTAATACCACATTGATACTAAAAATATTATATTAAAATGTGAAATGATCAAAGTGATATGAAAAATGCCCTAGTGATATGATTTGAGATCAAAGTAGACATCGAAATTCTCAAAGTAGAAAGAGACACACAGAGGTTCTCAAATCAAAGAGAGACAGCAATAGTCTATCTCGAAAAAAGCAAAAACAATGCTCATTGCTCTGCTGCTGCAAGCGCGAAAATGAGTGCCGGTCGTTTTATCTTCGTGAACGTTTCGAAGTTGGCGTCGGGTCTGCAGCGAACTTCTAGCTTCTTTTTGCGAATTTCGTCTTTCGATCTGTGCTGGCGCTTATGAAAGGTAAGTAAAAAAAAGTGCGGTGCCTTAAAAAAAAAATGTAAACGGTAAAAATTAATAAAATGTGAATTGCATGTGTGTGTTTTGTTGTACTGTTGTTGTACTTGCAAATTAATAAATTGTAAAAAGGCTATTGCCTTTATTCAGTCGCTAAGAGTGTGTACGATTATATGCGTATTTTTTCACTTTGAGCTCTCTACGCAGTAGAATTGCGTGTTTAAATATGTACATATGTTTGTATACATATTTTGTGTCCGCGATGCGTTTTTTTGTTCTGCCCTTGAACGTCAAACAGCACAGAAGCACACATACATGCATATGCAAACATACTACGTATATACAAATCTACATGCAAAATATGCATGTATGTATGTATATGTGTGCTGTTTGACGTTCAAGGGCAGAACAAAAAAGCGCATAATCAGCCTTTGCCTTCGGCAGATTTCGCATACATGCACAAAAAAAACTTATGCGAGTATAAATATATTAATTTTTTATTTATTAATTTTTTTGTAATTTTACAGTTTAAAATGCAAGATATAAAACTCGTTGAGCTGCTAGAAAAATTTGACATTGACAATTTGTTGTACGAAAAATTAATTGGTAAGTTTTGTATTGAAATAATAATTCTTCTCAATATATTAATTTTACAATTTTTCTAGAGTGTGGATTTAACTTCGACCGCCTTAATTACATTTCTTCCAAACGACAAAGAGCAGATTTTTCCAGAAAGATAATTGTCATAATAATTGCAATATGTATTGGTACTACAGTAATACCCTCTTGATATTTTAAAAATATTTCTTTGATACTAAAACCATGTCCTACAGGTATTTTGAAAATATAGCTTTGATACTATAATAATATATCATTGATATTAACCAATATCAAATTGTTGATCTGAAAAAATATCACTTTAATGTATTTCGACCACATTCAAAGTGATATATTCGAACATATCATCTGGGTATTTTTCAGATGAAGACCCATTTGATACTACAAAATACCAGATTGCTACTTAATATCGTGATCTTTTTTTCTGTGTACTTACGGTACTTACAGTTTTCGGTACTGTCTGTAAGTACCTGGGTTGTCGCTCTCAGCCATCGGAACCTAACCTAACCTAACAATGAAGATGTACAAACTTTAGTGGAAAATTTTTAATATTTCTATAATCACTTTTTGCGAATGTAAATGTTAATACTTCTTTTCTAAAAAAACATTTTAATCGCTTAATGCAACTCCTTTTGTTTCTAATACCCTTGTTCCACTGGCACATTCTAGAGGTCATCCGCTGGATGATCTAAATGACCTCATTCTTTCTGTGTATTTCCTCATAATAAAGGCCTGTTCTGAGAAGCGCGGAAAATAAATTTTTATGACGCACTCCAAATAAAAAAAACAGTGGCGGAAACTTTCCGCGCCGGAATTTAGCTTCTGCATTCTTAGACGCGCTAAATAAACAGACAATTGGCCTATCGATAGTTGACGTATCGATAGCGGTGTGGGTCGTGAGTGGATTGAATGAACAGCTGATGACCTTGCGAAAATATGAGCAGCTCATTATTTTGACGTCAAAATCGAATATGCACGGGAAACATGATCCCAAAAGAAAACGCACCGAGAGATTCAATCGTGTGGAAACTATTAGCTAAGGGCCACAAATCAGCCCAAGAAAGTTACGAAATCCGCACTGGAGTGCCATACCCATAAAATCGTCTCCTATGCCAACGGACGCAAGCGTCCGCACTCGGTGGATGCCAAACAAACAGGTGGTGACATCCAAACCCGGTCATCCAGTTTACCACCACCGCGGACCAGCTAAAAATAGAGTTGGATAGCGATGCGACAGCTGTGGGCAGCATTGCCAGCTCCAGCGGTGTGGGCGTGGTTGTCAAACGTGAACGCCTGGAGGAGGATTTTGAATTTACGGCAAATAAAACAATAATTTTGTATGAAAACTAAAAATATATTTTCCAATCTTTAGCATTGCGTTTCACTTGAGAGCCAAAATGATGGCACAGCCCAAATCCATGATTTGCAGATACTCCGAGCCGCCGTCCTGGAGACGATAGCAGCATTCCTACAAAGAAATGCATATTCAACTTTGATTCAAGCTTCAAAAGTGCTACTACCCCCCATGTTGTCGCGTATCTGGGCATTCGTCAGGGCCGCATGAAGCACTATGTACTCCACAAAGTGCTTCAGCTGACCCACACTGTAGGCGGATGACCCAATCTCTTGTACACACTTCTCCAAACGATTACAGTTGCCCGAACGGCAGACTTCCAAATAATTCTTCAAGTTGTAGTCCGGGATTATGCCCGACATCTCAAACAGATCAGCCTTTTTGACGACATGCTCGACCCCATTAAGACTATGGCAGGACGCATATCATCTCCGAGCGGCAAAGTTAACCGCTGCCTCATGATGGGGTGAAATTTTAACCTGCCGGCAAGTTGCGATAGAATTATCGATAATTTTATCGATCGACAAACAGCTGTGGCCAAATTTGTATTGTTTACTTTGTCAATTGCCAAAAAAAAATGTTTATAAATAAACAAATTTCTTACATCCACGCAATGGAAATGGAAGATTCAGAAGGTAAGACAAGAATACGCAGGCGCGGCGATGTGAAACTTTCTGTTCAGCAGATAGTGATCTAACCGCTGATACGTGTGCACCATAATGAAAATATTATCCACACACACGGCTAGCACCAGGAACGGTATTACCACAATGGCCAACATGGTGGTGGTTATACCCACATAACCCAAGAAGGAGCAATACGAGAGATTACAGGGAGAGTATTTATTATTTTACTGGTCTGGTTGATGCCAAATTTGTTCAACGATTCAGGTTAACAAACTGAGCATATCAAATAATTCTTGCTAGCATTAGAGATCAGATCTTCGCTAAGTAACTGGTAAAACCTTAACTTCAGTTGTGATTCAATTTATTATGATTTGGATTGTTAACAGGAATCGTGGATTGTTGTCAAAGAGCAAACTTATGGTGGCGCTGCGCTCTTATGCAATTTGCTTCTTCCTTTTCATTGCGGGCGACTTCTGTTGAGGCAGACTTCCTTCGGCAAACCGTGCAATTAATCAGGATTCCCACGATATAGCATTACTGGCCATCACAAACAGACACTGACCGATTGATTTTTGCAAAAACTTTAGAAATCAATTAAATACTTTTAATGTGTACATATCATAAATAAAAACGTACCATCATTATCAACCACATTTTCCAATCCTGTGGCTGAGCTTGGGATCATGCCACGAGTTTTTTGGAAATAGACAAGACTCCAGCGCTGCAGAGAATGCCGCCACAGTTCGAGAAGTCTCCCGCTTCTTAATTGCGAATTATTTTCGCGATCGATTTTTTAAATTCTCGTACTAATCCCGTAAGTCTTTCCAAGGGCGATGAACTCCGGAATGGCGGCAATTCGATCTCCAAGCCCAGCCCTTCTACTCCCAGGACTCCGCAATCATCCTTTTGTTCTTCAAAATGAATTTTATTGACTCAAAAAGTATACAAGCGAATGTTCCTCAGCCGCAGAAAAGTTCTTCGCTCTTGGTCTTTTCGGTGGTTCACATTGATTCATCATCGAAAGCAATTTTATTTAACTATTTTGCCAAATAATTACCAGCGACAACAATAGCATTAAAACGAGAGCGTACGTTAAAGTCGGCTCTAACCGACTTCGATATACCCGTTACTCATGGAAACAAATGTTTAATAGCCTTCCTGTGTGCCTGAGGTGGGACAGCCGAAAAGTATGCAACATTTTTTAACTCGGCTATGTTCATACAGACAGACGGACGGACGGACAGACGGACAGACGGACGGACGGACAGACGGACATGGCTATATCGACTCGGCTGTTGATACTGATCAAGAATATATATACTTTATATGGTCGGAAATGATTCCTTCTGCCTGTTACATACATTTGCACGACTTTAGTATACCCTTTTACTCTACGAGTAACGGGTATAAAAAGCCAAATCAATCACAGCTGTTTCGCCGACAGTGTCAGGTCACACTTTTGCAGCGATAGCAATTAATCGTTATCGGGTGAACCTGCCGGTAAGTCTTGTTGAGAAAACCAAAAGACTTAACCTCTGGTAATTCCGGCCGGCAAATTTGACCGGCCGGTACCTAACCGCAACTTTTGAGAAAATGGGCCTAAAACCCGTAAGTAATGGGGGATTATTTGGCAGCCCACTTATTTGATAAGTGGAAATCGCCACGGCAACTGTTGGAAGTTTGCTGTTTTTCTATTTAGTTACAAATCTATGTTGATTTCCTCTATGAATTCGAAAATTTCTTGGTAGGCGTCAATGCTTTTCTGTTTAAAGAACGTGTATATGTTCTTGTACAAAATTAGCGATGGGAAGCGTTGTCTTGTCGTGCGATATTTTTCACAGTTAAAGATTATGTGCGAAGCGTCATCGAATTCATCGCAAGTATCGCATCTGTTATCGTTTTTCACACGCATCTTTGTTAGTGTGTAATTATCGAAGGCGTTTCCACTTAACAGTCTGTTTATTAGTTTTATTTCCTTTGGTTTGTATTTGCACCTTTTGTCCTTGAACCAAGGTTTGTTGATCGTAGCTGGAAAGAGATCACAGTATCCCCTAGCTTTTTGTGCTACAAAGTCAGCATATTCTTTTTCCGAGTCGTCCTTGATACTTCTATATATATTGCAGATTGCATCTTTTACGCTCCATCTCATTGCCATAAAATTTCCTTCTTGTGGAGCATCCTTTGCCTTTCTGTCCACAATCTCGTTTTGCTCTATTGCCATATGTCCAGGGATATAATGGATTTCCGCTGCGAGTATCCTCGAGTGATTCTGAATTTTCTGTCTAATGTTTTTTGCTATATAGTTACATTACTCTTCCTTTCCTAACAGGTTCGCACCATTTTTGCTGTCTGTGAGTATGGCAACATGAGAAAAATTTCTAGAAATGGCATGGTCTACTGCTTTCTCTATAGCAATGAGTTCAGACGAGAGAGATGATAGAATTTTATCTGTATAATAGCTGGCTGTAAACCCTGAGTTGTCTTCTAAGAATGCCGCACTAGTGTGCCGATTTGTAACTGAACCATCTGTGTAATACAAGTTGAAACCTCTACTTTTAAGATAAACAGCTTTTTCTTGGAAAAGAATACGGATACATGTCTCGCTAATGGATCTTTTGTTTTTGGCTGTTCCCTTAAAAAAGTCTATGTCCTACTCCTTCTATGCGTCCTAAGATTTCTTCAAACTCCCTACAAACCCTACTGTAGCTAGTATTTATTCCTAAGTTTTCCCTAATTGTATCACATATTGGTAAATTGTATGCGAACGATTTGGCTAACTCTTTAGCAGTGAGGAATTTGTACTTTCAACTTTTGTTTGTAAACAAAACAAAACAGCTGACTACCAGTGTGGCCGTTTCTGTATTTGGTCTCTTTGACTTATATATGGGCTCACTAATAATTTATGTGGATGCTAAATTTATTATGTGCAATTTAGCGAGCTAAATTTTCCGCGCTTCTCAGAACAGGCCTTTAGAGATGAATGTCCATTCGGCAGATCATCAGCGACGGATGATCCAGTCACTGTCATGGATGATCTAGCTACAGTCACGACATATAGCTATTTTCCGCCAAAAGGCTAGATTTTCAATCGATATGCTATCGAACTGCCCAAGAGGAACAGCTGCTCTGTCAATGGTGTTGCCATGGTCGAAGAGGGTTTTAGGTCAGTGGGAATTATGCACAGCGGCAGAACTGTATGAACCCCCTTTATTGGAAACCGACTATGCCCATGAGTTGTAAATGGCCAAGGCAAACGGCAATTGTTTCAGTCTTTGTTTTAGAATGTTAAAATGCCGTAGTATTTCTTATGTTTGAATCCAGCAAACTACCTTTATCGTGGTGGGACAACCAGGAGGGCATGCCGCTTGACATGTGGATGGCGAACTTTGATTTACAATTGCAGACATATCAATTCAATCAAGAACAGCTTCTTTGTTGACGTTAGTGGGGCAGTGAACAACATTCGTCAGTGGAACAAGGAAAATTCACTTTTCGAGCATGTGATTGAATGTTCGCCAGTGGAACAAGGGTATTGCTTGTGATTCGTTAGAACAACTGCAGTTGATATTCAGTAAATGAATGTCGAGACTGCATCCGCATATTTTCTTGATTCAAGACCAAGCATGTGATGAACATTTTCGCCACCAAAAATGGGATATTCACAACTATTTTTAATGCCTGTCTCTGTATTCAATGCAAATTGTATATTTTTTGGTAAACGACTTAATCCTTTTCCTGAGTAACCAGTTTATTTTGTATTATAATTATAAAAGTATGCACAATTTTACGCTTTCTCATCATAATTTTTGCTTAGCCTAAAAAGTTGTCTTGCAAATATCCTTTGTGTCGGAACGGTTTCCGTTGCCACCGCAACCGCTTCAGAATAACAATTTGTATTCGTTAATTTCTGGATAATACGTCCATTTTTCGCGCATGGCGCGACAAAATCCGGTTACCTCGTCACCCAGCTAATGCCGGAAATTAGTAATGGGTCACCATTCTTAAGCTCAGACCGAGAGGTAGCCTACAGAAAAATTTAATTTAATGTTCGTTCGTCTCAGAATTATTGGTTGGCAGGTGTTTTAAATTATATATAGGCAAAGATTGTATGATTTATCTGCTTGGATTCTGGTCAAAAGTGAAATTAACCTTTAACTAATGCTAGTTTTGGTTTTATAATTAAGGCTTAAATGAAGAATTAATACCTATATCGATATCTTGATATTAGAAAAGAAGAAAACAGTTTACAAAATATTGAATTTGAACGGGCGCGCTCAATTTTGCAAGCGAACGCCCTCTAGCGTGCATTTGTAGAACTGCTGAGAAAATACCAAATCTAAGGTAACACTAAAAACTGGCAAAAAAAAATTCCCACCAACCAGACAATTTCCTAGCCAACTTATAAATTGGGAACTCCGAATACAGGTGAAGCTGGAAAACTTGAGTAGACAACGAACCATTTAAAACCGAAATTCCTTAATTCGAGACTAGGTCTCACTATATCAAATACGGTCCCACTGCCAGAAGACGGTGTGTAATTAGGTCACACTGGCCATGTTCAGTAAATTTCCCTTTGGGACTTTGCATTTCCCTGTGGAATTGTAGTAAACAATGACAGCCTCCGTGTCTAGCTGCATTTAATAAACAATTAATAACAACAATTGCATTTTAAACATACAACGAAAGTCATTCCAATACAATTAATAGTTTTAAGCATAAGTGCGCGCCGTTTTATAACAGAAAGTACGCGTTCTACGAAAGGGAACGGCAGGGAACGTGTTTCGGGCTAGTTTTTCTCTCTATTTTTTGCGCAAAGTGGTCGCGGCTAACTGTGATTTGGGCCACAGGAGCGGAGTGCCCAGTCCAATCAACTCGAGCCGCTTCGTTTGTGCTGTGGCCAAGTAAAACGGGGGCGTTGTGAGTCGGCCAGAACAAGTTGCAGCGTTCACACAAGTCAAGTGCGCTGGTATTGGTGTTTGGTGCTTAGGGAGTGTGAGAGAGTGTGTGTATGTATATGTTTGCGTGTGCGCTGGGTCTTGATGTCTGGCGAAGACGTGAACACCACAGGTGAAATATTGGTGCAATACGACGCTGCTGCTGCCTTGGCGGAAAAAGCCAAAAGCCACAGCCAACAATAGACAACAACTAACAACGGCAACAACCCCCACCAACAAAATGCTGCGTTTTTTAAGTCGTCGCAAGGTGCGCAACTATGCGGATAATGCGAGCAGCGCCCGAGGCGGCGGCGGTGGAGGCGGTGGTGCCGTCATTGCTAGCGGGTCACAGATTAAGCCCCAACGCATTGTGGTAAACAAGAATAAAATCGACTGTCGCGTTATACTGCTGGACAATACTGACCTTTCCATCGAATTATCGGTAAGTATTGAATTACATACAACATTGTTCCTCTCGTTTTCCCCCTGCTTAAGCTGCCCGGTTTGGCTTAACCCATATCCGACCGCATTTTGAGGAGTACACGTTGCAAATGTAAAAAGTATGAACTCAAAATTTGATTTAAGCTGAAGCAAACTGCTTTTGAAGCTTTTGTTTTTGGCTTACAGAGGTTGCGGAACATAAGCTCGGTTCACCACATGGTTTTTGTAGCTAATCCAAACGATTTGCCATTGACACAGTAGACTTTAAAATATAATAAAAAACTTGTCAATTTTGTACGAAGTTCCAGATATCTGCAAAGTTAATCAAATTAATAAAGTTTTCAAAAAAAAAATAAGACCTTTAAGGCATCAGACAAGGTTTTTTTCATTGATCTAGGTTGAGATTTGGCGGAACTGCGAACGAAGGTAGAGGTTTACAGATTTTGGTTTGGTTCAGTATTGTTAAAAGAGCCTCGGTTCAAGTACTTTACTTTTCTCAAACCATTGTTTCAAACGATATTGGCATACGAAACATTCGATAGAAAACATCCGAGCGAAACGATCAAGATTGGATAATTCGGAATTTGGAAAGAGTTTATACCATTCGGTCTTGGCTACTGTTAAATTCGTATTAAACTTAATAAACAAATTTTTTTTTAATCAAGCGAAGACTTATTTTACGAAAAATTTATAAATCGATCATAGAATTTGGCAACGACTTTTCACCAAGGGTGCAGGCAGGTCCAGAACCGGTTCGGATCGGACTTTTTGAGTCCTTCGAGCCGGACCATTAACTAAACCTTCAAAACTTAAGACCTATTGAACCGAACCAAATCCGTTTGGAAAAGGGTTCGATTCAAAAAATTACTTTTGTAATATTTATAAAAAAGTTTTTTTATTATTTTATTTAGGCAAGACGCGTTTTTTAATTTGTATTTAAGTTCTGTATGTTACGAATTCGAAAAGGAAATTGAAGCGAAAGTGAAGTTGTAAAATTTTTCAAATTTTAAAGACTATTATAAGCAGTGGAATTAGGTCGGTACGGTACCTCAAACAAATTAAAGCCGAGCATTTTTACCAATTCATTTAAATTCAACGAAAATAGTCGGAAACGAACTTAATCGAACTAAGAAGCTATGAACCAAGTTTTGAACAATAACCTTTGGTTCGACAAGCGTAGAGCCGGTCCGCAAAGCGAACTTCGAACTTCTTGAATGGTTCGAACAAGTACATAAAACCTTTTAAATCAACAAACTTTTGCGAGAAAGGTAGTCAATTCCATTCCGTCGACGCTGTGTGCATTTTGATGATTGATTGCTATAATCCAGGGGTGCCCGAACGATTCATATGACAACGCTAGCACCAATCCATTTAAAGAAAATACTTCTCAAACGATATCAAATCGTTGTCGTCAATATCTCCTTCCTATGGGTAAAGCTAAGTTCCAAAGCCCTGAATAGTGGAGTCCAAGTGTCTTTTGATTCATATTTTGAAAATATTGCTCAAGAGAATCAAACCGCTTTGTTTGATTTCAGTAAATCAGCTCATATTCCTAATAACTTCAAACAGATCAAGTAGTTTCTTAGATCATGTCAAGTGAAAATTGAGTTGTTTTCGCACGATTTTTTTACCTTTAAAAGTTAACAAGTAATTTAGCACCCGAATCAAGAACTGTATGGGCTCTAAAGGAACCCTATTATAATAATGCGAAAAAAACAACAGCGGCTGGATAGAACATGATTCTCGATTGGAAAATAAAGCACCAGTAAGTCATTGCCAAGCTTGGCGTGAACAATCGACTGCCGGTCACTGCAGTGGACTAGACCTTCAAACAACTTTTATATTAATATCGGGATGAAAAAGAAGAAATTGGTATTTAAAAGAAAAAATGTGTCTATTGGTTCCCCACTATTGCAGCGCATCTTCATAAAGTTTCCTTCTTCTATATGACTTTGTTGGGGGAATCTTCAATAAGAATGTCTTAGCAGTAGTGGCAGATAATTTTAATAGTTGTGGCCAGTTATCACTTTAGCATCTTCTGATCAGTTTCTAATGCTGATGTGCACATGCTTAATATGAAAATCAGTTTCAACACATCCCCCTTCCATGTCAAAATATCTTACGGTCGCCTTTTTTGGATTACACTTAAATTAAATTTAAAGTATTTTAAAAATAAATATAAAAATGTTGAAAATTTGAATAATCAGACCTGTTCCCAATTCCGAAAACGAGTGAAATGGTCGCAAATCGAGCTGATTGCTGTTCTGAATTCCGGAAATCTACAGAATTTGTCGTTTTTAAAAGTTGTGCTTAAGAGTCGGCGGACTTTAAAGTAATTTATTTTGTAGCCTATTGTATAAATGTTAAAAACTATAAACTAATTATTACAATTATGCTAAACATTCTTAGAGACGATTTTCGTCTTTTATTTATTCGATTGATATTGAATTATATTTTTAAAAAATTTTTACTAAAACATCAATAAAATATTGCATAAAAAAGTAAAAAAAAGGTGAATTCGAAAAGTGGGAACGTGACCGATTTGGTCGGAATTCGGAACAGCAAAATGTAAAACGATCGTTTTCGTTTCGATTTTACTTTTTGAAAACGGTCGTAATTCGGAACAGGCCTGAATATGTAAAAAGCAAAAGTCAAAATCTTTTGGTTAGTTTTTGTCATTGAGATGTCCGAGTAGTCATCAGAATTCAATCTGCTTTTTCTGCCGCACAAGTTGGTAGTGACGATTCTTATGCTTAGTCTATGCCTAAGTGATATACAAAAACAATTGTGCATGCAGTGCATATCAGGATTCGTGTACAAAATGAAAGTACCGTACTGTACACCAAATGGACCAACCCAAAAAATATAAATACCATATAAGATTGTGTTCAGTTCGCGTGCAAGCATAATAAAAATTATTTCAAATTCAGGACACGAAGTGCAACAAAAAATCATTTCTTAAATATAATTTTCGTCTGGAAATGAAGTTGCTTAAGTATTTAGCTAGCTGTTTTATTACCATAAGGAACTTCAAGTTGCAAATTACACTTATGCATTAGATCTGACATGCTTATCCACTTTATGGTTTTTTATGCTCTTTAGTCTATTTTTTGGCATTTCATGATTCGCCAGTCACGGTAAAATGGTTTTGAAATACGTTTCCATCTCTTTGCATCTTCTCAATTTCTATTTTCTACTGCTTCTTCTTTCATTGCAGCAGAATACACGCGTTTACAACACCAAAATTTATTCTTTGTTTACCGTCTATGAGAAACTCACTTGCTTCCTTTCATTTTCTTTCGTTTATTCAGCATTTTAAAGTACCCTCTAAAAATTCTAAGAAATATATAGTTCTTATACAAGACCATTTAGAAAATCATTTATTCTCCCAGAAATCATTTTAATTTAACTTGTTTGTGCCTAGCTCTGCCATTTTCATGATATATGTATATCCAACTAGATGTTCCAAATACAAGCAGGACCTATTTGTTTATTTGTATAATAATAGTTAAAAATTTTCTGTCAACATTAGTAGTAGTGGTTTGTTTATTTTCAATTTTGGCTTGGTTAATTTACCGTTAGCTTTCTATTCTAACAAAATATAATTATAATTTTTTTCTTAGTTTTATTTAACAATTTTTCACTAATTTATATATGTTAAATTTAAAAGTTTTCTAGTATAATATTTTTCCTATAATTTATTATAGCTTTGACGAATTTCGCAAATTCCTGCCAATTTTTCCCATTGAGTAGTTCGATTGCCTCCTTCTGTTCCAAATAGATTTTCTATACTCCGCCAGGATAGGGCATAATGCTATTAGGTGAACTATGTCTTCAATCGATCGCGTATTACATAAGGTACGAATACTATCGCTGTAGTGGGGTCGGTATCCCAGTGGAAGCAACTCACATCTGGTTTTGAAAATAATTCCAATGGTTTCCGTGCTGTATTGCTCACTAAAATAATTGCTTATGCCAAGGTTGTACTTGAGCTGACTGTACCATATTCTCGATTCGCTTCTTCTGGCTTGAGCTTCACACTGAAATCTATGATTTTTGGCTATCGCAACAAGTACAGCCTCCTGCGCTGCATTCTATTCTTCAGTATTTAGAACGTCGCACTCTGCACTGGGTGCGTATCTGAGTATTTCTAGCGCCACTATTTTCGGCAGTCGATGTTGCGGCAGTCCCATAATTTTGCTTATATACCTAAAATGAGTCGCCGATAGGCCTGTTTCTAGGTATAGTGCATAGCTTGGGGTATTCACTGGCAGTCGAAATAACTTTTTAAGGAAGTTTCTCATAAATTTTTCCACGTCATCGTAACTTTGATGTCCCCATACTTTCGCCGCATACAACATGATCGCTCTTGCAGTAGCCTGGAAAATCTGATATTTGGCCGAATTTGCAATGGCTTTCTTTCCCATGAAGCTTTTCCATCGCCGCCATTGTAGCATCCTTCAGTTTCTTCTTCTTCGATCCCGCACAACCATTATTTTCGACTTATCCTTGTTTATTTCTAAGCCCCATTGTCGACAATATAGCTGCGTCTGCTCAATCTTTCGTTGCATTTCATCACCATATCGTCTGCATACATAAGCGCTTTGCATTCCATACTGCCTATTTGTATTCCGCCTGATAGATATGTGTGCAGATCATTTATGTATAAGGAGAATAATAATGGACTTATTAGACATCCCTGCTTAACTCCTGTGTTAGTGTCGAACCATTCAGAGTGCTCATTTCCATCCCATACCGCTCTTCTGTTTTTCTCGTAGATGCTTTGCAAAACGGATATCATCTTAGTGGATATACCAATGTTACTCAATTTGTACATCAAGGATCCTCTGTTTATAGTATCAAAGGCCGCTCGAAAGTCCACAAAAAATATAAAGAGCTTTTTTTTCCGTTCAAGATACATATTAGCACAAGACATTACAAAGATACTATCCACCGTAGAGTAACCTTTTCGGAATCCGGCTTGGCATTCGTTGAGTATATTGTTTGTGTCTACCCACTCTGTTAGTCTCTTTTGAAAAACCGCCGCAAATATTTTTACCGCCACATTTTGGAATGAAATACCTCTGTAGTTACTCGGGATCTCGGGGTCTCCTTTCTTAAATATTGGGAAGATAATGTTCTGCCGAAAGGAGTCTGGTACCTGCCCGTTATCATATATTTTGTTGTATTCCTGTGTTAAGGCCTCTATAAATGGGTGGGATGCGTGCTTTAAGAATTCTATCAACATTATAAAAGTAACTTAGAATTTAAATCAAGTGGACGGAGGAAGCTGATTCAACAAATAGTACAAGTAATTATAATTAGCACATGCAACAGGAAAAGGAGGTTGACACGACCGCGTAACTCTTGGTGGAACACGACTATTACCCCATGACAAATTCTTCAAAGTTGTTAGGTTTATTAGCCGTAGCCTGTCCATGTATAAAGTTTAACAGTTTTTTTGAATACTTTCTATAGGGTCTTGATACCCTCACAACATGTACAACATACCAACATGCCGATATGGTCATTAAAGCAAAGTCTAATAGAACACCTAGGTCTGTCATAATTTGGGTGCATTCAAGATTGTTGTACCCAATAGAAGAAGTAAAAAAGTGAGGTAAAAGTGCAGTAAAATGTCATGTACTTGCACTTTGCATTCATCCATTGTTTAAGTCAGCGGTTGACGCGGCGCTCTCTACTGTGCGTACAAAAGTGCTCAGCAGCAACGCAGTCGACACACCGTCAGTATAAGCTTGTCGCTGCGCTACCTCGCCAACAACGCTGTGCCATATGAACTTTGTGTCGTTCGTGCCAAAATGTGCATGTTTTTTTGTCTGCCCCTAGTTTAAGTGCAGCGAATTGTTTTGGCTCCAAGATTGTAGGCTGACAAGATCATTCTGCAACAGATTATGTCAGTAAATACTACTGAAATATAAACCAATTTTTACAACTTTCGCGTACATTAAAACGTGATCCGGTGATTTCCAGGGGAAAGGTCATTTATAAACAGACCAAAAAGCAATAGGCCAATGCCATGACTTTCCTGAGGAACACCAATATTCACTACTTTAGATGAAATAGAATTAAATAAGACTCTCTCCAAAACCAGTTCTCGGTGTCCCAGAAATCTCTTTTGGGCTGTTTTCAAAACTCTCGTGTTTTGCTAGTAGATTTAGCAAAATGTACTAAAAAATTTGAGTTTCAATAATTGTTCGCAAAACCAACTGAAGGTTGCCATATCAATTAAATCCAACTCTCAACTTTTATATTTTATGACTGTCGCGAAAATATTTGCATTTTATTATTGGAGAATATGACTTAAATTTGAATTATAATTTAAAAAAAATTCAATTAAACATCAAATTAACTCTAGAACTAGAAAATTGGAAAAAATTTTTTGCCAATTTTTGGACACAAGCTTTCTAACTAGATTTTCAAATAAGAAATTGAAATCTCTTGAAGTTCTGAGACAGCGAGGGATTTTTCGATCGTTTTGCAAACCAACCGATTCCAAAATCTCTACAGATTTTCAAGACACCCCCTCTGAGACCCATTCAACACATAAGCAAAGAGATCCATTTGAGCAGTAGGTCTGGGAAATCTATTACATAAAGTTTATCCAAGAATAGAAGATGATTTACCACCATGATGAATGATAGATAGGGTAATTAAAGTAGAATAATATTAGGGATACATTTTCAAGAGTCTCCGGGCATAGATTTTTAGATCAGTAAACATTTATTATATGCCGTGTCTTTCTCTCTCTGTTGACTACCCCATTTGGGGGCCACAATGGGTTAACAGCAAAGGCATAGATACACAGTACCTACAAACATGCACAAGCACTGGCTTACTGTGTGTGTTTACGTGTGTGCGATAAACAATTTACTGCTGATCGTCACATAATATGTATAACCCGCTAAGCGAACGTGATTAATACCAGGGTCACTTTGATTTGCATACTCACACCAACAACAATACCGTGCGAATTTACTTTGACACTTTTATGCTTCGATTGCAGAAAAAAGCACTGGGCAGCTTCTTGTATGAGCAGGTCTTCTATGCCCTGGACATCATTGAGAAGGACTATTTCGGCTTACAGTTTATGGATGCCAATCATGTCAAGCATTGGCTGGATCCCACCAAACCCATCAAGAAGCAAGTGAAAAGTAAGTATACTCTGCGGGAGCCAGTTGGATTTCACTCATCCGTTCATTTATCCATTGCAGTTGGACCACCGTACACATTCCGCCTGAAGGTGAAATTCTATTCTTCCGAGCCGAATACTCTGCGCGAGGAGTTGACGCGTTATTTGTTTTTCTTACAATTGAAACAAGACTTACTCGAAGGACGACTCGACTGTCCAGATGACAAATCCACGGAACTCTGTGCCTTGGCCTTGCAATGTAAGTGTTTTCTTATTAAAAATCGTTTGGATTATTGATTTGTAATTTTCTTCACAGCTGAGCTGGGGGACTATGATGATCAGGTGCACTCGGCGGCCACCGTCTCCGAGTTTCGATTTGTACCGGAGCAAACGGAGGATCTGGAAATTGCCATACTAGAGGAGTACAAGACATGTCGGGGACTGACGCCCGCCCAGGCTGAGACGGCCTTCCTCAACAAGGCCAAGTGGTTGGACATGTATGGCGTGGACATGCACACGGTGCTGGGCAAGGATGGCTGTGAATATCATTTGGGTCTGACACCAACTGGTATTCTGGTCTTTGAGCGTGATCAGAAGATTGGTCTCTTCTTTTGGCCCAAGATTAGTAAATTGGATTTCAAAAAGAAGAAGCTCACATTGATTGTCATCGAGGACGACGACGAAGGTCGCGAGCAGGAGCACACGTTCGTCTTCCGGCTGTACAACGAAAAGGCCTGCAAACATTTGTGGAAGTGCGCCGTGGAGCACCACACATTCTTCCGCCTAAGGGCACCGGTCAAGGGACCCTCGGCTCGACAGAACTTCTTCCGCATGGGCTCGCGCTTCCGTTACTCCGGCCGCACTGAGTTCCAGACCACCCAGCAGAGTCGTGCTCGCCGCACAGTGCAATTTGAACGACGTCCATCGCAACGCTTTGCTAGCCGACAGTCGCATTTGTTACGCGAGCGTCAAAAGGCTTCACAGGAATCGGCAGCCTCTGCTGTGGCCACGGTTAATGCTCGCGCCGCGGCTGCTGCTGCTGCAGCTGCAGCTGCGGCGTCTACGCAGGCAACTCCTGTCGCACCAGTTATCCTACCGGCTGACAACAACAATGAAACATTTGACTCGCTCATTTCCACGGATCAATTCATCCCAGTCACTCCCTCGCCCTCCGTGCTAACTGTCATACAAAACTCGGCCATCATTGAACCCGATGCCGCGTGTAGCGCCTCCATTAGTTCCTCCACACAGGCGGCAGCTGCATGTGCCTCATTAGGTCGTAATTCTCTCAGGTCGAACTTCAGCAATGATGATCCGGCATATAGTAAAATCGGATCTATTGGCAAGGCGTCGGGACTTACTGTGAAGTGAGCAACTATTCCATTTCGTTGTCATTACCGATTGCTCAAAATATTATTTTCTGCAGATTGGAGCCTGACTACACACCTCCGTATTCACCGAATGCCACCAAGAACTTTGATGAGACCAATCCGTTTCGAAGTGCTGCAGCTTCGCATCATGGCAGCTTTGGCAAGGCCTCCATTAGCTCCGGCCAGCTCAGGTACATTTATTTCCGTATTGCTTACACTGTATTGCGCTTCCTTTTTATCTATCTCTTGACTAATTCGCCATTCGTCTGTATGTTTCTCACATTTTTTGTGTTATGTTTTGGTCTTGTGTATACCATTTGTGCAGTGTTAAGAGCGGCTTATCGGATAAAGATAGAGAGCTAGACTCATTGCTTAAGTCCATTGTTAAAGATCCATCCCCATCAGTGCTTGCAAATGAAGCCATTAATGATGCTAACAGTATCAGGTAGCGTAATCAATATTGGAGACATATGTTAGGCCTGTAAGATAATTAATGAAATTTCGCATTTGTCTCCTGCCAGGGTTACCATCAATAAGACTTTTGACATGGATCACAATACGGAGACACTGAAGCGACTCTCGAATGCCAACGAGAAGCCCAACAATCAAGTAAAGCTGGCCAATGTGAGCGCCACAGCTTTACCGCCTGGCAACATCAAGTGCAATATACTCAAGGGTAAGCTATTAAATTTAAGTGAGACGAAGGCTGCTTGTTTTGGAATTGTCAATTGACTTTTTGTAAGCGGAGAAAATGGTATGAGTAATAAGCTAGGAAAAAAGAAAAAAACTAAGCTAACTCCCCGCTGTAAACGTTCACCGTTTATCAAGGTTGCAACCCTTCAAAATTATGCAGAAGAGCCGACAGAATGCGTTAGGTTTGGTTCTTAGCTCTGAGAACAAAGTGTTGTCATGCTTTTCCGACTGCTTTGATACGATTTCCTCTATTGGAAATACTATGGTCTATCCCAACCTCTGCGAGATTTGTATCGTCCGCGCTTTGTAAAATGCTCCATTGCGTATAGCTTCTTTAATATCGCAAAATAAATCCCAATCCTATCTCAATTCCCAAGGGTACTTGACGGTTGCCTTTCGTTTGCAACGGTTGCCCTCGTTTTAGCAATTGAAACTGGATACTGTAATCTAAATCCTTTCTAAAATTCAGGCTGCAATAGGAAATGGATAAACTTTCGTTACTTTTGTCAACAAGACACTGAGGCGAAAAGTCACTGCAAACCCAATGATAGGCCCTGGGAAGCATTCGGCATGGAAATTTCGTCAAAAATTAACGGCTTAACATAAGCTTAACACCTTTTGAAAAATACATTATTTCAGAAAAGTATACTAACAAGGGGAAATCACAAAGCGTAAGGTTCGCTTCGCGACCTGATTTTATAAAACATTGAAACATTTCCGCCGATTGATAATATGCAGTCGGTTGCGATGCATCCGACCCAAATGCAAAATTATTATTAGAATGTACGGCAGATGAGCCAAATGATGTCTATTGATGCTCGAGAGCTCGCATATCTCTAATAAAGTCCTCACCACTTCATTTGTTTTCCGAAATATGGAAAAAAACATAAATCTTGCCAATACCTAAAGCTAATGATAAGTTTGGGCCAATTTCCGTTCAAAAGCATTTGAGCGTATTATGTCTGCACAAATATAGTAATTTCGTGGCAGCAATTCATTGTAAAGTGAAGTCCAATCAGGATTTAGAAAAAACTATAACTATATCTGATGAAGTCAGACTCTGACTCGTATACGGCTGACTCATTTTCCTCAACGTTGTGTCCAAGCACTCAGATGATGTGAATACGGATCTACGGCATCTCGTGAGCGTGCTGGCATTATTGGTGTAGGAGTCAAGCGCCCTTGACTATCTGAGTAGGATCAATGTATGTAACAACGAACTTTCGAAAATAGACAGGTGGGCGAGGGGACAATGGGCTTGTATTAAACCGGTCAAAATCGAAGTCTATACAACATACAACAATTTTATTCTCAAAGATTGGATTGTCTTCAGAACTTTAATATTTGTATACCCTTGTAAAGGGTATATTAAAATTGTCCAGATGTTTGTAACGCATAGAAGGAAGCATCTAAGACCACACAAAGTATATATATTCTTGATCAGCATGACGAGCTGAGTTGATATAGCCATGTCCGTCTGTTTCTATGCTATCTCCTCCGTCAGTTTTAAAGCTATCTTAACCAAACTTTGCACGAAGCCTTTTGGTACAAATACACAGCACATTTGTCGGAATCGACCGGATCGGATGACTATATTACATAGCTGCCATAGGAACCATCGGTCGAATAAGTAGTTTTAGTGAGAAAAACTTTTTTGTCTTCAACGCAAACGTCCCCAATCCTCGTATTTCTAAGTTTTCTATGGTTTTACATAATTTCACCAAGTTTTATGAAAATCGGACGACTATATAGTATAGCTGCAATACAAATGAAATGCCTGAGAAAAAGTCTTAAGTAGGAAAAACATTTTTGTTTTCAATACTATCACTCCCAAACTTTGCACTAATCAATATTATATGCTACTGCACAGTTCTACCAAGTTTGATCCAAATCGGATGACTATAGCATATAGCTGCCATAGGAACTATCGGTCGAAAAAGTAGTTCTAGTGAGAAAAACTTTTTTTGTTTTCAATGGTAGCATCTTTATACCTTCCAGTTGTGAATAATATCCGTTTCCACACAATTTTGGGGAGTTCGGTCAAAATCGGCTAAGCACATCGTTTAGCTGCCATATAACAAACTGGAAAGCAAATGCTCAAAATAGTGACGCCATCAAGCTACAAGGGTATATAAACTTCGGTCGAGCCGAAGTTAGCTTTCCTCTATTTCTTATATAATATTAAGAAAAGAAAACTTAAATATTTTTTTCCTGTCTCTCTTAAAACAATCAACTTAAAATCCTAGATTTTTGCTGGGAATCAAACCGAATCATATTTCGATTTCGGTTACGGTTTCTGGTACGTACCGAAACTTAAGTTTCGGTAAAAGGTTATGTATTGGTTCTAACATTGTTTCGGTATTTGGTTCCGTATAGGTACCTATGTTTTTATTTCGGTATACCGTTACGTACCGGCATCTACCTGTCAAATATAAAGAAAGATCGGTCATTGGTTTTGCGTCCATCCGATTTATTAGCGAAGACATAATCAGGCCTGTTCCCGTTTCCGAATTCGATTGATTGGAAATGCCAAGAGTTGTGATTTCTAAGAAGCGATAATAGAATTCTTTCGAATCATTTTGTCAGTAAAAGGCCAGAATGAAGATACATGGGGATTTGAAGTTAAAAGCCCAAGAACACAGTCGGTTTTTGGAAACGGACACATTAAACAATTCCGATACCGCATGATCTGATCGAAATTGTAAATGAGAACATTCCAGAAAATTCTAGTTCTACGCTTCCTAGCTTTTCTCAAGTCAAATGTGAAAGCTTTTTAAACGATTTAAGTTCTGGAAATTGATAATGTTTGATGCCATTAAACAGTTTTGGTTAAATACTGAACTTTTTCAAATGTTCTGTTTCTTCTCATACAAATACATGTAGGAATCGACTTATCCTCCACTTTCAGCTAAAGGATTTGTTCCAGGGCTGCTTTCTTCATGAAGTTTCACTTGAAAAGTAATTGATTACAATAGTACATTTCTATTCAAACGTTATCATGACATTATAATGGGGGAGTCTAAGAATATAGGGTGCTTTACTTTCAATACAAAACTCAATATAAAATTTTTGCTAAGCCAGACTCTTTTTTGAAAAAATGAAGAAAAGCTAACTTCGGCTCGACCGAAGTTTTTATACCCTTGTAGCTTGTATGATTTATATAAATTAGTAGACACAAATATGTACATTCGGCCAAATGTACACATTTGTGACAAGGCTTCCTATATACCTTTTTACACACCCAATTTCTATGCCAGCTATACTATATAGTTGTCCTATCAAACTTGGTGGAATTATGTGAAAGCATGCAAAACTTATAAATAAGTGGTTTGTGGACGTTTGCGTTGAAAACAAAAAAGTTTTTATCACTAAAACAACATTTTCGACCAATGGTTCCTATGGCAGCTATATGCTATAGTCATCCCGATCTGGCCGATTCCGACAAATGTGCAGCGTATTTGTACCAAAAGACTTCGTGCAAAGTTTGGTTAAGATAGCTTAAAAACTGACGGAGGAGATAGCATAGAAACAGACGGACAGACGGTCAGACGGACATGGCTATATCAACTCAGCTCGTCATGCTGATCAAGAATATATATACTTTATGTGGTCGGAGATGCTTCCTTCTATGCGTTACAAACATCTCGATAATTTTAATATACCCTCTACAAGGGTATAAAAATATATATATATACTTAACTTGACAGCCCCAAACGGGCCAAGCAAAGCCTTCTCTCAATCTCTTGGCTTGTGTGCTTGGATTTTTTGCACAAGAGAAATCCGAACAGCAAAGTTTGAGAAGCTTTTCCATGGCTAGTTACTTCACAGCTGGCGCCAATAGCTGGTGAAGGTGACCGGTTGTGTAAAAGTCTTTAAAAAAAAAAAAGGGACATTTTATTAGATGTTCCGAGGCGGGAGCCCACGACTCACCACACTCGCCCATTTTCGATTTAACCGAACTGTATAACAGGTCCCAAAACTAAGTAACAGCTTTGCAGTCCAGTTGTTGCACCCAGAACCGAAACCACTTCAATGTTTAGGTTCTTTTCGGTTCCAAGAATTTTGTTTCTGGGATCCCAGTATACAAAAAATTTAAAATATCGGTTTCGGTACTGGTTCTGAGTTTTAATCGGCTCTTTTCTGTATACGGTTCCGGTTCTGGTTCCAATTTCATTCCATGGTTCTGGCTGTCTAGCTTAGAACGACATTTCAACATAATTGCTGTCCGGCTATAAAATGAATTGCCACATTGCCACAAAAATGCGATAATTGTTGTAATAATGCAAGCAAATGGAAATCATGCCAGATCTAATGTAATTAAACCGCTTATTACTAAAAAAAAAACTGATTTTCAAGACTATAAATGAGAACCCATAACTTAACCTAGGTTATAATAATACTGAAAGGCGACAAAATACCACGGATGTGAAGAATATAAAAAATGAGCATAAAGAACATATCATTTAATCGTGGGAAAATTCCAAAAAAGTAACATTAGGTACACAATTTTCGCTTTCAACTAAAAGCAGGATGCCTTGCAAAAAGCGGAATTCCATATTAATTTTGCGATAGGGTCCGTAACTATAATCATTTTGAAATTCGCTTCTTATTTATTCGGTCGGTACTTTCGTTTTGAATCCAAACCCTTAGAAACAGAGCTTAAAACCGAATCGAACCGAATACGGTATTTGCAATTGTTTTGGCATATAGCTATCTGGCCTGTTCCGGTTTGGACATTACGAGAAATCGAATGTGGTAAAATAATGAGGTAATCGATATCAAAACTTTAATTTCTAATTTTCAATCGATTTAAACCGACTTTCTCGATCAATGTTACTCGAATTTCACAAATCTTTTGGGAAGTGAAATCCGGAAATATAAATATAGTTACCGAAACAATTTCTCGTTTCTGTTGTAATCTCTGCTAAAAAATGTTATTTTCATTTAAAATCTACATGTTTGTGTAGTCCGAAATATAGAAAGAAGTTTCTTATTTATCGCTCGTTCCCTTTCGTTTGTAGCCCGCGTGGAGGAGGAAATGGGTGCCGGCAGTGGCAATGCCAAATTGACCAATCAAATGTTTGTCCCTGCAGCCGCCGCCGCTGCCCATGTCAACAACAACAACAACAACCATCATCATGCACACAGCGATGGACCGGATTCCTTGAATGCCACCTACATTTCAGTGGTAAGTCAGACATCGAATTGAACCAGTTTAACCTACAGTTTTGCACTCATTTCATGCTTTTATTTTCCGTATGTCTTTTTTTTTAATTTTATCTGTTGTCTGCACTTTATGTTTTTGTGTGCCTCTGTAAATGTGTTTTTCTGTGTGTGTGTTTGTGTATGCCTTGCGTGACTCTGCAAAGGGCGGCGATAAGCTGACGCTCAGCATACCGGAACAAAAGCCGACGACAAGTAGCAGCAGTGGCAGCTCTAGTACCAGCACCTCGAGCACCACCAATGGCAACTCACCCTTCAGCAATGCCACATTTGTCTCTGGCTACAATGCCCCGTTAACGCCGCCATCGTCGCTGCCGGCCACACTCAATAATACCACCACCAACAGCAGCATGGCCACCAGTGTGACCACCATTAGCACGGGCAGCAGCCCAACTGTGGCCGCTGGCAATGCCACAGAGCTGGCCGCCAGCCCTTCGACTGCTGTGCTGAGCAATGCCTCGGCTGCAGAAATACTCATTAATGAAATATTCATTAACAATATTATAAACAATAACGGCATGGCGAGCAGCAGCATCGGCAGCCACACAACAGAGGCCAGCGGAACGCCCAGCGCTGGCACTTTGCTATTCTCCACGCTCAGCGAGCAGGAGCGTTTGGAAACACAGAAGACAGCGACAACCAGCACAACGACGCCGACTCAGAATCATAGTGAAACCGATGGGCCGCCGCCAACAAGTGAAAAGGTTTGACCCATAACCTGTTTTGATTTCGTATACTTTCTCTGTCTGTCACTAACATGGTTTTCCTTCGTCATTTCAATACGCACTGACTGACCCCTTCTAGCTTCATTTCAATATGTCATTAACCACTCGGCATCTCCTTCCATCCATTCACAGAAAAACAAAAGCAATCAGCCGGACAGCAATCATATGGTCTCACCCTGGCTGGTCTCATCGGAAGTTGTGTCAGCCCCCAAGGGACGGGAGCCGACCATTATACGAAAATCCGTTATTACAACACAGTTGTAATTATTGTTTAACACTTAAAAAACTCTTTTTTTAATTCGTAAGCCTAAATGTTCGTATTTATATATCTGGTAGCTATGCAAAATGTATTTTAACTATAGGGAAACTTTAGACAACTTTTAAGCATTCCATGCAAGCAACATGAGAAATGAAAGACAATGAGAGAGCAGGCCCAATCAAAATGTAAGCTGTCCATAAATGTGCCTTAAATGATCTACATATACTTATATACATATTTACATGTGTACAATTAAGCAAGGAGACGAAATGTGCTAATCACACACAGCGTACTTAATAAAGTTAACAATTTGATATCGATAAGTAATATATAGACTGGATTCTTAACAACAAAAATATACAAAAAGTGATGAAAGCTCTCTGCTTAATATACAAGATTTATATTATAGCTGAGAAATGTGAAGGAACACAATTGATTTAGAGCAGTATTCCAATTGAGTAAAGTCAAAACAACGAGTAATATTTAAGTATGCGAACAAATGCGGGTCACTTTTTGCAATGCCCCTTGAATCCCAAATACTGGGCAAAAGTATTTAAAAAATCTAAATATTTAAACAAGTTTCTGTTTATATTAATCAAAAATCAAACAAATTTATGGTTTGGTTTATATGTAAATACATAATAAAACAACAAGAGAGACAAGTTCCAGTAAGAAAAAAAAAAACGACAAGAAATCGTCATGCTCCCGTTTTCACTTTCGAAAACATTTTCTAACTAAAACCGGCTTTGACAGAGACCAAGTCTCTACTAAATCACAAAGTGAAAATGGTAGCACGGCTTTATATTTGCCTATTTACACATGTGTTTTCTCAGTATAACATTGTTTACATTGAGTCTGTCGGAGAAAAAGTATATAAGTAATAGTGTATACAAAAAACATTTACCCTTTTCGATAATAAACAGTGCTGATTATATAGTATTCTACCATATCTACACCGGCGAGTATACAAATAAAACAAAATTTTCGTAAATAAAACGATCCTCTCAGACTTTTTCTGCCTTTCGTCCTAAATTTGTAGCCTTTAAAGACAGTTCTATGATAATAATAAAATTGCTTATGGAGGCTGTTCAATATATTCATGCGATTTGGTAAAATTGTTTGGATGCAGTATATATTAATAATTGTCCAAGTCTGCTGGGGTTAAAAGGATTACAATTAATAGAGAAGTCGACTGATAAAAAGACCAGAAGGCCCTATGCAGACACTCTTCTTGTGTAGAGCTTTGTTTCTTGTTTGCTGTTCCCTTAAACAAGTTTGAAATTCATTGGCAGTGTGAAATGGTTTCCATATTTTGCATTCAAAAATAAGAAATATAAATGAATTACAAAACTAAGAAATGAAGAAAATTCAAATTTTAATGGTCGCTTTTTTTGACAACATTATTTTAATTCAATAAAGGAAACCCCAGATAGTCCGAAAAACTTTGGTTTATTAAATTTGGTTAATTCTTTTGGTGTTTCAAGGGGTTTATCAAAGTTGAACAAAGTTGAAAAAAACTGTTAATTTAAATTTAATTTTTTTTTTTTGTGGTTTAAAATGTCACTGGAATTCCGATTTGAATTTGGTCGATTTTTTTAAGATGCATCAATTCTAAAGAAAATTAATTTAAATTAGTTGAGTTGTTGACGTTTTACTGAAGTACTTCTCTTGTACTTTATTTTCCAACTTTGATGGACCGTAGAAAAAAGCATCCAGGCTAGTTCATCATCCCATAGTGATATTTGTAAAAAACATATTTCTAAATACTATAAAAAACAGGCTTACGCTTTTTTGCGACTTGCGCGTATGAGTGGCTTGAACATAGCATGCAAGAATAAATTATGTATTAAGATTAAGTCAAAGCAAGCTGTATAATGTAATCGCATTTTGCATTTGACGTTTAAAGCAATAACTCAACATTGTGCTAATGTAAACACATATTCTGAATAAGAACGTACCCTGCATCCTTGGAACAGGTGCAGTTTTATAAAAGCCTCGCGACTGGGATTAAGGAAACACAAAAACCAAATTGGCGGGGACCATAATAACATATGCAAAATATGCAATACAGGTACACACTAATGACACTAGGTAATAAGATCAGGATCAGATGTATGAAGTTCATGCTCAAATTGGCATATACTCTTCCAGTGTCAACACAAAAACAGTGAAAAGTATAAGGAAACGGGATATACAACAGAAGTTCTTGGAGGAGCTCGGGTTTAAATTCGACTGCCCCAGCAGGGTTATGGAAACACATCCCGGAAATTCTTCCACAATGATGAGGCAGTATGCAAAATATGCAATTCAGGTACACACCCCTTAATGAGAGTAATGACAGTAATTCAATTCTGGATGGCATCGAAAGGTTTAAGATAGTTCTCAATGTCTTAAGCTGTGGCGAGAATGTTGATGCATTCAAATGTGAAAAAAGGGTTCTTTTACGTGCAAAGTGTCCGGAGAAAAGCCTAAAAGCCTGCTGTCCATATAATATTGGATCATGGTGTGCAGCTAGTACAACGATAATTTTATCGATGGGAGAGTTGTTAGAAGAAGACCAAGAATCAAAAAACAAGGACTACAAAAGGTATATATATGCAAACACCTGCTAAATATCTCGACTTTAAGACTTTGATTTCCGTATCTTATCTCTCAGACACACCAGATAACTCTAGGAATTAACCAACGAAATATTCACCAGAAATGTTAAGTCTATTAAGTACTAATGATATGAATATCCTTATAAACAACATTTTAAAAAAGCAGAGGTGCGAAATAACTCGCATCACTGATGTTCAAAGTGTTTCTCACTGAGAGAAAGCATAAGCAATTTCGGTTTCTCACGGTGTGTTTTTTTATACTCTGTACCAAAGGTACACAGAGTATATTAAGTTTGTGCAAAAGTATGTAACAGGGAGAAGGAATCGTTTCCGACCCTATAAAGTATATATATTCTTGATCAGCATCAACAGCCGAGTCGATATAGCCATGTCCGTCTGTCCGTCCGTCCGTATGAACGAAGAGATCTCAGAGATGGTAAGAGATAAAGGTTTGACATGTATGGGACATATATTTCTTATACTTGCAGGCAGATCAAGTTTATTTTCAATTTTTGATACGCACCCTCCCGCCCCTGCAATTTGGAAAAAACGTGTATCTTCTACAGTTTTGATGATAGATGGTTCGTACCTTCTAGAGATATCTAGTAATCAAATTTTTTATTTATCGATTTGCTGAAGGAATGATAAGGATCGGATGAACGGTACTCCAGTTATTAGCAAAAAACGGCCAGTTAACACCTCCCACCCCCCCACCCATAACCACAGCAACATACCATAACCCATGATGGAATAAGTATAAGGTGGTCTCGTCGGCAAAAAGCTGTCCCTTTGCGTATGATAGCAATAACTGTGAGTGAAAGGCACATCGTATAGTGAGAGTGAACGAAACGGAAGAAGAGTATGTTGATTAACCCTTAACAGCTCCCTGGGGTTTAAAATCTCATATTATAGTACAAAGAGGTGAAGTGTTTCTATAGTTTTATTTTTAATAATTTAGAATTCGCAATTAATCGTTGTTTTTGATTTTGAATAGATGTTATATAGATATAGATATATATATTCAACACATTTCGGTGCATGAACGAATTTGACACCCGGTACTTGCTTGCGGCAATAGTTGCAATAACTCATTATACCCTTGCAAAGGGTATTATAATTTTGGCCAGAAGTTTGCAACGCATAGAAATGTTCATTTCCGACCCCATAAACTAAATATATTCTTGATCAGGGCGACGAGCTGAGTCGATTGAGCTTTGTCCGTCCGTCTGTCTGTCCGTCTGTTTCTACGCAAACTAGCTTTAGCTCGGCCATTATTATTATTATATGCTATCAAACAGATTTGCAAATTTTGGTCAAGATCGGATGACTATATCTTATAGCTGTCATAGAAACCATCGGTCGGAAAATGGGTCTTAGTAAGAAAAACTTTTTTGTTTTCAATGCGTATTCAAATTAATATTATATGTTTTCAAATTTTGCAAATTTTGGTACAAAACGGATGACTATAACATATAGCTGCCATAGGACCGATCGGTCGGAAAATGGGTCTTAGTGTAAAAACTTTTTTGTTTTCAAGTAAATCGTTCTTAAAGCCGGTGATTCTTAATATGAAACGCTTTCAAACTAATTTGAAAAAGTTGATCGACATCGGGTGACTATATCTTATGGTTGCCATATTACCGATCGGTCGGAAAATGTGTCTTAGTGAGAAAAACTTTTCTGTTTTAAATTTTATCTTTCTTAAACTCAGCGATTGTTAATTTGATATGTTTGCAAAAAGATTCGCGATATTTGGTCGAAATCAGAGGTTTATCTGTCGGAAAAAGGGTTTCAGTTAAAAATTTTTTAGATTTTTATGTAAGCGTTCTTAAACTCTGACATTTCAAAAACAGCATTTGCAAGGGTACAAAAACTTCGGCACAGACGAAGTTAGCTTGGTCTTCTCGTTTTTTCATTGCTACCTAAGGGTTAAGACTAAGAAAAAAATTAAGAAAAAAATCGTCCGTAGACATCTTTCCGCGTCAACAAGCAGCATCATAGAGCAATGAGTATTAGAGATAATACTAAGATTGCTTCTCTTGAACGGAACGTTGTTGTTATGGGTGGGGTGGGTGGCAGGTGTTAACTGGCCGTTTGACTCGTGAGCATTTGCGTGTGTAAGGGTACAGAGTATGGTTATAGTCGGGCTTGACCGACTTTCTTTCTTGTTTTTGTTATATGTGTTTTCCGTTGACTTTTCAACTGTTGAGAGTAAAAGTTATATGTTTTTCAAAAACACTTAGGGCCGTTTTCTCATGTTCATGTTTTTGCTCAAATCGAAATCCATCTAGATTTTGGATCTAGATGGTTTTTGTGCAATTGGTTGTCTCATGTAGGTTGATTATAAATTCGGGCATTTACGCCACGGTCACACCGGGAGGGCTGGAATGGTCTAATACTAGGTTGGCAGCACCTCTGCACTCGGCTGAATTATGTTTTTTTTATTGCGCGCCAATTTGAAAAATTAAACCAAGAATTTAACAAAGGAGGAGAAGGTTTTTCTTTTGGAACGACTTGTTACTATGATGGAAGATTAAGCAGTAGGTCGAAAGCCATGTTCACACAGGCAAATAATTTGGACAAATTTTCTTGAAAATTGGGCTATATAGGCCAAATTGTGGAACTTCCCGGCCATATTTGATCAAATTATATGCGAATGGAACCAAAGTTTAAGTTTTTAATCCTGTAAAATTTTTAATCATGGCTATTTTTATCAAAATTTAACCAAATTGTTTGGATGTGTAAACTTAGCTTAAGCAATGAACTAGGGGAATCAGAATGTGCATCTGTAATTTCAGCAATGTCTGCAGGTGTTATTGTATATTAAAGGCACATCCAATATTTTCTATTTTTGGTTTACTTAATAACAATTAAGACTATACTGTTTTTAGCAGCAGTTGTGTTTTGTTTTCAAATATTTTCCAGTGTGGCCATATGCGCGGATACACAAAAATACTAAATTTGCATAAGAATGTACATGGATTTGAAATCAATGAGGTTAAAGTAGATTGCTACGAAATTCATCTAGATGGTTAGCATTGAACATGAGCAAAGCAAATGCAGCAAATCCACCTAGATTTGCAAAAACACCAACATGAGAAAACGGCCCTTAAAAGGCAATATATCGACCCTTGTGTGCGAAAACATCGTATGTCCCATTTTTTACGAAATTAACATTTTGATGCAAATTAGTCCTAAATCCATTAACTCATCATCCGGCAAAATTACAGAGATACAACATAATCAATTTTATCGTATGTGCCAATGTTGGGTTTTTTTTCTTGTGGGCGAAATGATCGATGTGCCAAGCGGCGCATTAGATTGCCGACGCTCAGGAACGAAAATTTTAGTTTGTCTGAGTTCGACCGAGCGTAAGAGGCCTGTCGGTATTTTACGAAAGCTTTCCGACACCCGTCAGAATCGATTTAGTTTGTCTGAGTACTAAGCTTATACGGTGTGTTGTTCTTGAAATATTTTAAAGTCCACACTGTCTTTCTCCGTAACAGATAAAATGAGCATAACGTCGCTTTTTCCGTTTTTCGAATTCTAATTGATATGGAAGTCATGTCATTTTTGGGATCATTTTGAATCGTTTTAATATCAACTCGAAAATGTGATATTATTTTGGATCGGAATGATATTATTTTTGTACCCAATTGATATGAAAAAAATTATATTTTTAAAAGTTCTTTTTAAACAGCGGAAATCAATATGAACCCTAACTTTTTTTCTCAGAGCATCCATAGATGTCGGTGATTATCGCGGTTCAGTATTGTGATAATCATAGTTAAGTGTGGTCTTGAAAATCGGTTTCTTAAAGTCCCACTTAATTTACAAATTTCTTATAACGACCCCTGGCGAGCACTGAGCTATATCCTCGGCAAGGAGCTTATAACAATTTTGCTTAAAATATAAAATAGTCAAAATAAGTTGTGTATTTGGCTTACTGCTAATAGTTCAGGGCGATGGCAATGCGTTCGCCCCGAGGAATTGCTTTCCTGACGGGTATTTCTGGTTTTTTGCTAATTATTCCAAGAAGTCCACGAGAGTTTGAAAGTTCCGCCTGTTGTTTAAAACAAGCAAAGCAGCGTCAAAAAGATGACGATTTGCCGATGGAAACGGCAAAATGTAAAAAAATTAAAATGATAAGAAATTATGCCAGTGGAAATGGGATATTATTCTCGAAAAATGATTCACCTCTCTGTTGTGTAAGTTATTTCAAAACTTACGAAAATGTCAGTTTATTTTACAACACTTAAAATTGTAGTGTGATATTTTGGTTTGGTTTAAGGGTTTTCCAATTAACACAAAATTTTTATACCCTTGTAGAGGGTATATTAAAATTGCCGAGATGTAAGTAACGCATGGAAGAAAGCATCTCCGACCACATAAAGCATATATATTCTTGATCAGCATGACGAGCTGAGTTGATATTGCCATGTCCGTCTGTCCGTCTGTTTCTATGCTATCTCCTCCGTCAGTTTTAAAGCTATCTTAACCCAACTTTGCACGAAGTCTTTTGGTACAAATACGCAGCACATTTGTCGGAATCGGCCAGATCGGATGACTATAGCATATAGCTGCCATAGGAACCATCGGTCGAAAATGTTGTTTTAGTGATAAAAACTTTTTTGTCTTCAACGCAACTGTCCCCGAACCTTGTATTTATAAGTTTTGGATCTAATCATTTTCGCGTCTACAATTGCCATGTATCAAATCTTAATGATTCCCAAAAATCATAAAATTTTGAAAATTTTGAAAATTTCACAAAAAATCTAAGCTGAAATAGAGATTTCTTGGACACTTCGGTCTACACTTCCTATATTTACCCGTCTACTATTGCCGTCTATTAAGTCTTCATAATAATCTTTGGTCATATGAAAAATTTACAAATTTCGCGATTCTTTCAACAGTTCGATGTACACGTTATTTTTCACCGTCTACATTGCCATCCATAAAATCTTCATAATAATATTAAGTCAACAAAAATTTAGCAAATTTTGACCTGTTTAATCTACGCCTCTTATTTACCAACGCCGGCGCTTTCGTAAATACTCAAATAAAATTTTGACAAATTTCGCGATTTTTGGTCTAAGCCTCTTATATACGCGCCTTCAATTGCCATCTATCCAACCTTCATAGTTATCTTTGGTCCCTTGAAAATTTTGCAAATTTACACACATTTGATCATCTCCTCCTATTTACCTGCCGGTTTACACTTCTTTATGATAATCTAAGCTCAAATGAGAATTTTTGTAATTTCGCGATTTTCTTGCCGTCCATAAAATCTTCATAAAAATCTGAAATTAATGAACAATTTAGAAACTTCCCAATATTTAAGAATTTTTAAGGTACACCTTTCATTTGCTTTCATTCCATTTAACCGTCTATTTATGCCATCTATATATTCTTTATAATAATCTAAGCTCAAGAATGAGAATTTTTACAAATTTCGACATTTTTATACATTTTTTTACAATTACATATTTTGCATAATTATGACATATTTTGCATAATTATTTCATTTGTTGCATACTTTGAATATTTGTTTGCATATTTTGCATATTTA